>JASJET010000068.1:34095000-34539124 GCA_034092305.1 Diaprepes abbreviatus
ATAAATTGTTCCTTTTGTATCTAGTTAACACTTTAGGAAATATAAAATAGAATTACTATGGTATAATAACGTTTTGGCGCATACAATATAGGCGATCTTTATAGGCTTTGGAGGAGGTGTTTGTTTTTAAGATGACCTAAAGGAAATGAGACGTTTCAAGCAAAAATGTGTATGTGTGTGTGTCTGTGTATTAGCGTTCTTGTACAATAAGCCCAACATAAATACAACACTTAAAACTCTCTTTTTCCAAATATCCATTTAGACGTGTAAACTAATTTTTAACAACTTACCCCTGTGATAGCAAAAATATCATTTATAATTTAAATTTAGAAGTGATAAAAAAATTTAGAATTTTGCAGTTGAGCCATAAATTGACAAAATTAGGTTCACACATATCTCGTTCAATTAATTTCTTTTCAACTAACTAAATCTGGAGAAAACCACATTTAAAATTTGCCGTTCTAACTTGGATTTAAGCTGTTGTCATCATTTATTCCATTACTGGCGGCGGCATCATTGCTAGTAATATGACTAGTTTCACTTGTTCCTTTTGAAGTGCATTGACGTAATAATATTTCAAATTCGAGTTTATAAGGTAATAAAGGAATAACGAATACTGATATATCATCACAGGAAGCTGGTTTACCACCTTTTAATTGCCAAGAATTGGTAAGAGATCCACGTGCATAACCTACTAAGCACGTTGCCGCGCTGACATATTTCTTATCTTCAAACGCATTTATGGATTTTGAAACTATTTCAGCTGCCTTGCAGCCATCGACAACATCCCAAAGTCCATCAGTAGCCATAATTAAAACTTCGTTACCATCTCGTGCGGAAAGTTTATGTACTTGTACTTCCGGGTGAGAGGAAAGAAAAGGTTTAATTGGTGTTTTTTGGTAGATCGCCATTAGATCATGATCTCCAAAACCTCTAGTTACACCTATTGTACCCATGACTCTACTCTAGAAATTAATAAAGTAGACATTAGAATGTTTTATTTCACTAATGAAATGCTGTGTCAATTAGCATAAAAACAAGATACAAACCCTTTTGCCTTGACCAGTAATTACAGAAACTTTTAGATCGTCAGGCTGAAGAGTTTTATATGCCCATCCTTTCATGTAAGCATCCCTATACATTATTGTTTTTCCTAGGTCCCCCGATTTTGGTTGTCCCGCATATTCTTTAGCTGTAAATTCTTTACCTAAAAAAATAGCTCGTTTATGATTGTAGTAACACTTAGAAAGACACCACAAGCCATGTATATTATATTATATTACATGTACATATATATATATATATATATATATATATATATATATATATATATATATATATATAATAAATAAAAACCTGCCTAACAAGTCTGGTTGTTCTTGAGCAAGCCTTCGAATTCTATCCTTTTCGTTTTCGGGAGTAAAATCCACTGACATTGGGAAAAAACTATCATTTTTACAAATGATAGCACGAGAATCTCCAGCATTGGCCACATACAGTTTTCCTAAAATAAATACTGCCACTAGTGCTGTACAACCTCCAGCTGCTTGGTACTTATTTCTATCTTCCAACAAAAGTTGATCCTGAAATAATAATAGAAATATTTCATTTTAAAACTAACAGGTGCCTGTGGCTTCACTCCTGTTTTACCACCAACATGGATGACAAAAATGGAAAAATATGTACATACATGAATGTGAAATGCTGAATAGAGATAAAGAGATTTACCTCTAAACAAGTTTTATAAAAAAAATAAACCCACCTTTTAACGTTGAAATATGTTTCTATTTCCGCCAAATGTTTCAAGTACTGCCTCCCCCCAAACTTTTTTTTCCCATTAGGAGAGAGACATAGAATTTAATATATCTTATTGAGATTCGTTCTACGTAGAGCTATCAAAACGTGTTTAAAAGTTAGAGCATCATAACAATAGCTTATTGTAACACGCTCATTTATCAAAACATATTGGGCAGGATCATGTTGTAGATTTTCTCAATATGAAGCAGCAAGCCTCCAATATGCCGCCCTCAAATGTTTTTCTTTAAAATAACCTTCGATTGTGAATGAGACTTTTAATTACTGAATGCTTCAAATTGTAGATTTCGCTACTTATACCGCCTCCTTACGGTGCAGCATGATCATAGAACGGCATAACACGGCCCTGATATTGAATACTTCTCGTTGGCTTAGAATATTGAAATTTGGCACAAATTTAGACCCTAGGTCACAAGCCAAGAAAAAAATCGCAAAATACAATTTTCCCAACACGCAACTCTCTTATAGTCCAATAAAATTTATAGTTTCCCGAAAAATCGCGAAAAGAGAAATCATAAATAATGGTAGTATGCTTCTGCAATGAACGCGTAAGCTCATACCTATAAAAAATGTTCCCATTGTGTACCTTAAATAATTATATAAGAACCGAAAATCGACTTTGTTCCTAATTTAGAATTATTTTCAAGCAATAGTGAAGAAAACAATAAATATTTGATGATTTTTTCTATGAGTATCTAGCCCCATTTTTTTTTCTAAATTAATATTTTTTGAAGCCATATTCTTCAATATATTTTTTTTTTAATAAAAAATTATTTTTAATAAAAGTACTATTTTTTTTATAATTGAAATGTAGCAAATAGATACAGATTATATTCAGTAGCTAAGAACTGGATCAACTTGCATCATATTACTTTAGCCGTATTATTTAGAGTTGATGATCAGCAATCGAACTCATAGAAGTGGAAGTAATAATTTCGCGTTCTTTTGAATGCACATTTAGATGAAGTGATCATGATTACTTGAAAGTGATAAAACTAAAGATGATATGACTCAAAAGAATACAACTAATTTACCGCTGTTAGTCTCCATCTAGCATCCTTTCTGTTCAGCTAACATAAATGTTTATAAACCATTGAGGTAGAATTTCTACCTCAATGCTATAAACATTCGGAAAGTTGCACGAATTCAATGGCGGATTGTGACTGCTTATACAAGTAGTGCCAATATATGGGACAAAACATAGATTATAAAGCATGTAAAATAATAATTTTCTTACTTATAGTCACGGTAAAAATAATTTAACTGCATTTTTTTACAAGTTCACAAATATCTGATATCTTATTGTTTTTAAAGTCATTCATATCTACTACCACTATCACATAATCATTTAAAATAAAAATTTTGTTTAGCAATCCTAGTTTTCAACAACACAAACAAAAAATTCGTCCGGCTTTACCATAGTCTCTGTATGAATATTCTTATATTTTCATTCAAGAAGTTTCTCAAGTTTCTCCCTGCCTACAGTACCTATGGGGAGAACAAAAAAAAACTCCTAAACTGAAAAATGGCAAAAAATTAATACTTATAAAAATCAGTCAACAAAAAAGTTACGTATAACTTATTCTTATAGTATACAAATATAAATATATATATATACCGGGTGTCAACGAATCTATTAGACAAGTCATAATTTCTAGAGTATTATGTGTATCAAAATGAGAATTGGTACAGGTAAATGGTATGTGAAGGGGAGAGTTTTCGCATATTTTCCACTTTCCGACCACTTCCGGTTTTACCGGAAATAGCCCCGGTTTTGAATTTTTAAATGGAACACCCTGTATATTTTAACATTTTTGGATTTCTGAGACAATTCTAGATCAGAATGTGACATTTTAAAAACTTTTTACGTCTACTTCATTTTTTTAGAGCCACTTTTAAAATTGCATCTAGGTGGCCATGATCGGACGCAAACTAATCTAAGGGCCTTAGGTGATGTCAAAAAAATAGAATCGCAAAATTTGAGTTACTAGCATGAAAGACAGGAATAAGACAAGTTGACAAAATTACGTTTTCATTTCTAACTATTAATTTTCAAATGGCGACCCCTTTTTGACAACTACTTTTCGAAAAAAGCATTCTTTGACGAATCTAACGGTACTAATTTATTTGCGATTGGATTAGACATAAGAACAGAAATTAAATATTATTAAGCAAAATACTGGATAATTTATTTACTTATGACAAGTGCGCCATGGACAGCCATGATGCATAATAATTTGCAACTGTTTTTATCAAGTCTTCTTTGGAAAACAAGGCACTCACTTAAGTAGATAATGACTGTGACATACGCTCTAAGAACAGACCTAAAAGTTTCTTAATTTTCGTTAAGTTTAGTTTAAATTTTCGTTAAAATAATGTATACTCAAAGTGAAAAAGTGGATATGTTATTAATATTTGGAGAGTGTCATAGACATTCAAGGAATGCTGCCGAGTTGTATGCTCATAGATATCCGAATCGGCAACATCCAGCCCATCAGTATTTTCCGTATGTCGAGACTCGTTTTAGGCAAATAGGAAATCAAGAGGCGGAACAGAGGTTTATCATAAATGAAGAGACTGAGATTAACGTACTTGCTATGATTGAGGTTGATAAAACAGTTTCGTTAAGAAAAATTAGTCAAGAACTGCAGATAAGTTATAAATCAACAAGAAAAATACTGAAAAAGCATGGATATCGAGCATTTAAATATCAGTTACATCAACATTTGTATACTGAGGATGGCGATAGACGGGTAGTGTTTTGTGATGGGCTGCTTCAAAATCATAGAGTTAACCCAAATTTTATCGATTTTATTCTATTTTTCGACGAATCCCGATTTACAAATAATGGTATGTTCAATAAGCAAAATACTCGGTACTGGGCCCAACAAAATCAACATGAAATGAGAGAGGGCAATTTTCAAGAAAGATTTGGCGTCAATGTCTGGGCTGGTATCGTTGGAAACAGAATAATTGGGCCAATATTGTTTCAAGGTCAGTTAACAGGGGTTAGATACTTAGGTTTTCTTCAAAATGAAATCGAAAATCATCTCAATGATATACCTTTAGCAGTTTTACGGCGAATTTACTTTCAACAAGATGGAGCACCGCCTCACAATACTAGAGAAGTTCTTAATTATTTAATAGAGCATTTTAATAATCGAATAACGCCCCAAATGCTACAAAACGTGTTGAGAGAAACAATTGAACGAGCTGAAATGTGTCGTGAAAAAGAAGGAATGCACTTTGAACATTTACTGCATTAAACTTTTTAACAAATTCAGCTACTGTACTTTCAAATATTTTAAGTGCGTCGTCTAAGTTATTAGTTTACTTTGTTGGTTTTTTGTTAATTTTGTTAAATTTTTAATCCAATTACTGTCTTTCATACTAGTCACTAAAACTTGGTGATTGTATTTTTTTGACATCACCCAAGGCCGTTAGATTAGTTTGCGTCCGATCATGGCCACCTAGATGCAATTTTAAAAGTGGCTCTAAAAAAATGAAGTAGACGTAAAAAGTTTTTAAAATGTCACATTCTGATCTAGAATTGTCTCAGAAATCCAAAGATGTTAAAATATACAGGGTGTTCTATTTAAGAATTCAAAACCGGGGCCATTTCCGGTGAAACCGGAAGTGACCGGAAAGTGGAAAATATGCGAAAACTCTCCTCTTCACATAACATTTACCTGTACCAATTCTCATTTTGATACACTTAATACTCTAGAAATTATGAGTTGTCTAATAGATTCGTTGACACCCGGTATATATATATATATATATATATATATATATATATATATATATATATATATATATATATATATATATATACATCACCTTATATACAATATACAATTTACCGAGTGAAAGTTAGAAGAATCTATTTTGGATGCTAAATGAAAACTAACAAACAGGATATAAATAAATGTGACATTCACACAAAGATCAATAGGCAAACCCTGACAAAAGAGATAGTAAGAAGTTAATAAGAGTTGGTGAAGAAAAAAAAATTGATACAATAAAATGAGCTGAAGCCAGTCACTAGTTTTCCACGAAACTCAAAAAATGAAAAGAAAACCATCAAAACCAATACTGTAGAAAAGAGGCCAAGTTCTTACAAAACTAAGGAAGTAAAATATATGTTGGCACTGTTCAAAATCTACTTTAATTATAATAAAAAGTCCATGATGAAGCATCACTACATAAGGTTGATACCCTTTAATAACTAGGCAGTTAAACTACTGAAAATAATTGAATTAGATAAGATAAAAGTTGTTATACACATTTAGTCATTTCTAGCAATAAAGCTCCAACTTGCTCATCCATTTTACTTCCTGGACAAAGTTCCATAAGACCTTGGCTGTTTTTATTTTCCACCACTTTTATATTTAATGGATTACATTTTAAGTAAGAACTTGAAGGGGTTTTAGTTACTTCAGAACCTGAGGAGTAATTTTTGTTACTTATGATTATTTTTCCTACTTTTTAGTAGCGCATTAATTTTTTTTGTTAAAGAAAAATTATTATTGTACAAGTCTTTCCACTTCTATTTTTCTTAAATATTTTTCAATGTTTTTAAGCCAAATTTTCACATATTCAAATTATCAGTAAACAATTAGTAAAATTACCATAGCTCGTTTGAAAAAATTCATAAAAATGACCTATTCTTAAGTGAGGTTTATCAGAATGCTTAAGCATATCATTGATTGGTAAATGTGTTGATCAAAAATTTTATTTACCATTTCTCTAAAGGCTGATTCCAAAGCCCCAATAATTAAAAGATCTATAGGCTTTGTGATAGGTAAATTTCTTTCATTAAAATCTATCCATATGTCATCTTGGGCATCTATAAGTTTTTCCTAAAATATAACATATTTTCTAGTTCATAGCGTAATTCATTAATTTAATTATTGGAATACAGTTCCAGTTAATGTTCAGTTATATGAAAATGAAAAATTGTCAGTCTTAATAATAGCTTGTGGATTTTAATAATATTAAAGAATTATCATTCAACTCTATTTTGTTAAAAGTTTAATTAAAAAAGTTTACTTACATGGACAATATGATGTAGCTGGCTAGCAGCACAAAGTGCTGCTCCAACACCTGCATGACCATCAAAAATACCATAATATGTATAGGGAATCGCGAACTTTTGCATATTCCCTACATCATTTTGAGTTGTCTTACTTAAAACACCCTGTCTAAAAACAGCTTGATCTTCATTCCATCTGGATTTTCCTGCATTAACACATTCGGCATAACCTATGTAAAAATATTTTTTTAGTTTCGTAAGACTGAGTCATAAAGGTCTTCTTAACTACCTACAACTATACTTTTAGGTTATGTATTTTCTGCTAATTACGACTAAAAATTATAAATTTAAATAACCTGTATCATATGGTAATGGTTTACTGGGATGAATAATGGGCCTTAGTTTGTGGTCAGCACTCATTTGAACTTCATCATCACCCAGACCTAAGAAATGGGGCCGTCCATAAGGAAATTTTGGAGTTAAAGCTGATTTATTGTATTGGGTGCCATCTATGATCGACCCATTAGTTTCCAGCCCACTAACTGCACCAATAACAGCACTTTTTAACCGGTTGAACATGTTAAGTGTTCCCTTGGATCAAAAAACATACATTATATCTATATTATGATAACAAATTTAATATGTCAACCAACGTGTCAACGACTATAATGTGTCAAAAAAATGACAAGTCCGTAGCGATATTTTTTTGATCAAATGGCTTGTTCTCACTTAGAACCATTTTACACACATAAGAATTATTGCCATAATTTATCTGATAATTATGTTGAAAATTTTCATAAAACTAATTTGCTGTTTTACACATCAAAGAATTATTGTCAAAATTTTCGGCATAAAAATATAGAACGTGTTCTATATTTTTATGACTAAAATGCAGAAAGTGCGCGAAAATCGACGCAGAATAAAATATGTGAATTGACAACCCGCGTTAAGTAATCAACCTAATCTCAATATTTACTCATTATTTCTTGCACAAAATATCCCTTATTTTGTGGTTTTTTGATTATATATGTTTGGAAACTTTCATATTTATGACATTTTAAGGTTAAGAACGTCACATGTTATGAAAATGCGCATGAGCACCGACAAAATTACCACCAAAATTATATTCAGATTTCTTGTAGAGCCGTTTTACACACACAATAATTATAGCCAAAATTTATCTGATAATTGTTGAAAATTTTCATAGAACTAATTTGCTGTTTTACACGTCAAAGAATTATTGTCAAAATTTTGGTGAAAATTTTCAGCATAAAAATATAGAACGTGTTCTATATTTTTATGACTAAAATGCAGAAAGTGCGCGAAAATCGACGCAGAATAAAATATGTAAATTCACAACCTGCGTTTGGTAATCAACCTAATCTCAATGTTTACTCATTGTTTCTTGCACAAAATATCTCTTATTTTGTGGTTTTTTTGATTATATATGTTTGGAAAATTTCATATTTATGACATTTTAAGGTTATTCCCAGATTATTTAACTGCTTGAACGTCACATGTTATGAAAATGCGCATGAGCACCGACAAAATTACCACCAAAATTATATTCAGAATTCTTGTACGTATCAAACAGAGTGGTATTTTATTGTAAAAATTATCTCCAAAGAATTTTCGGCAAAAATTTGCTGAAAATTTTGGTTATAATTTTCGGAATAATTCTTGTGTGTGTAAAACGGCTCTTATTACGGATGTTCACACCCTGGGTACCTATTCTCGTTCTTGAGAGAACGATCATCTTGATGGAAAGTGGGCGTGGTTCTCACGAAAAAGTACGAAAACGTATTCAGAATACGGTTTCTTACTTTTTCGTGAGAACCACGCCCACTTTCCATCAAGATGGTCGTTCTCTCAAGAACGAGAATAGCTACCCAGAATACGGTTTCATACTTTTTCGTGAGAACCACGCCCACTTTACATCAAGATGATCGTTCTCTCAAGAACGAGAATAGGTACCCAGGGTAGCTATTCTGGTTCTTCATAGGAAGTGATCATTCTCTTGAGAGAATAGGGGCAATCCCATCCTACGGTTATTCTCTCGGTCATGTATTACCGTATTCTCGTACGACACGATGGGAGATCGGAAACAAAATCTAGTAAGCTATATTGCCAAACGTCTATAGTGTATGTAACCATATAAATAGTACATTTAACCCTAAAAAAGAATATGAATACGGACATAACCCTACTTAGCAAGCAAATTTTCGAATCACTACATAGTATAAAACAAAGTCGCTTTCTCTGTCCCTATGTCCCTTTGTATGCTTAAATCTTTAAAACTAAGCATCGGATTTTGATGCGGTTTTTTTCAATAGATAGAGTGATTCAAGAGGAAGGTTTATATGTATAATAACATCCATTAAATAGTGGAAAAATACTGTTATTTTTGAGGTTTCTAATGTGATGTCGTTAATTATCATATTTTTTTCCGCTTACATTGCAAACGCAGGCTGAACCCTACGAGATTTATCAAAATAATGTACTAATTATTTGTACACATTGAAAAGGTCTACAGAAAACTCCGCGATGGTATATGTCTATCTCTCATGGATATCCAACAATAACATTTTTTTGTCATTTACTTTTTAAGGCAAATTTTGAAGCGATTTTAACCAATACAGCATTAATCCTTATCCAATTAAATAGCTTAAATACATTGTTGATTTAATATAGATCTATATGGTCCTTTACAGCACAAGATTTAAATGAATATTTTCGAAGATATTACAGATTTAAAATTGCGGGAAGTAGCACTTGCGGCGGTACTGACCGACCGGGGCGGCGGCAGCGTGCCTATAAATAGCGCGTCGGAGGCCGATGTAATAATTGTTGTAAAAATAAAATAAATAGTCACAGTTTTTCTGTAGTGTATTTAGTATCAGCATTGCACCCGTGCGAAGCCGGGGCGGGTCGCTAGTTTAAAATAAATATAACTAAAATTTTTAATTTCTTTAATATTCTTAATGAGGGAAAAGAATTAGAAATGGTGTTTTATAAAGAAAAAAATAAATATGTAAAAAACACAAATCGAAATATTTTACTGGAAAAATATCCGTTATGCATGAAATTAGTATCACCGTCAAAGATGTAAAGGATACACGAAATAAAATTAACATTTTCATTTCATAAAATACAAATTTAGTTTTTCTACCGGGTTAAGAAAAGAAAAATTTTCCTTATTTTTGTAAAAATATTATTTTTTATACTCCCTACAAATATCAGGGAATGAATATACAAAGTAAGTAAACAAAATGAAATCCGTAAAAATTTATTTCATCAATAGAATACATTTTGCATACTTGCATACATAATATTACGCTAATAGTAAAATTATTAATTTCCCCTAAAGTAGTTACTGATAATGTGTTATTGGATCTGTCTGGCTTCTTGTAGACCAGGGTGTATCTCTTGTTCTTGTTGAACATTTCCGATAATAAAAAGTTATTATCAATCTATCTTTTGGAAAGACTAGACCTCACAACATCTTTCAACCGTACTCCGCAACGAACAGATATCTACTAAATCTTTCCTCTGGTGTTCCCAGTTGTGAAACGTCTCCCAAAGACCAAGGCCTTAAAAGAAACCCTGAAAAAATTAAACTGAATCTCCAATGAGGAAGAATAAATCTTCTGGGTTTCTTCTATAGATCATTTCCATTATATTGCAAATGTTAGATTCATTCCAAATATAGGAATCATGGGTACTACAAGGAAATGTAGCATTATTTTTCAAAAAAAAAAACAAATCGTATATCATTTTTAAGTTTGTAAAAAACATATTACTGCTAGCTGTTTATAATTTGGGATTTAACAGAAAATTACCCAAATGGACAAGCTCATAATTCATTTAAATTTTATAGCAATTAGATCCACTCTGAAATAGCATCTTTTCTGTTTAAAGCATCTGGGTTTTTCTTCCTGACTGACTAGTTCCAGAAATACATTCAACCCAGTAATTTCATGGTAGCTGCCAGTCACAAAAAATCTACGAACCTATAAATATTGATATTTTAATAAAATTATATTAATATGGGTACCTATATATATATATATATATATATATATATATATATATATATATATATATATATATATATATAATCCAACCAAGTAAAAAATCATTAATGACTTACTGATCTTGTATATGCTAACTTTATAGTTACAAAATATTACCAGGACTTCTGGCAAAGATGATGTTGCCTTCTTTCAAGCCCTGAGAATTCTAGAAATTTCTAGTACAAGATTTCTTCACAGATCTTTACCAAGCCCGTAAAATAAATTAAACGACGTAGAATCTGTCAAATTTCACAAATATTTATATAATAGGTACTTACCTAAACAGCCTTGCGAATTCCGAATCATTTAAATCTCCAAATCGACGCAACCGTGGTACAAATCGACGAGTATAACTTGCCACTTGTTTTTTTCGTCTAATCTGACATCCTTTGGTCCATCATGGTTCAAAATTACTTCCTCAATACCCATTTTATAAATGTATATTTGTAAACAAAAATATTTTATAAAAATTACAATATTTTACTTTCAAAACGATCTTGAATTTTCTTGAACTTTTATAACCTAAAAATAACGCATTATAATGACGGGAATGACAGTATCGTTCTCTTAAAATTTCGCCGTTCTTTTGGTTAGGACCAGGGTAGCTATTCTCGTTCTTGAGAGAACGATCATCTTGATGGAAAGTGGGCGTGGTGTGTCACGAAAAAGTACGAAAACGTATTCAGAATACGGTTTCTTACTTTTTCGTGAGAACCACGGCCACTTTCCATCAAGATGGTCGTTCTCTCGAGAACGAGAAAAGCAACCAAGAATACTGTTTCATACTTTTTCGTGAGAACCACGTCCACTTTCCATCAAGTGATCGTTCTCTCAAGAATGAGAATAGGTACCCAGTAAAACAAGTTCTCTCAAGATTTGATGGATGTGACCATCGCTTAAAATTACGAGAATACGGTTTCTTACTTTTTCGTGAGAACCACGCCCACTTCCCATCAAGATGATCGTTCTATTGAGAATGAGAATAGCTACCCAGGGTGCCTATTCTCGTTCTCGAGGGAACGATCATCTAGATGGAAAATGGGCGTGGTCCTCACGAAAATGTAAGAAACCGTATTTTGAATGGCTATTCTGAGGCCCGATTCTATAAGCATATTATTATCTCTTTTAGGACACTGATATACTTATGTCTTACTACAGACTGAACAAAGATGGATGATCCTATTTATGACAATCTCTTTCCCTTCATTTTTATAGAATCCAGACATCCGTAAAAAGCACTCAGGAATTCTAATAAAATTCTGACAAGAGTTCTAAGTACCTACAAAAAATTCATAAGGCCATAATCTAATAGGGAAAAATTTGCTTTGCAGACAAGAACACCTATATATCAAATCTAAGTATCATATTATAAATTAGAAAATTCCCCAAACACTTTCATGAAGACCTAGCGCTGAGGAATTTTAGTAAAATACTGAAAATAGTCTTGGCTACCTAAAAAAATTCATAAGGCCATAATCTAATAGGGAAAAATTGGTTTTGCAGACATGAACACCTTTATATCAAATCTAAATATCATATTATAAATTAGAAAATTTACCAAACACTTTCAAGAAGACTTAGCACTGAGAGATTTTAGCAAAATACCGAAAAGGGTCCTAGCTACCTAAAAAAAATTTCTAAGGCCATAATCTAATAGGAAAAAATTTGTTTTACAGACATAAACATCTTCATGTGTATCATATTAATCAATTTAACAATTCACCAAACACTTTTGAGAAGACCTGGCACTCAGGAATTCTAATAAAATACTGACAAGAGTTATAAATACCTACAAAAAATTCATAAGGTCATAATCTAATAGGGAAAGTTCGTTTTGCAGACATGAACACCTTTTTATCAAATCCAAGTATAATGTAATAAATTAGAAAATTCACCAAACACTTTCAAGAAGACCTAGCACTGAGGAATTTAAGTAAAATACTGAAAAGAGTCCTAGCTACCTAGAAAAAATTCATAAGGCCATAATCTAATAGGGAAAAATTCGTTTTGCAGACATGAACATTTTTATATCAAATCTAAGTTTCATATTATAAATTAGAAAATTCACCAAACACTTTTAAGAAGATTCAGCACTGAGGAATTTTAGTAAAATACTGAAAAGAGTCCTAGCTACCGAAAAAAATTCATAAGCTTATAATCTAATAGGGAAAAATTCGTTTTGCAGACATAAACACCTTCATATCAAATCTGTATCATATTATCAATTTAAAAATTCACCAAACACTTTTGAGAAGACTTAGCCCTCAGGAATTCTAATGAAATACTTGGTAGGGTTTTAAGTACCTAAAAAAATTGATAAGGCCATAATCTAATAGGGAAAAGTTCCTTTTGCAGACATGAACACCTTTATATCAAATCTAAGTATCATGTTATAAATTAGAAAATTCACCAAACACTTTCAAGAATACCTAGCACTGAGGAATTTAAGTAAAACATTGAAAAGAGTCCTAGCTACCGAGAAAAATTCATAAGCTTATAATCTAATAGGGAAAAATTCGTTGTGCAGACATGAACAAATTTAAATCAAATCTAAGTATCCTGTTATAAATTTGAAAATTCACCAAACACTTTCAAGAAGACTTAGCACTGAGGAAATACTGAAAAAAGTCCTAGCAACCTAGAAAAAAATTCATAAGGCCATAATCTGATAGGGAAAAATTTGTTTTACAGACATGAACACTTTCATATCAAATCTGTGTAACATATTAACAATTTGACAATTCACCAAATATTTTTGAAAAAACTTATCCCTCAGGAAATCTAATGAAAAAATGGAAAGAGTTCTAAGTACCTACAAAAAATTGATAAGGCCATAATCTAATAGGGAAAAATTCGTTTTGCAAATATGAACACCTTCATATCAAATCTGTGTATCATATTATCAATTTACCAATTCACCAAACACTTTTGAGAAGACCTAGCACTCAGGAATTGAAATAAAATACTGATAAGAGTTATAAGTATCTACAAAAAATTGATAAGGACGTAATCTAATAGGGAAAATTTTTTTAACCGACATGAACACCATCATATCAAATCTGTGTATCATATTAATAATTTAACAATTCACCAAACACTTTTGAGAAGAACTAGCACTCAGGAATTGTAACAAAATACTGATAAGACTTATAAGTACCTACAAAAAATTCATAAGGCAATAATCTAATAGGGAAAAATTCGTATTGCAGACATGAACATCTTTATATCAAATCTAAGTTTCATATTATAAATTAGAAACACTTTTGAATAGGCTTAGCACTCAGGAATTCTAACAAAATACTGACAAGAGTTATAAGTACCCATAAAAAAATTAACTGCTTCTCTTAAAATCTTTCTTTTTTTAACGTCAGTGGATGTACACCCTTAAAATAAATTGTTAGCGTTATAATTGTTGATCTATGAATTTTTTTACAGATACCTAAAACTCCTTTAAAGATTCTCTTAAAATCCCTGAGTGCTGGATGGCCTTAAAAATGCATAGTGAATTTTTAAAATAACAAGAAAATTTCTCTTTTTAACGTCGGTGGATGTACACCCTTAAAATAAATTGTTAGCGCTTTAATTCTTGAACTATGAATTTTTCACAGACACCTAAAACACTTTTGAAGCTTCTCTTAAAATCCCTGAGTGCTGGGTGGCCTTAAAAATGCATAGTGAATTTTTAAAGTAACAAGAAAGCTCCTTTTTTAACGTCAGTGGATATACATCCTTAAAATAAATTGTTAGCGTTTTAATTCTTGATCTATGAATTTTTTACAGATACCTAAAACTCTTTTATAGCTGCTCTTAAAATCCCCGAGTGCTGGGCGGCCTTAAAAATGCATAGGGAATTTTTAAATTAACAAGAAAATTTCTATTTTTAACCTAAGTGGATGAACACCCTTAAAATAAATTGTTAGCGTTATAATTGTTGATCTATGAATTTTCTACAGATACCTAAAACACTTTTAAAGCGTCTCTTAAAATCCTTGAGTGCTGGGTGGCCTTAAAAGTGCATGGTGATTTCTTAAATTAACAAGAAAATTTCTTTTTTTAACTTCAGTGGATGTACAAATTAAAATACATTGTTAGCGTTATAATTGTTGAACTATGAATTTTTTACAGATATCTAAGACACTTTTAAAGCTTCTCTTAAAATCCCTGAGTGTTGGGTCGCCTTAAAAATGCATAGTGATTTTAAGATAACAAGAAAATTTCTTTTTTTAACATCAGCGGATGTACACCTTTAAGATAAATTGTTAGCGTTATAATTGTTGAACTGTGAATTTTTGCAGATGCCTAAGACACTTTTAAAGCTTCTCTTAAAATCCCTGAGTGCTGGGTGGCCTTAAAAATGCATAGGGAATTTTTAAATTAACAAGAAAATTTCTATTTTTCATCTAAGTGGATGTACCCCCTTAAATTAAATTGTTAGCGTTATAATTGTTGATCTATGAATTTTTTACAGATACCTAAAACACTTTTGAAGCTTTTCTTAAAATCCCTGAGTGCTGGGTGGCCTTAAAAATGCATAGTGAATTTTTAAAGTAACAAGAAAATTTCTATTTTCAACCTAAGTGGATGAACACCCTTAAATTAAATTGTTAGAGTTATAATTGTTGATCTATGAATTTTCTACAGATACCAAAAACACTTTTAAAGCGTCTCTTAAAATCCTTGAGTGCTGGGTGGCCTTAAAAGTGCATGGTGATTTCTTAAATTAACAAGAACATTTCTTTTTTAACTTCAGTGGATGTACACTCTTAAAATACATTGTTAGCGTTATAATTGTTGAACTATGAATTTTTTACAGATATCTAAGACACTTTTAAAGCTTCTCCTAAAATCCCTGAGTGTTGGGTCGCCTTAAAAATGCATAGTGATTTTAAGATAACAAGAAAATTTCTTTTTTTAACATCAGCGGATGTACACCTTTAAGATAAATTGTTAGCGTTATAATTGTTGAACTGTGAATTTTTGCAGATGCCTAAGACACTTTTAAAGCTTCTCTTAAAATCCCTGAGTGCTGGGTGGCCTTAAAAATGCATAGGGAATTTTTAAATTAACAAGAAAATTTCTATTTTTCATCTATGTGGATGTACCCCCTTAAATTAAATTGTTAGCGTTATAATTGTTGATCTATGAATTTTTTACAGATACCTAAAACACTTTTGAAGCTTCTCTTAAAATCCCTGAGTGCTGGGTGGCCTTAAAAATGCATAGTGAATTTTTAAAGTTACAAGAAAATTTCTATTTTCAACCTAAGTGGATGAACACCCTTAAATTAAATTGTTAGAGTTATAATTGTTGATCTATGAATTTTCTACGGATACCAAAAACACTTTTAAAGCGTCTCTTAAAATCCTTGAGTGCTGGGTGGCCTTAAAAGTGCATGGTGATTTCTTAAATTAACAAGAACATTTCTTTTTTAACTTCAGTGGATGTACACTCTTAAAATACATTGTTAGCGTTATAATTGTTGAACTATGAATTTTTTACAGATATCTAAGACACTTTTAAAGCTTCTCTTAAAATACACAGTGAATTTTAAGATAACAAGAAAATTTCTTTTTTTAACATCAGCGGATGTACACTTTTAAGATAAATTGTTAGCGTTATAATTGTTGAACTGTGAATTTTTTACAGATACTTAAGACACTTTTAAAGCTTCTCTTAAAATCCATGAGTGCTGGGTGCCCTTAAAAGTGCATAGTGATTTTTAAAATTAAAATGAAAATTTTTAACTTTAGTGGATGTACACACTTAAAATAAATTGTTAGCGTTATAATTGTTGAACTGTGAATTTTTGCGGATGCCTAAGACACTTTTAAAGCTTCTCTTACAATCCCTGAGTGCTGGGTGAATTATTAAATTAACAAAAAAAAAATTTTTTAACGTCAGTGGATGTACCCCTTTAAAATAAATTATTAGCGTTATAATTGTTGTACAATGAATTTTTTACAGATATCTAAGACACTTTTAAAGCTTCTCTTAAAATCCCTGAGTGCTGGGTAGCCTTGAAAATGCATAGTGAATTTTAAAATTACCAATAAAAAATTTTTTTAACGTCAGTGGATATACCCCTTAAAAATAAATTGTTAGCGTTATAATTGTTGAACTATGAATTTTTTACAGATATCTAGGACACTTTTAAAGCTTCTTTTAAAATCCCTGAGTGCTGGGTGGCTTTGAAAATGCATAGTAAATTTTAAAATTACCAATAAAATTTTTTTTTAACTTCAGTGGATGTACCCCTTTAAAATAAATTGTTAGCGTTATAACTGTTATACTATGAATTTTTTACAGATATCTAAGACACTTTTAAAGCTTCTCTTAAAATCCCTGAGTGCTGGGTGGCTTTGAAAATCCATAGTGAATTTTTAAATTAACAATAAAAAAATTTTTTAACGTCAGTGGAAATACCCCTATAAAATAAATTGTTAGTGTTATAATTGTTGAACTATGAATTTTTTGCAGATACCTAAGACTTTTTTAAAGCTTCTGTCAAAATCCCTGAGTGCTGGGTGGCTTCAAAAATGCATTGTGAATTTTTAAACTAACAATAAATTTTTTTTAACGTCAGTGTATGTATCTAATTAAAATAAATTGTTAGTGTTATAATTGTTGAACTATGAATTTTTTACAGATACCTAAGACACTTTTAAAGCTTCTCTTAAAATTCCTGAGTGCTGGGTGGCTTTGAAAATCCATAGTGAATTTTTAAATAAACAATAAAAATTTTTTTCACGCCAGTGGATGTACCACTTTAAAATAAATTGTCAGCGTTATAATTGTTGAACTATGAATTTCTTATAGATACCTAAGACATTTTTAAAGCTTCTCTTAAAATCCCTGAGTGCTGGGTGGCTTCAAAAATGCATAGTGAATTTTTAAATTAACAATAAAAAATTTTTTAACGTCAGTGGATGTACCCCTACAAATAAATTTTTAGCGCTATAATTGTTGAACTATGAATTTCCTATAGATACCTAAGACACTTTTAAAGCTTCTCTTAAAATCCCTGAGTGCTGGGTAGCTTCGAAAATGCATAGTGAATTTTTAAATTAACAATAATTTTTTTTTAACGTCAGTGGATGTACCTCTTTAAAATAAATTGTTAGCGTTATAATTGTTGAACTATGAATTTTCGACAGATACCTAAAACCCTTCTAAAGCTTCTCGTAAAATCCCTGAGTGCTGGGTGGCCTTGAAAATCTATAGCGAATTTTTAAATAAACAATAAAAATTTTTTTTCACATCAGTGGATGTACCCCATTAAAATAAATTGTTAGCTTTATAATTGTTGAACTGTGAATTTTCAACAGATACCTAAGACACTTTTAAAGCTTCTTTTAAAATCCCTGAGTGCTGGGTGGCTTCAAAATTGCATTGTGAATTTTTAAATTAACAATAAAATTTTTTTTAACGTCAGTGAATGTACCCCAATAAAATAAATTGTTAGCGTTATAATTGTTGAACTATGAATTTCTCATAGATACCTAAGACATTTTTAAAGCTTCTGTTAAAATCCCTGAGTGCTGGGTGGCTTCAAAAAAGCATAGTGAATTTTTAAATTAACAATAAAAATTGTTTTAACGTCAGTGGATGTACCCCTTTAAATAAATTTTTAGCGTTATAATTGTTGAACTATGAATTTCCTATAGACACCTAAGACACTTTTAAAGCTTCTCTTAAAATCCCTGAGTGCTGGGTAGCTTCGAAAATGCATAGTGAATTTTTAAATTAATAAAAAAATTTTTTAACGTCAGTGCATGTACCCCTTTAAAATAAATTGTTAGCGTTAGAATTGTTGTGCTACGAATTTTTTACAGATATCTAAGACACTTTTGAAACTTCTCTTAAAATCCCTGAGTGCTGGGTGGCTTTGAAAATCCATAGTAAATTTTCAAATTAACAATAAAATTTTTTTAACGTCAGTGGATGTACCCCTTTAAAATAAATTGTTAGCGTTATAATTGTTATACTATGAATTTTTCACAGATACTTAAGACATTTCTAAAGCTACTCTTAAAATCCCTGAGTGCTGGGTAGCTTTGAAAATCCATAACGAATTTTTAAATTAACAATAAAATATTTTTTTAACGTCAGTGGATGTACCCCTTTAAAATAAATTGTTAACGTTATAATTGTTGAACTATGAAATTTTTACAGATACCTAAGACACTCTTAAAGCTTTTCTTAAAATCCCTCAATGCTGGGTGGCTTCAAAAATGCATAGTGAATTTTTAAATTAACAATAATTTTTTTTTTAACGTCAGTGGATGTACCTCTTTAAAATAAATTGTTAGCGTTATAATTGTTGAACTATGAATTTTTGACAGATACCTAAAACCCTTCTAAAGCTTCTTTTAAAATCCCTTAGTGCTGGGTGGCCTTGAAAATTTATAGTGAATTTTTAAATAAACATTAAATAATTTTTTCACGTCAGTGGATGTACTCCATTAAAATAAATTGTTAGCTTTATAATTCTTGAACTATGAATTTTCAACAGATACCTAAGATACTTTTAAAGCTTCTTTTAAAATTTCTGAGTGCTGGGTGGCTTCAAAAATGCATTGTGAATTTTTATATTAACAATAAAAAATTTTTTAACGTCAGTGGATGTACCCCTATAAAATAAATTGTTAGCGTTATAATTGTTGAACTATGAATCTTCTGCAGATACCTAAGACACTTTTAAAGATTCTCTTAAAATCCCTGAGTGCTGGGTGGCTTCAAAAATGCATTGTGAATTTTTAAATTAACAATAATTTTTTTTACAACGTCAGTGGATTCACCTGTTTAAAATAAATTGTTAGCGTTATTATTGTTGAACTATGAATTCTTACAGATACCTAAGACAATTTTGAAGCTTCTTCTTAAATTCCTGAGTGCTGGGTGGCTTCAAAAATGCAAAGTGAATTTTTAAATTAACAATAAAAAAATTTTTTAACGTCGGTGGATGTACCCCTTTAAAATAAATTGTTAGCGTTATATTTGTTGAACTATGAATCTTCTGCAGATACCTAAGACACTTTTAAAGATTTTCTTAAAATCCCTGAGTGCTGGGTAGCTTCAAAAATGCATTGTGAATTTTTAAATTAACAATAAATCTTTTCTTAACGTCAGTGGATTTACCCCAATAAAATAAATTGTTAGCGTTATAATTGTGGAACTATTAATTTTTTTTCAGATACCTAAGACACTTTTAAAGCTTCTCTTAAAATACCTGAGTGCTGGGTGGCTTCGAAAATGCATAGAGAATTTTAAAATTAACAATAAAAATGTTTTTATCGTCAGTGGATGTACCCCTTCAAATAAATTGTTAGCGTTATAAATGTTGAACTATGAATTTTTTACAGATATCTAAGACACTTTTAAAGCTTCTCTTAGAATCCCTGAGTGCTGGGTGGATTTGAAAATGCATAGTGAATTTTTAAATTAACAATAATTTTTAATAATGTCAGTGGATGTTCCCCTTTAAAATAAATTGTTAGCGCCATAATTGTTGAACTATCAATTTTTTACAGATATCTAAGACATTTTTAAAGCCTCTCTTAAAATATCTGTGTGCTGGGTGCCTTTAAAAATGCATAGTGAATGCCACTAAGACTGCCACTGAGACTGCCACTGAGACTGTCACTGCGCCTGCCACTGCCACTGCCACTCAGTGTCAGCCTCAGTAGCAGTCTTAGTGTCAGTGGCAGTTTCAGTGGCAGTCTCAGTGGTAGTCTCAGTGGCAGTCTCAGTGGTAGTCTCAGTGGCAGTCTCAGTGGCAGGCTCAGTAGCAGTCTCAGTGGCAGTCTCAGTGGCAGTCTCAGTGACAGTGGCAGTGACATTGGCAGTCTTAGTGGCAGTCTCAGTAGCAGTCTCAGTGGCATACTCAGTGGCAGTCTGAGTGGCAGTCTCAGAGGCAGTGGCAGGGGCAGTGGCATTGGCAGTGGCATTGGCAGTTGCAGTCTCAGTGGCAGTTTCAATGGCAGTCTCAGTGGCATCCTCAGTGGCAATCTCAGTGGCAGTCTCAGTGGCAGTCTCAGTGGCAATCTCAGTGGCAGTCTCAGTAGCAGTCTCAGTGGCAGTGGCAGTCTCAGAGGAAATCTCAGTGGCAGTCTCAGTGGCAGTCTCAGTTGCAGTCTCAGTGGCAGTCTCAGTGGCAGACTCAGTGGCAGTGACAGTCTCAGTGGCAGTGGCAGTCTCAGTGGCAGTCTCAGTTTCAGACTCAGTGGCAGTCTCAGTGGCAGATTTAGTGGCATTCACTATGCATTTTTAAAGGCACCCAGCACTCAGGGATTTTAAGAGAAGCTTTAAAGGCGTTTTAGGTATCTGTAAACAATTCATTGTTCAACAATTATAGCGCTAACAATTTATTTTAAAGGGGTACATCCACTGACGTTTAAAACAGTTATTGTTAATTTAAAAATTCACTTTGCATTTTCAAAGCCACCCAGCACTCAGGGATTTTAAGAGAAGTTTCAAAAGTGTCTTAGATATCTGTAAAAAATTCATAGAACAAAAATTATAACGCTAACAAATTATTTTAAAGAGGTAAATCCTCTGACGTTAAAAAATTTTTTATTGTTAATTTATTTTTATTTTTAATTTGTTAAGCTTTAAAAGTGTCTCGGGTAACTGTAAAAAATTCACGGTTCAACAATTATAACGCTAACAATTTATTTTAAAGGGGCACATTCACTGACGTGAAAAATTTTTTTATTGTTAATTTAAAAATTCACTATGGACTTTCGAAGCCACCCAGCACTCAGGGATTTTAAGAGAAGCTTTAAAAGTGTCTTAGGTATCTGAAAAAAATTCATAGGTTAACAATTATAACGCTAAGAATTTATTTTAAAGGGGTATATTCACTGACGTTAAAAAATTTTTTAATTGTTAATTTAAAAATTCACTATTGATTTTCGAAGTTACCCAGCACTCAGGGATTTTAAGAGAAGCTTTAAATGTGTCTTAGGTATCTGCAAAAAATTCATAGTTCAACAATTTTAACGCTAACAATTTATTTTAAAGGGGTAAATCCACTGACGTTTAAAAAAAAATTATTGTTAATTTAAAAATTCACTATGGATTGAATTTCAAAGCCACCCAGCACTCAGGGATTTTAAGAGAAGCTTTAAAATTGTCTCAGGTATCTGCAAAAAATTCATAGTTCAACAACTATAACGCTAACAATTTATTTAAAGGGGGTATATCCACTGATGTTAAAAATTTTTTTTATTGTTGATTTAAAAATTCACTATGAATTTTTGAAGCCACCCAGCACACAGTGATTTTAAGAGAAGCTTTAAAAGGGTCTTAGGTATCTGAAAAAAAATTCATAGTTCAACAATTATAACGCTAACAATTTATTTGAAAGGGGTATATCCACTGACGTTTAAAAAATTTTTATTGTTAATTTAAAAATTAACTATGGATTTTTGAAGCCTCCCAGCACTCAGGAATTTTAAGAAAAGCTTTAAAAGTGTCTTAAGTATCTGTAAAAAATTCATAGTTCAACGATTATAACGCTAAAAATTTCTTTTAAAGGGTTATATTCACTAACGTTAAAAATTTTATTTAATTGTTAATTTAAAAATTCACTAAAGACTTTTGAAGCCACCCAGCACTCAGGGATTTTAAGAGAAGCTTTAAAAGTGTCTTAAATATCTGCAAAAAATTCATAGTTCAACAATTATAACGCTAACAATTTATTTTAAAGGGGTACATCCACTGACGTTAAAAAAAAACTTTTATTGTTAATTTAAAAATTCACTATGCATTTTTGAAGCCACCCAGCACTCAAAGATTTTTATGTATCTGTTCCACTGCCACTGAGACTGCCACTGCCACTGCCACTGAGACAGCCATTGTCACTGAGACTGCCACTGAGGCTGCCACTGACATTACCACTGAGCCTGCCACTGAAACTGCCAATGCCACTGCCACTGCCACTGAAACTGTTACTGAGACTACCACTGAGACTGCCACTGAGACTGCCACTGAGACTGACACTGAGATTGCCACTGAGACTGCCACTGGGACTGCCACTGAGCCTGCCACTGAAACTGCCAATGCCACTGCCACTGCCACTGAAACTGTTACTGAGACTACCACTGAGACTGCCACTGAGACTGCCACTGAGACTGACACTGAGATTGCCACTGAGACTGCCACTGGGACTGCCACTGAGACTGCCACTGAGACTACCACTGAGACCGCCACTGAGACTGCCACTGAAACTGCCACTGAGTTTGCCACTGAGACTGCCACTGAGACTGACACTGAGACTGACACTGAGACTGCTACTGAGACTGCAACTGAGACTGCCACTGAGACTGCCACTGAGAGTGCCACTGAGAGTGCCACTGAGAGTGCCACTGAGAGTGCCACTGAGACTGCCACTGAGAGTGCCACTGAGAGTGCCACTGAGAGTACCACTAAGAGTGCCACTGAGACTGCCACTGAGACTGCCATTGGGACTGCCTCTGAGACTGCCACTGAGAGTGCCACTGAGACTGCCACTGATACTGCCACTGAGATTGCCACTGAGACTGCCACTGAGACTGCCACTGAGACTGCCACTGAGAGTGCCACTGAGACTGCCACTGAGACTGCCACTGAGACTGCCACTGAGACTGCCACTGAGACTGCCACTGAGACTGCCACTGAGACTGCCACTGAGACTGCCACTGAGACTGCCACTGAGACTGCCACTGAGACTGCCACTGAGACTGCCACTGAGACTGCCACTGAGACTGCCACTGAGACTGACACTGAGACTGCCACTGAGACTGCCACTGAGAGTGCCACTGAGACTGCCACTGAGACTGCCACTGAGAGTGCCACTGAGTCTGCCACTGAGACTGCCACTGAGACTGCCACTGAGACTGCCACTGAGACTGCCACTGAGACTGCCACTGAGACTGCCACTGAGACTGCCACTGAGACTGCCACTGAGACTGCCACTGAGACTGCCACTGAGACTGCCACTGAGACTGCCACTGAGACTGCCACTGAGACTGCCACTGAGAGTGCCACTGAGAGTACCACTAAGAGTGCCACTGAGACTGCCACTGAGACTGCCATTGGGACTGTTTCTGAGATTGCCACTGATACTGCCACTGAGATTGCCACTGAGACTGCCACTGAGACTGCCATTGGGACTGCCTCTGAGACTGCCACTGATACTGCCACTGAGATTGCCACTGAGACTGCCACTGAGACTGTAACTGAGAGTGCCACTGAGACTGCCATTGAGACTGCCACTAAGACTGTCACTGAGACTGCCACTGAGACTGCCACTGAGACTGCCACTGAGACTGCCACTGCCACTGAGACTGCCGCTGAGACTGCCACTGAGACTGCCACTGAGATTGCCACTGAGACTGCCACTGGGACTGCCACTGAGACTGCCACTGAGAGTGCCATTGAGACTGCCACTGAGACTGCCACTGAGACTGCCACTGAGACTGTGTTACCTCCACTGACATCAAAAAAATTTTTTTATTGTTAATTTAAAAATTCATTATGGATTCTTGAAGACACCCAGCACTCAGGGATTTTAAGAGAAGCTTTAAAAGTGTCTTAGGTATCTGCGAAAAATTCATGGTACAACAATTATAACGGTAACAATTTATTTTAAAGGAATACTTCCACTGACGTTAAAAATTTTTTTTTTGTTAATTTAAAAATTCACTATGCATTTTCGAAGCCAACCAGCACTCAGGGATTTTAAAAGAAGCTTTAGAAGTGTCTTAGCTATCTGTCGAAAATTCATAGTACAACAATTATAACGCTAACAATTTATTTTAAAGGGATACATCCACTGACGTAAAAAAATTTTTTTTGTTGATTTAAAAATTTACTATGGATTTTCAAAGCCACCCAACACTCAGGGATTTTAAGAGAAGCTTTAATGGTGTCTTAGGTATCTGTGAAAAATTCACAGTACAACAATTTTAACGCTAACAATTTATTTTAAAGGGTTACATCCACTAACGTTAAAAAAATTTTTATTGGTAATTTAAAAATTCACTATGGATTTTTGAATTCACCCAGCACTCAGGGATTTTAAGAAAAGCTTTAAAAGTGTCTTAGATATCTGCAAAAAATTCATAGTACAACAATTATGACGCTAAAAATTTATTTTATAGGGGTATGGCCACTGACGTCAAAAAAATTCTTTTATTGTTAATTTATAAAATCAATATTGATTTTCGAAGACACCCAGCACTCAGGGATTTTAAGAGAAGCTTTAATGGTGTCTTAGGTATCTGTGAAAAATTCACAGTACAACAATTTTAACGCTAACAATTTATTTTAAAGGGTTACATCCACTAACGTTAAAAAAATTTTTATTGGTAATTTAAAAATTCACTATGGATTTTTGAATTCACCCAGCACTCAGGGATTTTAAGAAAAGCTTTAAAAGTGTCTTAGATATCTGCAAAAAATTCATAGTACAACAATTATGACGCTAAAAATTTATTTTACAGGGGTATGGCCACTGACGTCAAAAAAATTCTTTTATTGTTAATTTATAAAATCAATATTGATTTTCGAAGACACCCAGCACTCAGGGATTTTAAGAGAAGCTTTAAAAGCGTCTCAGGTATCTTCAAAAAATTCATAGTACAACAATTATAACGCTAACAATTTATTTTAAAGGGGTACATCCACTGACGTAAAAAAAATTTTTTTGTTAATTTAAAAATTCACTATGGATTTTCAAAGCCACCCAGCACTCAGGGATTTTAAGTGAAGCTTTAGAAGTGTCTTAAATATCTGCGAAAAATTCATGGTACAACAATTATAGGGCTAACAATTTATTTTAAAGGGGTAAATCCACTGACGTTAAAAAATTTTTTTATTGTTATTTTAAAAATTCACTATGGATTTTTGAAGCCACTCAGCACTCAGGGATTTTAAGAGAAAGTGTCTTAGGTATCTGTAAAAAATTCAAAGTTCAAGAATTATAACGCTAACCATTTATTTTAAAGTGGTACATCCACTGACGTTTAAAAAATTTTCTTTGTTAATTTAAAAATTCACTATGGATTTTCAAAGCCACCCAGCACTCAGGAATTTTAAGAGAAGCTTTAAAAGTGTCTTAGGTATTTGCGAAAAATTTATGGTACAACATTTATAACGCTAACAATTTATTTTAAAGGGATAAATCCACTGATGTTAAAAAATTTTTTGTTAATTTAAAAATTCACTATGGGTTTTCAAAGCCACCCAGCACTCATGGATTTTAAGAGAAGCTTTAGAAATGTCTTAGGTATCTGCCAAAAATTCCCAGTACAACAATTATAACGCTAACAATTTATTTTAGAGGGGTAAATCCACTGACGTTAAAAAATTCTTTTATTGTTAATTTAGAAATTCACTATTGATTGTTGAAGACACCCAGCACTCAGGGATTTTAAGAGAAGCTTTAAAAATATCTTAGGTATCTGCGAAAAATTCATAGTACAACAATTATAACGCTAACAATTTATTTTAAAGGGGATATCCACTGACGTTAAAAAATTTTTTTTTTGTTAATTTAAAAATTCACTATGCATTTTCGAAGCCACCCAGAACTCAGGGATTTAAAGAGAAGCTTTAAAAGTGTCTAAGGTATCTGCAAAAAATTCATAGTATAACAATTAAAATGCTAACAATTTATTTTAAAGATGTACACCCACTGACGTTAAAATTTTTTTTTTTGTAAATTTAAAAATTCACTATGCATTTTCGAATCCACTCAGCACTCAGGGATTTTAAAAAAAGCTTTAAAAGTATCTTAGGTATCTGCGAAAAATTCATGGTACAACAATTATAAGGCTAACAATTTATTTTAAAGGGGTATATCCACCGACGTTAAAAATTTTTTTGGTTAATTTAAAAACTCACTATGCATTTTTGAAGCCACCCAGTCCTCAGGAATTTTAAGAGAAGCTTTAGAGTGTCTTGGGTATCTGCAGAAAATTCATAGTTCAACAATTATAACGCTAACAATTTATTTTAAAGGGGAATATCCACTGACGTAAAAAAATTTTTTTAATGTTAATTTTAAAATTCACCAGGCATTTTTGAAGCCACCCAGCACTCAAGGATTTTAAGAGAAGCTTTAAAAGTGTCTTAGGCATCTGCAAAAAATTCATAGTTCAACAATTATAACGCTAACAATTTATTTTAAGAGGTATATCCACTGACGTTAAAAAAATTATTATTTTTAATTTAAAAATTCACTATAGGTTTTCAAAGCCACCCAGCACTCAGGGATTTTAATAGAAGCTTTAAAAGTGTCTTGGGTATTTGCGAAAAATTCATAGTACAACAATTATAACGCTAACAATTTATTTGAAAGGGGTACATCCACTGACGTTAAAAAAATTTTTTTTGTTAATTTAAAAATTCACTATGGATTTTCAAAACCACCCAGCACTCAGGGATTTTAAGAAAAGCTTTAAAAGAGTCTAAGGTATCTGCAGAAAATTCATAGTACAACAATTATAACGCTAACAATTTATTTTAAAAAGGTAAATCCACTGACTTTAAAAAAATTTTTTATTGCTAATTTAAAAATTCACTATAAATTTTCGAAGTTACCCAGCACTCAGGGATTTTAAGAGAAGCTTTAAAAGTGTCTTAGGTATCTGTGAAAAATTCATAGTATAACAATTATAACGCTAACAATTTATTTTAAAGGGGTATATCCACTGACGTTAAAAAATTTATTTATTGTTAATTTAAAAATTCATTATGGATTCTTGAAGACACCCAGCACTCAGGGATTTTAAGAGAAGCTTTAAAAGTGTCTTAGGGATCTGTAGAGAATTCAAATTACAACAATTATAACGCTAACAATTTATTTTAAAGGGGTAAATCCACTGACGTTATGAAAAATTTTTATTGTTAATTTAAAAATTCACTATGCATTTTCGAATCCACCCAGCACTCAGGGATTTTAAGAAAAGCTTTAAAAGTGTCTTAGGTATCTGCGAAAAATTCATGGTACAACCATTATAAGGCTAACAATTTATTTAAAAGGGGTACATCCACTGACGTTAAAAATTTTTTTATTGTTAATTTGAAAATTAACTATGGATTTTTGAAGCCACCCAGCACTCAGGGATTTTAAGAAAAGCTTTAAGAGTGTCTTAGGTATCTGCGAAAAATTCATTATACAACCATTATAAGGCTAACAATTTATTTAAAAGGGGTACATCCACTGACGTTAAAATTTTTTTTTTGTAAATCTATAAATTCACTATGCATTTTTGAAGCAACCCAGCACTCAAGGACATTAAGAGAAGCTTTAAAAGTGTCTTAGGTATCTGCGAAAAATTCATGGTACAACCATTATAAGGCTAACAATTTATTTAAAAGGGGTACATCCACTGACGTTAAAAAATTTTTATTGTTAATTTGAAAATTCACTATGGAATTTTGAAGCCACCCAGCACTCAGGGATTTTAAGAAAAACTTTATAAGTGTCTTAGGTATCTGCGAAAAATTCATGGTACAACCATTATAGGGCTAAAAATTTATTTAAAAGGGGTACATCCACTGACGTTAAAAATTATTTTTTGTTAATTAAAAAATTCACTATGTATTTTCGAAGCCACCCAGCACTCAGGGATTTTAAAAGAAGCTTTAGAAGTATCTTAGGTATCGGCCAAAAATTCATAGTACAACAACTATAACGCTAACAATTTATTTTAAAGTGTTACATCCACTCACGTTAAAATTTTTTTTTTTAATTTAAAAATTCACTATGGATTTTCAAAGCCACCCAGCACTCAGGGATTTTAAAAGAAGCTTTAAAGGTGTCTCAGGTATCTGTGAAAAATTCATAGTACAACAATTATAACGTTAACAATTTATTTAAAAGGGGTAAATCCACTGACGTTAAAAATTTTTTTTATTGTTAATTTAAAAATTCATTATGGGTTCTTGAAGACACCCAGCACTCAGGGATTTTAAGAAAAGCTTTAAAACTGTCTTAGGTATCTGCGAAAAATTCATGGTACAACAATTATAACGCTAACAATTTATTTTAAAGAGGTACACCCACTGACGTTAAAAAATTTTTTTTTGTTAATTTAAAAATTCACTATGCATTTTCGAAGCCACCCAGCACTCAGGGATTTTAAAAGAAGCTTTAAAAGTGACTTAGGTATCTGCAAAAAATTCATAGTTTAACAATTGTAACGCTAACAATTTATTTTAAATTGGTATATCCATTGACGTTAAAAAAACATTATTGTTAATTTAAAAATTCACTATGCATTTTTGAAGCCACCCAGCACTCAGGAATTTTAAGGGAAGCTTTAAAAGTGTCTTGGGTATCTGAAAAAAATTCATAGTTCAACAATTATAACGCTAACAATTTATTTTAAATTGGTATATCCACTGACGTTAAAAAAATATTTTATTGATAATTTAAAAATTCACTATGCATTTTTGAAACCACTCAGCACTCAGAAATTTTAAGAGGAGCTTTACAAGTGTCTTAAGTGTCTGTAAAAAACTAATAGTTCAACAATTATAACGCTAACAATTTATTTTAAAGAGGTACTTCCACTGAGGTTAAAAAAAAATTATTGTTAATTTAAAAATTCACTATGCATTTTTGAAGCCACCCAGCACTCAGGGATCTTAAAAGAAGCTTTGAAAATGTTTTAGGTATCTATAAGGAATTCATAGTTAAACAATTATAACGCTAACAATTTATTTTAAAGGGGTACATCCACTGACGTTAAGAAATTTTTATTGTTAATTTAAAAATTCACAATGCATTTTAGAAGCCACCCAGCACTCAGAGATTTCAAGAGAAGCTTTAAAAGTGTCTTAGGTATCTGAAAAAAATTCATAGTTCAACAATTATAACGCTAAATATTTATTTTAAAGGGGTACATCCACTGACGTTAAAAAAATTTTTTATTGCTAATTTAAAAATTCACTATGGATTTTCGAAGCCATCCAGGAATCAGGGATTTTAAGAGAAGCTTTGAAAGTGTCTTAGATATCTGTAAAAAATTCATAGTTCAACAATTGTAACGCTAACAATTTATTTTGAAGGGATATATCCATTGACGTTAAAAAAATATTTTATTGATAATTTAAAAATTCACTATGCATTTTTGAAACCACTCAGCACTCAGGAATTTTAAGAGAAGCTTTAAAAGTGTCTTAGCTATCTGTAAAAAATTCGTAGTTCAACAATTATAACGCTAATAATTTATTTTAAAGGTGTATATCCACTGACGTGAAATTTTTTTTTTATTGTTTATTTAAAAATTCGCTATGAATTTTCCAAACCATCTAGCACTCATTGATTTTAAGAGAAGCTTTAAAAGTGTCTTAGATATCTGTAAAAAATTCATAGTACAACAATTATAACGCTAACAATTTATTATAAAGAGGTACATCCACTGACGTTAAAAAAAAAATTATTGTTAATTTAAAAATTCACTATGCATTTTTGAAGCTACCCAGCACTCTGGAATTTTAAAAAAAGCTTTAGAAGTGTCTTAGGTAACTGTAAAAAATTCATGGTTTAACAATTATAACGCTAACAATTTATTTTAAAGGGGTACATTCACTGGCGTGAAAAAAAATTTTTATTGTTTATTTAAAAATTCACTATGGATTTTAAAAGCAACCCAGCACACAGGGATTTTAAGAGAAGCTTTAAAAGTGTCTTAGATATCTGTAAAAAATTCATAGTACAACAATTATATCGCCAACAATTTATTTTAAAGGGATACATCCACTGACGATAAAATTTTTTTTTTTTGTTAATTTAAAAATTCACTATGCATTTTTAAAGCCACCCAGCACTCAGGGATTTTAAAGGAAGCTTTAAAAGTGTCTTAGGTATTTGCAAAAAATTCATAGTACAACAATTATACCGCTAACAATTTATTTTAAAGGGATAAATCCACTGACGTTAAAAATTTTTTTATTGTTAATTTAAAAATTCACTATGGATTTTTCAAGCCACCCAGCACTCAGAAATTCTAAGAGTAGCTTTAAAAGTGTCTTAGGTATCTGTAAAAAATTCATAATATAACAATTATAACGCTAACAATTTATTTTATAGGGATAAATCCACTGACGTTAAAAAAATTTTTTATTGTTAATTTAAAAATTCACTATGGATTTTCAAAGCCACCCAGCACTCAGGGATTTTAAGAGAAACTTTAGAAATGTCTTAGGTATCTGTGAAAAATTCAAAGTACAACAATTAGAACGCTAACAATTTATTTTAAAGAGGTACATCCACTGACGTTAAAAATTTTTTTTTGTTAATTTAAAATTCACTATGCATTTTTGAGAGTGCCACTGAGAGTGCCACTGAGAGTGCCACTGAGAGTGCCACTGAGAGTGCCACTGAGACTGCGACTGAGACTGCCACTGGGACTGCCACTGAGACTGCCACTGAGTGTGCCACTGAGAGTGCCACTGAGAGTGCCACTGAGAGTGCCACTGAGAGTGACACTGAGAGTGCCACTGAGAGTGCCACTGAGACTGCCACTGAGAGTGCCACTGAGAGTGCCACTGAGAGTGCCACTGAGAGTGCCACTGAGAGTGCCACTGAGACTGCCACTGGGACTGCCACTAAGAGTGCCACTGAGAGTGCCACTGAGAGTGCCACTGAGAGTGCCACTGAGAGTGCCACTGAGAGTGCTACTGAGAGTGGTACTGAGACTGCCACTGAGACTGCCACTGAGACTGCCAGTGGGACTGCCACTGGGACTGCCACTAAGAGTGCCACTGAGAGTGCCACTGAGAGTGCCACTGAGAGTGCCACTGAGAGTGCCACTGAGACTGCCACTGGGACTGCCACTGAGACTGCTACTGAGAGTGCCAATGAGAGTGCCACTGAGAGTGCCACTGAGAGTGCCACTGAGAGTGCCACTGAGAGTGCCACTGAGAGTGCCACTGAGAGTGCCACTGAGACTGCCACTGGGACTGCCACTGGGAATGCCACTAAGAGTGCCACAGGGAGTGCCACTGAGAGTGTCACTGAGACTGCGACTGAGACTGCCACTGGGACTGCCACTGAGACTGCCACTGTGTTTGCCACTGAGAGTGCCACTGAGAGTGCCACTGAGAGTGCCACTGAGAGTGACACTGAGAGCGCCACTGAGAGTGCTACTGAGACTGCCACTGAGAGTGCCACTGAGAGTGCCACTGAGAGTGCCACTGAGAGTGCCACTGAGAGTGCCACAGAGACTGCGACTGAGACTGCCACTGAGTGTGCCACTGAGAGTGCCACTGAGAGTGCCACTGAGAGTGCCACTGAGACTGTCACTGAGAGTGCCACTGAGAGTGCCACTGAGAGTTCCACTGAGACTGCCATTGAGACTGCCACTGAGACTGCCACTGAGATTGCCACTGGGACTTCCACTGAGAGTGCCACTGAGAGTGCCACTGAGAGTGCCACTGAGAGTGCCACTGAGACTGCCACTGAGACTGCCACTGGGACTGCCACTGAGACTGCCACCGAGAGTGCCATTGAGAGTGCCACTGAGAGTGCCACTGAGAGTGCCACTGAGAGTGCCACTGAGACTGCCACTGAGAGTGCCACTGAGAGTTCCACTGAGAGTGCCACCGAGAGTGCCACTGAGAGTGCCACAGAGACTGCCACTGAGACTGCCACTGGGACTGCCACTGGAACTGCCACTGAGAGTGCCACTGAGAGTGCCACTGAGAGTGCCACTGAGACTAACACTGGGACTGCCTCTGAGACTGCCATTGGGACTGCCACTGAGACTGCCACTGAGAGTGATACTGAGAGTGCCACTGAGAGTGCCACTGAGAGTGCCACTGAGAGTTCCACAGAGACTGCCACTGAGACTGCCACAGAGACTGCCACTGAGACTGCCACTGAGACTGCCACTGAGACAGTCACTGAGATTGCCACTGAGACTATCAGTGAGACTGCCACAGAGAGTGCCACCGAGAGTGCCACTGAGACTGCCACTGAGACTGCCACTGAAAGTGCCACTTAGAGTGCCACTAAGACTGCCACTGAGACTGCCACTGAGACTGCCACTGAGACTGCCACTGAGACTGCCACTGAGACTGCCGTTGAGACTGCCACTGATATTGTCACTGAGATAGCCACTGAGACTACCATTGAGACTGCCACTCAGAGTGCCACTGAGACTGCCACTGAGACTTCCACTGAGACTGCCACTGAGACTGTCACTGAGACTGCCACTGAGACTGCCACTGAGACTGCCACTGCCACTGAGACTGCCACTGAAACTGCCACTGGGACTGCCACTGAGACTGCCACTGAGAGTGCCACTGAGATTGCCACCGAGACTGCCACTGGGACTGCCACTGGGACTGCCACTGGGACTGCCACTGAGAGTGCCACTGAGAGTGCCACTGAGAGTGCCACTGAGAGTGCCACTGAGAGTGCCACTGAGAGTGCCACTGGGACTGCCACTGAGACTGCCACTGAGAGTGCAACTGAGAGTGCCACTGAGAGTGCCACTGAGAGTGCCACTGAGAGTGCCACTGAGAGTGCCACTGAGAGTGCCACTGAGACTGCCACTGGGACTGCCACTGGGAATGCCACTAAGAGTGCCACAGAGAGTGCCACTGAGAGTGTCACTGAGACTGCCACTGAGATTGCCACCTAGAGTGCCACTGAGAGTGCCACTGAGAGTGCCACTGAGAGTGCCACTGAGACTGCCACTGAGACTGCCACTGAGGCTGCCACTGGGACTGCCACTGGGACTGCCACTGGGACTGCCACTGAGAGTGCCACTGAGAGTGCCACAGAGAGTGCCATTGAGAGTGCCACTGAGAGTGCCACTGGGACTGCCACTGAGACTGCCACTGAGACTGCCACTGAGACTGCCACTGAGAGTGCCACTGAGAGTGCCACTGAGAGTGCCACTGAGAGTGCTACTGAGAGTGCCATTGAGAGTGCCACTGAGAGGGCCACTGAGAGTGCCACTGAGATTGCCACTGAGACTGCCACTGGGACTGCCACTGAGACTGCCACTGAGAGTGCCACTGAGAGTGCCACTGAGAGTGTCACTGAAAGTGCCACTGAGAGTGCCACTAAGAGTGCCACCGAGACTGCCACTGAGAGTGCCACTGAGAGTACCACTGAGACTGCCACTGGGACTGCCACTAAGAGTGCCACTGAGAGTGCTACTGAGAGTGATACTGAGACTGCCACTGAGACTGCCACTGAGACTACCACTGGGACTGCCACTGGGACTGCCACTGAGAATGCCACTGAGAGTGCCACTGAGAGTGCCACTGAGAGTGCCACTGAGAGTGCCACTGAGAGTGCCACTGAGAGTGCCACTGAGACTGCCACTGAGACTGCCACTGGGACTGCCACTGAGACTGCCACTGAGAGTGCCACTGAGAGTGCCACTGAGAGTGCCACTGAGAATTCCACTGGGACTGCCACTGAGAGTGCCACTGAGAGAGCCACTAAGAGTGCCACTGAGAATGCCACTGAGAGTGCCACTGAGAGTGCCACTGAGAGTGCCACTGAGACTGCAACTGAGACTGCCACTGAGACTGCCACTGGGACTGCCACTGAGAGTGCCACTGAGAGTTCCACTGAAAGTGCCACTGAGAGTGCCAATGAGAGTGCCACTGAGACTGCCACTGGGACTGCCACTGAGACTGCCACTGAGAGTGCCACTGAGAGTGCCACTTAGGGTGCCACTGAGACTGCCACTGGGACTGCCACTGAGACTGCCACTGAGAGTGCCACTGAGAGTGCCACTGAGAGTGCCACTGAGAGTACCACTGAGACTGCCACTGGGACTGCCACTGAGAGTGCCACTGAGAGTGCCACTGAGACTGCCACTGAGAGTGCCACTTAGAGTGCCACTGAGACTGTCACTGAGACTGCCACTGAGACTGCCACTGCCACTGAGACTGCCACTGAGACTGCCACTGAGACTGCCACTGAGACTGCCACTGAGACTGCCACTGAGACTGCCACTGAGACTGCCACTGAGACTGCCACTGAGACTGCCGCTGAGACTGCCACTGATACAGTACAACAATTATAACGCTAACAGTTTATTTTAAAGGGGTACATCCACTGACGTTAAAAAAATTTTTTTTGGTAATTTAAAAATTCACTATGGATTTTCAAAGAAACCCAGCACCCAGGGATTTTAAGCGAAGTTTTAAAAGTGTCTTAGATATCTGCAGAAAATTCATAGTACAACAATTATAACGCTAACAATTTATTTAAATGGGTTACCTTCACTGACTTTAAAAATTTTTTTTATTGTTAATTTAAAAATTCACTATAGATTTTTGAAGTTATCCAGCACTCAGGGATTTTAAGAGAAGCTTTAAAAGTGTCTTAGGTATCTGTGAAAAATTCATAGTATAACAATTATAATGCTAACAATTTATTTTATAGGGGTACATCCACAGGCGTTAAAAAATTTTTTTTGTTCATTTAAATTTCACTATGGATTTTCAAAGCCACCCAGCACCCAGGGATTTTAAGAGAAGCTTTTAAAGAGTCTTAGATATCTGTGAAAAGTTCACAGTACAACAATTATAATGCTAACAATTTATTTTATAGGGGTACATCCACTGACATCAAAAAAAATTTTTTATTGTTAATTTAAAAATTCATTATGGATTCTTGAAGACACCGAGCACTCAGGGATTTTAAGAGAAGCTTTAAGAGAGTCTTAGGTATCTGCGAAAAATTCATGGTACAATAATTATAACGGTAACAATTGATTATAAAGAAATACTTCCATTGACGTTAAAAATTTTTTTTTTGTTAATTTAAAAATTCACTATGCATTTTCGAACCCACCCAGCACTCAGGGATTTTAAAAGAAGCTTTAAAAGTATCTTAGCTATCTGTCAAAAATTCATAGTACAACAATTATAACGCTAACAATTTATTTTAAAGGGATACATCCACTGACGTTAAAAAAATTTTTTTGTTGATTTAAAAATTTACTATGGATTTTCAAAGCCACTTAACACTCAGGGATTTTAAGAGAAGCTTTAATGGTGTCTTAGGTATCTGTGAAAAATTTACAGTACAACAATTATAACGCTAACAATTTATTTTAAAGGGTTACATCCACCAACGTTAAAAAAAATTTTATTGGTAATTTAAAAATTCACTATGGATTTTTGAATACACCCAGCACTCAGAGATTTTAAGAAAAGCTTTAAAAGTGTCTTAGATAACTGCAGAAAATTCATAGTACAACAATTATAAGGCTAAAAATTTATTTTACAGGGGTATATCCACTGACGTCAAAAAAATTATTTTATTGTTAATTTATAAAATCAATATTGATTTTCGAAGACACCCAGCACTCAGGGATTTTAAGAGAAGCTTTAAAAGCGTCTCAGGTATCTGCAAAAAATTCATAGTACAACAATTATAACGCTAACAATTTAATTTAGAGGGGTAAATCCACTGACGTTAAAAAAATTTTTTTTGTAAATTTGAAAATTCACTATGGATTTCAAAAACCACCCAGCACTCAGGGATTTTTAGAGAAGCTTTAAAAGTGTCTTAGGTATCTGTGAAAAATTCATAGTACAACACTTATAACGCTAACAATTTATTTTAAAGGGGTACATCCACTGACGTAAAAAAAATTTTTTTGTTAATTTAAAAATTCACTATGGTTTTTCAAAACCACCCAGCACTCAGGGATTTTAAGAGAAGCTTTAAAAGTGTCTTAAATATCTGCGAAAAATTCATGGTACAACAATTATAGGGCTAACAATTTATTTTAAAGGGGTAAATCCACTGACGTTAAAAAAATTTTTTATTGTTAATTTAAAAATTCACTATAAATTTTTGAAGCCACTCAGCACTCAGGGATTTTAAGAGAATCTTTAAAAGTGTCTTAGGTATCTGTAAAAAAATCAAAGTTCAACAATTATAACGCTAACCATTTATTTTAATGTGGTACATCCACTGACGTTTAAAAAATTTTCTTTGTTAATTTAAAAATTCACTATGGATTTTCAAAGCCACCCAGCACTCAGGGATTTTAAGAGAAGCTTTAAAATTGTCTTAGGTATCTGTGAAAAATTCATAGTACAACAATTATAACGTTAACAATTTATTTAAAAGGGGTACATCCACTGACGAAAAAAAATTTTTTTACTGTTAATTTAAAAATTCATTATGGGTTCTTGAAGACACCCAGCACTCAGGGATTTTAAGAGAAGCTTTAAAACTGTCTTAGGTATCTGCGAAAAATTCATGGTACAACAATTATAACGCTAACAATTTATTTTAAAGAGGTATACCCACTGACGTTAAAAATTTTTTGAAGACACCCAGCACCCAGGGATTTTAGGAGAAGCTTTAAAAGTGTCTTAGGGATCTGTGAAAAATTCATAGTACAACAATTATAACGCTAACCATTTATTTTAAAGTGGTACATCCACTGACGTTTAAAAAATTTTCTTTGTTAATTTAAAAATTCACTATGGATTTTCAAAGCCACCCAGCACTCAGGAATTTTAAGAGAAGCTTTAAATGTGTCCTAGATATCTGCGAAAAATTTATGGTACAACAATTATAACGCTAACAATTTATTTTAAAGGGATAATTCCACTGATGTTAAAAATTTTTTTGTTAATTTAAAAATTCACTATGGGTTTTCAAAGCCACCCAGCACTCAGGGATTTTAAGAGAAGCTTTAAAAATGTCTTAGGTATTTGCGAAAAATTCATAGTACAACAATTATAACACTAACAATTTATTTTAGAGTGGTAAATCCACTGACGTAAAAAAATTTTTTTTTTGTTAATTTAAAAATTCGCTATGCATTTTCGAAGCCACCCAGCACTCAGGGATTCTAAGAGAAGCTTTAAAAGTGTCTAAGGTATCTGCAAAAAATTCACAGTACAACAATTAAAATGCTAACAATTTATTTTAAAGGGGTACACCCACTGACGTTAAAATTTTTTTTTTTTGTAAATTTAAAAATTCACTATGCATTTTCGAATCCACTCAGCACTCAGGGAATTTAAGAAAAGCTTTAAAAGTATCTTAGGTATCTGCGAAAAATTCATGGTACAACAATTATAAGGCTAACAATTTATTTTAAAGGGGTATATCCACCGACGTTAAAAAATTTTTTTTGTTAATTTAAAAACTCACTATGCATTTTTGAAGCCACCCAGCCCTCAGGAATTTTAAGAGAAGCTTTAGGAGCGTCTTGGATATCTGCAGAAAATTCATAGTTCAACAATTATAACGCTAACAATTTATTTTAAAGGGGAATATTCACTGACGTAAAAAAATTTTTTTATTGTTAATTTTAAAATTCATTATGGATTCTTGAAGACACCCAGCACTCAGGGATTTTAAGAGAAGCTTTAAAAGTGTCTTAGGGATCTGTAGAGAATTCAAATTACAACAATTATAACGCTAACAATTTATTTTAAAGGGGTAAATCCACTGGCGTTATGAAAAATTTTTATTGTTAATTTAAAAATTCACTATGCATTTTTGAAGCCACCCAGCCCTCAGGAATTTTAAGAGAAGCTTTAGGAGCGTCTTGGGTATCTGCAGAAAATTCATAGTTCAACAATTATAACGCTAACAATTTATTTTAAAGGGGAATATCCACTGACGTAAAAAAATTTTTTTATTGTTAATTTTAAAATTCACTAGGCATTTTAGAAGCCACCCAGCACCCAAGGATTTTAAGAGAAGCTTTAAAAGTGTCTTAGGCATCTGCAAAAAATTCATAGTTCACTAATTTTAACGCTAACAATTTATTTTAAGGGGTATATCCACTGACGTTAAAAAAATTTTATTGTTAATTTAAAAATTCACTATGGGTTTTCAAAGCCACCCAGCACTCGGGGATTTTAAGAGAAGCTTTTAAAGAGTCTTAGATATCTGTGAAAAATTCACAGTACAACAATTATGATGCTAACAATTTATTTTATAGGGGTACATCCACTGACATCAAAAAAAATTTTTATTGTAAATTTAAAAATTCATTATGGATTCTTGAAGACACCCAGCACTCAGGGATTTTAAGAGAAGCTTTAAAAGTGTCTTAGGTATCTGCGAAAAATTCATGGTACAACAATTTTAACGGTAACAATTTATTTTAAAGAAATACTTCCACTGACGTTAAAAATTTTTTTTTTGTTAATTTAAAAATTCACTATGCATTTTCGAACCTACCCAGCACTCAGGGATTTTAAAAGAAGCTTTAGAAGTGTCTTAGCTAAATGTCAAAAATTCATAGTACAACAATTTTAACGCTAACAATTTATTTTAAAGGGACACATCCACTTTCGTTAAAAAATTTTTTTTGTTGATTTAAAAATTTACTATGGATTTTCAAAGCCACCCAACACTCAGGGATTTTAAGAGAAGCTTTAAAGGTGTCTTAGGTATCTGTGAAAAATTAACAGTACAACAATTATAACGTTAACAATTTATTTTAAAGGGTTACATCCACTAACGTTAAAAAAATTTTTATTGGTAATTTAAAAATTCACTATGGATTTTCGAATACACTCAGCACTCAGAGATTTTAAAAAAAGCTTTAAAAGTGTCTTAGATATCTGCAAAAAATTTATAGTACAACAATTATAACGCTAACAATTTAATTTAGAGGGGTAAATCCACTGACGTTAAAAAAATTTTTTTTGTAAATTTAAAAATTCACTATGGATTTTCAAAACCATCCAGCACTCAGGGATTTTTAGAGAAGCTTTAAAATTGTCTTAGGTATCTGTGAAAAATTCATAGTACAACACTTATAACGCTAACAATTTATTTTAAAGGGGTACATCCACTGACGTAAAAAAAATTTTTTTGTTAATTTAAAAATTCACTATGGATTTTCAAAGCCATACAGCACCCCGGGATTTTAAGAGAAGCTTTTAAAGAGTCTTAGATATCTGTGAAAAATTCACAGTACAACAATTATAACGAAAAAAATTTATTTTAGAGGGGTAAATCCACTGACATTAAAAAATTTTTTTTGTTAATTTAAAAATTCACTATGCATTTTTGAAGCCACCCAGCACCCAGGGATTTTAAAATAAGATTTAAAAGGGTCTTTGATATCTGTGAAAAATTCATAGTTCAACAATTATAACGCTAACAATTTATTTTAAAGGGGTAAATCCAATTACGTTAAAAAAATTTTTTTTTGGTAATTTAAAAATTCACTATGGATTTTTAAAGCCACCCAGCACTCAGGAATTTTAAGAGAAGCTTTAAAGATGTCTTAGGTATCTGTGAAAAATTCATAGTACAACAATTATAATGCTAACAATTTATTTATAGGGGTAAATCCACTGATGTTAAGAAAAATTTTTATTGTTAATTTAAAAATTCACTATGGCTTTTCGACGCTTCCCAGCACTCAGGGATTTTAAAAGATGCTTTAAAAGTATCTTAGGTATTTGCAAAAAATTCATAGTACAACAATTATAACGCTAACAATTTATTTTAAAGGTGTACATCCACTGACGTTAAAAAATTTTTTTATTGCTAATTTAAAAATTCATTATGGATTCTTGAAGCCTCCCAGCACTCAGGGATTTTAAAAGAAGCTTTAAAATTGTCTTAGGTATCTGAAAAAAATTTATAGTACAACAATTATAACGCTAACAATTTATTCTTAAGGGGTATATCCACTGACGCTAAAACATTTTTTTATTAATAATTTTAATATTCACTATGGATTTTCAAAGCCGCTCAGCACTCAGGGATTTTAAGAGAAGCTTTAGAAGTGTCTTAGGTATCTGAAAAAAATTATGGTATAACAATTATAAAGCTAACAATTTATTTTAAATGGGTATATCCACTGACGTTAAAAATTTTTTTTGTTAATTTAAAAATTCACTATGCGTTTTCAAAGCCACCCAGCACTCAGGGATTTTAAAAGAAGCTTTAAAAGTGTCTTAGGTATTTGCAAAAAATTCATAGTACAACAATTATACCGCTAACAATTTATTTTAAAGGGATAAATCCACCGACGTTAAAAAAATTTTTTATTGTTAATTTAAAAATTCACTATGGATTTTTCAAGCCACTCAGCACTCAGAAATTCTAAGAGTAGCTTTAAAAGTGTCTTAGGTATCTGTAAAAAATTCATCATATAACAATTATAACGCTAACAATTTATTTTATAGGGATAAATCCACTGACGTTAAAAAAATTTTTTATTGTTAATTTAAAAATTCACTATGGATTTTCAAAGCCACCCAGCACTCAGGGATTTTAAGAGAAACTTTAGAAATGTCTTAGGTATCTGTGAAAAATTCAAAGTACAACAATTAAAACGCTAACAATTTATTTTAAAGAGGTACATCCACTGACGTTAAAATTTTTTTTTTGTTAATTTAAAATTCACTATACATTTTTGAGAGTGCCACTGAGAGTGCCACTGAGAGTGCCACTGAGAGTGCCACTGAGACTGCGACTGAGACTGCCACTGGGACTGCCACTGAGACTGCCACTGAGAGTGCCACTGAGAGTGCCACTGAGAATGCCACTGAGAGTGCCACTGAGAGTGCCACTGAGAGTGCTACTGAGAGTGGTACTGAGACTGCCACTGAGACTGCCACTGAGACTGCCACTGAGACTGCCAGTGGGACTGCCACTGGGACTGCCACTTAGAGTGCCACTGAGAGTGCCACTGAGAGTGCCACTGAGAGTGCCACTGAGAGTGCCACTGAGAGTGCCACTGAGACTGCCACTGGGACTGCCACTGAGACTGCTACCGAGAGTGCCACTGAGAGTGCCACTGAGAGTGCCACTGAGAGTGCCACTGAGAGTGCCACTGAGAGTGCCACTGAGACTGCCACTGGGACTGCCACTGGGAATGCCACTAAGAGTGCCACAGAGAGTGCCACTGAGAGTGTCACTGAGACTGCCACTGAGATTGCCACTTAGAGTGCCACTGAGAGTGCCACTGAGACTGCCACTGAGACTGCCACTGAGACTGCCACTGGGACTGCCACTGGGACTGCCACGGAGAGTGCCACTGAGAGTGCCACTGAGAGTGCCACTGAGAGTGCCACTGAGAGTGCCACTGAGAGTGCCACTGGGACTGCCACTGAGACTGCCACTGAGACTGCCACTGAGAGTGCCACTGAGAGTGCCACTGAGAGTGCCACTGAGAGTGCCACTGAGACTGCCACTGAGACTGCCACTGAGAGTGCCACTGAGAGTGCCACTGAGACTGCCACTGGGACTGCCACTGGGGCTGCCAATAAGAGTGCCACTGAGAGTGCCACTGAGAGTGCCACTGAGAGTGCCACTGAGAGTGCCACTGAGACTGCCACTGGGACTGCCACTGAGACTGCCACTGAGACTACCAGTGAGAATGCCACTGAGAGTGCCACTGAGAGTGCCACTAAGACTGCCACTGAGACTGCCACTGGGACAGCCACTGAGAGTGCCACAGAAAGTGCCACTGAGAGTGTCACTGAGACTGCCACTGAGAGTGCCACTGAGAGTGCCACTGAGAGTGCCACTGAGAGTGCCACTGAGAGTGCCACTGAGACTGCCACTGGGACTGCCACTGAGAGTGCCACTGAAAGTGCCACTGAGGGTGCCACTGAGAGTGCCACTGAGAGTGCCACTGAGAGTGCCGCTGAGGCTGCCGCTGAGACTGCCACTGAGACTGCCACTGAGACTGCCACTGAGAGTGCCACTGAGAGTGCCACTGAGAGTGCCACTGAGAGTGCCACTGAGAGTGCCACTGAGAGTGCCACTGAGAGTGCCACTGAGAGTGCCACTGAGAGTGCCACTGAGAGTGCCACTGAAACTGCCACTGGGACTGCCACTGGGACTGCCACTGAGACTGCCACTGAGACTGCCACTGAGAGTGCCACTGAGAGTGCCACTGAGACTGCCACTGAGACCGCTACTAGGACTGCCACTGAGACTGCCACTGAGAGTGCCACTGAGACTGCCACTGAGACTGCCACAGGGACTGCCACTGAGACTGCCACTGGGACTTCCACTGAGAGTGCCACTGAGAGAGCCACTGAGAGAGCCACTGAGAGTGCCACTGAGAGTGTCACTGAGACTGCCACTGAGACTGCCACTGGGACTGCCACTGAGACTGCCACCGAGAGTGCCATTGAGAGTGCCACTGAGAGTGTCACTGAGAGTGCCACTGAGACTGCCACTGAGAGTGCCACCGAGAGTGCCACTGAGAGTGCCACAGAGACTGCCACTGAGACTGCCACTGGGACTGCCAATGGAACTGCCACTGAGAGTGCCACTGAGAGTGCCACTGAGAGTGCCACTGAGAGTGCCACTGAGACAGCCACTGGGACTGCCTCTGAGACTGCCATTGGGACTGCCACTGAGACTGCTATTGAGAGTGATACTGAGAGTGCCACTGAGAGTGCCACTGAGAGTACCACAGAGACTGCCACTGAGACTGCCACAAAGACTGCCACTGAGACTGCCACTGAGACTGCCACTGAGACTGTCACTGAGATTGCCACTGAGACTATCAGTGAGACTGCCACTGAGAGTGCCACTGAGAGTGCCACTGAGAGTGCCACTGAGAGTGCCACTGAGAGTGCCACTGGGACTGCCACTGAGACTGCCACTGAGAGTGCCACTGAGACTGCCACTGGGACTGCCACTGGGAATGCCACTAAGAGTGCCACAGAGAGTGCCACTGAGACTGCCACTGAGAGTGCCACTGAGAGTGCCACTGAGACTGCCACTGGGACTGCCACTAAGAGTGCCACTGAGAGTGCCAATGAGAGTGCTACTGAGAGTGATACTGAGACTGCCACTGAGACTGCCACTGAGACTGCCACTGGGACTGCCACTGGGACTGCCACTGAGAGTGCCACTGAGAGTGCCACTGAGAGTGCCACTGAGAGTGCCACTGAGAGTGCCACTGAGAGTGCCACTGAGAGTGCCACTGAGAGTGCCACTGAGAGTGCCACTGAGACTGCCACTGAGACTGCCACTGAGACTGCCACTGGGACTGCCACTGGGACTGCCACTGAGAGTGCCACTGAGAGTGCCACTGAGAGTGCCACTGAGAGTGCCACTGAGAGTGCCACTGAGAGTGCCACTGAGAGTGCCACTGAGAGTGCCACTGAGAGTGCCACTGAGAGTGCCACTGAGAGGGCCACTGAGAGTGCCACTGAGAGTGCCACTGAGACTGCCACTGGGACTGCCACTGGGAATGCTACTAAGAGTGCCACAGAGAGTGCAACTGAGAGTGTCACTGAGACTGCCACTGAGATTGCCACCTAGAGTGCCACTGAGAGTGCCACTGAGAGTGCCACTGAGAGTGCCACTGAGAGTGCCACTGAGAGTGCCACTGAGAGTGCCACTGGGACTGCCACTGAGACTGCCACTGAGACTGCCACTGAGAGTGCCACTGAGAGTGCCACTGAGAGTGCCACTGAGAGTGCCACTGAGAGTGCCACTGAGAGTGCCACTGAGAGTGCCACTGAGAGTGCCACTGAGACTGCCGCTGGGACTGCCACTGGGAATGCTACTAAGAGTGCCACAGAGAGTGCAACTGAGTGTGTCACTGAGACTGCCACTGAGATTGCCACCTAGAGTGCCACTGAGAGTGCCACTGAGAGTGCCACTGAGACTGCCTCTGAGACTGCCACTGAGACTGCCACTGGGACTGCCACTGAGAGTGCCACTGAGAGTGCCACTGGGAGTGCCACTGAGAGTGCCACTGAGAGTGCCACTGAGAGTGCCACTGGGACTGCCACTGAGACTGCCACTGAGAGTGCCACTGAGACTGCCACTGGGACTGCCACTGGGAATGCCACTAAGAGTGCCACAGAGAGTGCCACTGAGAGTGTCACTGAGACTGCCACTGAGATTGCCACCTAGAGTGCCACTGAGAGTGCCACTGAGAGTGCCACTGAGACTGCCACTGAGACTGCCACTGAGACTGCCACTGGGACTGCCACTGGGACTGCCACTGAGAGTGTTACCGTGAGTGCCACTGAGAGTGCCACTGAGAGTGCCACTGAGAGTGCCACTGAGAGTGCCACTGGGACTGCCACTGAGACTGCCACTGAGACTGCCACTGAGACTGCCACTGAGAGTGCCACTGAGAGTGCCACTGAGAGTGCCACTGAGAGTGCCACTGAGAGTGCCACTGAGAGTGCCACTGAGAGTGCCACTGAGAGGGCCACTGAGAGTGCCACTGAGATTGCCACTGAGACTGCCACTGGGACTGCCACTGAGACTGCCACTGAGAGTGCCACTGAGAGTGCCACTGAGAGTGCCACTGAGAGTGCCACTAAGAGTGCCACTGAGACTGCCACTGAGACTGCCACTGAGAGTGCCACTGAGAGTGCCACTGAGAGTGCCACTGAGACTGCCACTGGGACTGCCACTAAGAGTGCCACTGAGAGTGCCACTGAGAGTGCTACTGAGAGTGATACTGAGACTGCCACTGAGACTGCCGCTGAGACTGCCACTGATACAGTACAACAATTATAACGCTAACAATTTATTTAAAAGGGTTACCTCCACTGACATCAAAAAAATTTTTTTATTGTTAATTTAAAAATTCATTATGGATTATTGAAGACACCCAGCACTCAGGGATTTTAAGAGAAGCTTTAAAAGTGTCTTAGGTATCTGCGAAAAATTCATGGTACAACAATTATAACGGTAACAATTTATTTTAAAGAAATATTTCCACTGACGAAAAAAAAAATTTTGTTGATTTAAAAATTTACTATGGATTTTCAAAGCCACCCAACACTCAGGGATTTTAAGAGAAGCTTTAATGGTGTCTTAGGTATCTGTGAAAAATTCACAGTACAACAATTATAACGCTAACAATTTATTTTAAAGGGTTACAACCACTAACGTTAAGAAAAATTTTATTGGTAATTTAAAAATTCACTATGGATTTTTGAATTCACCCAGCACTCAGGGATTTTAAGAAAAGCTTTAAAAGTGTCTTAGATATCTGCAAAAAATTCATAATCAACAATTATGACGCTAAAAATTTATTTTACAGGGGTATGTCCACTGACGTCAAAAAAACTCTTTTATTTTTAATTTATAAAATCAATATTGATTTTCGAAGACACCCAGCACTCAGGGATTTTAAGAGAAGCTTTAAAAGCGTCTCAGGTATCTTCAAAAAATTCATAGTACAACAATTATAACGCTAACAATTTATTTTAAAGGTGTACATCCACTGACGTAAAAAAAATTTTTTTGTTAATTTAAAAATTCACTATGGATTTTCAAAGCCACCCAGCACTCAGGGATTTTAAGAGAAGCTTTAGAAGTGTCTTAAATATCTGCGAAAAATTCATGGTACAACAATTATAGGGCCAACAATTTATTTTAAAGGGGTAAATCCACTGACGTTAAAAAATTTTTTTATTGTTAATTTAAAAATTCACTATGGATTTTTGAAGCCACTCAGCACTCAGGGATTTTAAGAGAAACTTTAAAAGTGTCTTAGGTATCTGTAAAAAATTCAAAGTTCAACAATTATAACGCTAACCATTTATTTTAAAGTGGTACATCCACTGACGTTTAAAAAATTTTCTTTGTTAATTTAAAAATTCACTATGGATTTTCAAAGCTACCAAGCTCTCAGGAATTCTAAGAGAAGCTTTAAAAGTGTCTTAGGTATCTGCGAAAAATTTATGGTACAACATTTATAACGCTAACAATTTATTTTAAAGGGATAAATCCATTGATGTTAAAAAATTTTTTGTTAATTTAAAAATTCACTATGGGTTTTCAAAGCCACCCAGCACTCAGGAATTTTAAGAGAAGCTTTAAAAATGTCTTAAGTATCTGCGAAAATTTCATAGTACAACAATTATAAAACTAACAATTTATTTTAGAGTGGTAAATCCACTGACGTAAAAAAATTTTTTTTTGTTAATTTAAAAATTCTCTTTGCATTTTCGAAGCCACCCAGCACTCAGGGATTTTAAGAGAAGCTTTAGAAATGTCTTAGGTATCTGCCAAAAATTCCCAGTACAACAATTATAACGCTAACAATTTATTTTAGAGGGGTAAATCCACTGACGTTAAAAAATTCTTTTATTGTTAATTTAGAAATTCACTATTGATTTTTGAAGACACCCAGCACTCAGGGATTTTAAGAGAAGCTTTAAAAATATCTTAGGTATCTGCGAAAAATTCATAGTACAACAATTATAACGCTAACAATTTATTTTAAAGGGGATATCCACTGACGTTAAAAAATTTTTTTTGTTAATTTAAAAATTCACTATGCATTTTCGAAGCCACCCAGCACTCAGGGATTTAAAGAGAACCTTTAAAAGTGTCTAAGATATCTGCAAAAAATTCGTAGTATAACAATTAAAATGCTTACAATTTATTTTAAAGATGTACACCCACTGACGTTAAAATTTTTTTTTTTGTAAATTTAAAAATTCACTATGCATTTTCGAATCCACTCAGCACTCAGGGATTTTAAAAAGAGCTTTAAAAGTATCTTAGGTATCTGCGAAAAATTCATGGTACAACAATTATAAGGCTAACAATTTATTTTAAAGTGGTATATCCACCGACGTTAAAAATTTTTTTGGTTAATTTAAAAACTCACTATGCATTTTTGAAGCCACCCAGCCCTCAGGAATTTTAAGAGAAGCTTTAGGAGTGTCTTGGGTATCTGCAGAAAATTCATAGTTCAACAATTATAACGCTAACAATTTATTTTAAAGGGGAATATCCACTGACGTAAAAAAATTTTTTAATGTTAATTTTAAAATTCACCAGGCATTTTTGAAGCCACCCAGCACTCAAAGATTTTAAGAGAAGCTTTAAAAGTGTCTTAGGCATCTGCAAAAAATTCATAGTTCAACAATTATAAAGCTAAAAATTTATTTTAAGGGGTATATCCACTGACGTTAAAAAAATTATTATTGTTAATTTAAAAATTCACTATGGGTTTTCAAAGCCACCCAGCACTCAGGGATTTTAAGAGAAGCTTTAAAAGTGTCTTGGGTATTTGCGAAAAATTCATAGCACAACAATTATAAAGCTAACAATTTATTTGAAAGGAGTACATCCACTGACGTTAAAAAAATTTTTTATTGTTAATTTAAAAATTCACTAGGTATTTTTGAAGCCACCCAGCACTCAAGGATTTTAAGAGAAGCTTTAAAAGTGTCTTGGATATTTGCGAAAAATTCATAGCACAACAATTATAACGCTAACAATTTATTTGGAAGGGGTAAATCCACTGACGTTAAAAAAATTTTTTATTGTTAATTTAGAAATTCACTAGGTATTTTTGAAGCCACCCAGCACTCAGGGATTTTAAGAGAAGCTTTAAAAGTGTCTTAGGTATTTGCGAAAAATTCACAGTACAACAATTATAACGCTAACAATTTATTTTAAATGGGTACATCCACTGACGTTAAAAAATTTTTTTTGTTAATTTAAAAATTCACTATGGATTTTCAAAGAAACCCAACACTCAGGGATTTTAAGCGAAGCTTTAAAAGTGTCTTAGATATCTGCAGAAAATTCATAGTACAACAATTATAACGCTAACAATTTATTTTAAATGGGTAGATCCACTGACGTTAAAAAAATTTTTTTGTTTATTTAAAAATTCACTATGGATTTTCAAAACCACCCAGCACTCAGGGATTTTAAAAAAGCTTTAAAAGTGTCTTAGGTATTTGTTAAAAATTCACAGTACAACAATTATAACGCTAACAATTTATTTTAAATGGGTACATCCACTGACGTTAAAAATTTTTTTTTTTTTATTTAAAAATTCACTATGGATTTTCAAAACCACCCAGCACTCAGGGATTTTAAGAAAAGCTTTAAAAATGTCTAAGGAATCTGCAGAAAATTCATAGTACAACAATTATAACGCTAACAATTTAGTTTAAAAAGGTACATCCACTGACTTTAAAAATTTTTTTTATTGTTAATTTAAAAATTCACTATGGATTTTCGAAGTTACCCAGCACTCAGGGATTTTAAGAGAAGCTTTAAAAGTGTCTTAGGTATCTGTAAAAAATTCATAGTACAACAATTATAACACTAACAATTTATTTTAGAGTGGTAAATCCACTGAAGTAAAAAAATTTTTTTTTTGTTAATTTAAAAATTCGCTATGCATTTTCGAAGCCACCCAGCACTCAGGGATTTTAAGAGAAGCTTTAAAAGTGTCTTAGGTATCTGCCAAAAATTCCCAGTACAACAATTATAACGCTAACAATTTATTTTAGAGGGGAAATTCCACTGACGTTAAAAAATTTTTTATTGTTAATTTAGAAATTCACTATTGATTTTTGAAGACACCCAGCACTCAGGGATTTTAAGAGAAGCTTTAAAAATATCTTAGGTATCTGCGAAAAATTCATAGTACAACAATTATAACGCTAACAATTTATTTTAAAGGGGATATCCACTGACGTTAAAAAAATTTTTTTTTGTTAATTTAAAAATTCACTATGCAGTTTCGAAGCCACCCAGCACTCAGGGATTTAAAGAGAAGCTTCGAAAGTGTCTAAGGTATCTGCAAAAAATTCATAGTACAACAATTAAAAAGCTAACAATTTATTTTAAAGGGACACATCCACTGACGTTAAAAATTTTTTTTTGTTGATTTAAAAATTTACTATGGATTTTCAAAGCCACCCAACACTCAGAAATTTTAAGAGAAGCTTTAAATGTGTCTTAGGTATCTGTGAAAAATTAACAGTACAACAATTATAACGTTAACAATTTATTTTAAAGGGTTACATCCACTAACGTTAAAAAAATTTTTATTGGTAATTTAAAAATTCACTATGGATTTTCGAATACACCCAGCACTCAGGGATTTTAAGAAAAGCTTTAAAAGTGTCTTAGATATCTGCAAAAAATTTATAGTACAACAATTATAACGCTAACAATTTAATTTAGAGGGGTAAATCCACTGACGTTAAAAAAATTTTTTTTGTAAATTTAAAAATTCACTATGGATTTTCAAAACCATCCAGCACTCAGGGATTTTTAGAGAAGCTTTAAAAGTGTCTTAGGTATCTGTGAAAAATTCATAGTACAACACTTATAACGCTAACAATTTATTTTAAAGGGGTACATCCACTGACGTAAAAAAAATTTTTTTGTTAATTTAAAAATTCACTATGGATTTTCAAAGCCACCCAGCGCTCAGGGATTTTAAGAGAAGCTTTAAAGGTGTCTTAGATATCTGCGAAAAATTCACGGTACAACAATTATAACGCTAACAATCTATTTTAAAGGGTTACATCCACTCACGTTAAAAAAAAATTTTATTGTTAATTTAAAAATTCACTATGGATTTCTGAAGACATCCAGCACTCAGGGATTTTAAGAGAAGCTTTAAAGGTGTCTTAGGTATCTGTGAAAAATTCACAGTATAACAATTATAACGAAAAAAATTTATTTTAGAGGGGTAAATCCACTGACGTTAAAAAATTTTTTTTGTTAATTTAAAAATTCACTATGCATTTTCGAAGCCACCCAGCACCCAGGGATTTTAAAATAAGATTTAAAAGGGTCTTTGATATCTGTGAAAAATTCATAGTTCAACAATTATAACGCTAACAATTTATTTTAAAGGGGTAAATCCAATTACGTTAAAAAATTTTTTTTTTGGTAATTTAAAAATTCACTATGGATTTTTAAAGCCACCCAGCACTCAGGAATTTTAAGAGAAGCTTTAAAGATGTCTTAGGTATCTGTGAAAAATTCATAGTACAACAATTATAATGCTAACAATTTATTTATAGGGGTAAATCCACTGATGTTAAGAAAAATTTTTATTGTTAATTTAAAAATTCACTATGGCTTTTCGACGCTTCCCAGCACTCAGGGATTTTAAAAGATGCTTTAAAAGTATCTTAGGTATTTGCAAAAAATTCATAGTACAACAATTATAACGCTAACAATTTATTTTAAAGGGGTACATCCACTGACGTTAAAAAATTTTTTTATTGCTAATTTAAAAATTCATTATGGATTCTTGAAGCCTCCCAGCACTCAGGGATTTTAAAAGAAGCTTTAAAATTGTCTTAGGTATCTGAAAAAAATTTATAGTACAACAATTATAACGCTAACAATTTATTCTTAAGGGGTATATCCACTGACGCTAAAACATTTTTTTATTGGTAATTTTAATATTCACTATGGATTTTCAAAGCCGCTCAGCACTCAGGGATTTTAAGAGAAGCTTTAGAAGTGTCTTAGGTATCTGAAAAAAAATTATGGTATAACAATTATAAAGCTAACAATTTATTTTTAATGGGAATATCCACTGACGTTAAAAATTTTTTTTGTTAATTTAAAAATTCACTATGCATTTTCAAAGCCACCCAGCACTCAGGGATTTTAAAAGAAGCTTTAAAAGTGTCTTAGGTATTTGCAAAAAATTCATAGTACAACAATTATACCGCTAACAATTTATTTTAAAGGGATAAATCCACCGACGTTAAAAAATTTTTTTATTGTTAATTTAAAAATTCACTATGGATTTTTCAAGCCACTCAGCACTCAGAAATTCTAAGAGTAGCTTTAAAAGTGTCTTAGGTATCTGTAAAAAATTCATAATATAACAATTATAACGCTAACAATTTATTTTATAGGGATAAATCCACTGACGTTAAAAAAATTTTTTATTGTTAATTTAAAAATTCACTATGGATTTTCAAAGCCACCCAGCACTCAGGGATTTTAAGAGAAACTTTAGAAATGTCTTAGGTATCTGTGAAAAATTCAAATAAAAACAATTAAAACGCTAACAATTTATTTTAAAGAGGTACATCCACTGACGTTAAAAATTTTTTTTTTTGTTAATTTAAAATTCACTATACATTTTTGAGAGTGCCACTGAGAGTGCCACTGAGAGTGCCACTGAGAGTGCCACTGAGAGTGCCACTGAGACTGCGACTGAGACTGCCACTGGGACTGCCACTGAGACTGCCACTGAGAGTGCCACTGAGAGTGCCACTGAGAGTGCCACTGAGAGTGCCACTGAGAGTGCCACTGAGACTGCCACTGAGAGCGCCACTGAGAGTGCCACTGAGAGTGCCACTGAGAGTGCCACTGAGACTGCCACTGGGACTGCCACTAAGAGTGCCACTGAGAGTGCCACTGAGAGTGCCACTGAGAGTGCTACTGAAAGTGGTACTGAGACTGCCACTGAGACTGCCACTGAGACTGCCACTGAGACTGCCAGTGGGACTGCCACTGGGACTGCCACTTAGAGTGCCACTGAGAGTGCCACTGAGAGTGCCACTGAGAGTGCCACTGAGAGTGCCACTGAGAGTGCCACTGAGAGTGCCACTGAGACTGCCACTGGGACTGCCACTGAGACTGCTACTGAGAGTGCCACTGAGAGTGCCACTGAGAGTGCCACTGAGAGTGCCACTGAGAGTGCCACTGAGAGTGCCACTGAGAGTGCCACTGAGACTGCCACTGGGACTGCCACTGGGAATGCCACTAAGAGTGCCACAGAGAGTGCCACTGAGAGTGTCACTGAGACTGCCACTGAGATTGCCACTTAGAGTGCCACTGAGAGTGCCACTGAGAGTGCCACTGAGACTGCCACTGAGACTGCCACTGAGACTGCCACTGGGACTGCCACTGGGACTGCCACTGAGAGTGCCACTGAGAGTGCCACTGAGAGTGACCCTGAGAGTGCCACTGGGACTGCCACTGAGACTGCCACTGAGAGTGCCACTAAGAGTGCCACTGAGAGTGCCACTGAGAGTGCCACTGAGAGTGCCACTGAGACTGCCACTGAGACTGCCACTGAGAGTGCCACTGAGAGTGCCACTGAGACTGCCACTGGGACTGCCACTGGGGCTGCCACTAAGAGTGCCACTGAGAGTGCCACTGAGAGTGCCACTGAGAGTGCCACTGAGAGTGCCACTGAGACTGCCACTGGGACTGCCACTGAGACTGCCACTGAGACTACCAGTGAGAATGCCACTGAGAGTGCCACTGAGAGTGCCACTAAGACTGCCACTGAGACTGCCACTGGGACAGCCACTGAGAGTGCCACAGAAAGTGCCACTGAGAGTGTCACTGAGACTGCCACTGAGAGTGCCACTGAGAGTGCCACTGAGAGTGCCACTGAGAGTGCCACTGAGAGTGCCACTGAGACTGCCACTGGGACTGCCACTGAGAGTGCCACTGAAAGTGCCACTGAGAGTGCCACTGAGAGTGCCACTGAGAGTGCCGCTGAGGCTGCCGCTGAGACTGCCACTGAGACTGCCACTGAGACTGCCACTGAGAGTGCCACTGAGAGTGCCACTGAGAGTGCCACTGAGAGTGCCACTGAGAGTGCCACTGAGAGTGCCACTGAGAGTGCCACTGAGAGTGCCACTGAGAGTGCCACTGAGAGTGCCACTGAGAGTGCCACTGAGAGTGCCACTGAGAGTGCCACTGGGACTGCCACTGAGACTGCCACTGAGACTGCCACTGAGAGTGCCACTGAGAGTGCCACTGAGAGTGCCACTGAGAGTGCCACTGAGAGTGCCACTGAGAGTGCCACTGAGAGTGCCACTGAGAGTGCCACTGAGAGTGCCACTGAGACTGCCACTGGGACTGCCACTGGGAATGCTACTAAGAGTGCCACAGAGAGTGCAACTGAGAGTGTCACTGAGACTGCCACTGAGATTGCCACCTAGAGTGCCACTGAGAGTGCCACTGAGAGTGCCACTGAGACTGCCACTGAGACTGCCACTGGGACTGCCACCGAGAGTGCCACTGAGAGTGCCACTGAGAGTGCCACTGAGAGTGCCACTGAGAGTGCCACTGAGAGTGCCACTGGGACTGCCACTGAGACTGCCACTCAGAGTGCCACTGAGACTGCCACTGGGACTGCCACTGGGAATGCCAATAAGAGTGCCACAGAGAGTGCCACTGAGAGTGTCACTGAGACTGCCACTGAGAGTGCCACTGAGACTGCCTCTGAGACTGCCACTGAGACTGCCACTGGGACTGCCACTGGGACTGCCACTGAGAGTGCCACTGAGAGTGCCACTGGGAGTGCCACTGAGAGTGCCACTGAGAGTGCCACTGAGAGTGCCACTGGGACTGCCACTGAGACTGCCACTGAGAGTGCCACTGAGACTGCCACTGGGACTGCCACTGGGAATGCCACTAAGAGTGCCACAGAGAGTGCCACTGAGAGTGTCACTGAGACTGCCACTGAGATTGCCACCTAGAGTGCCACTGAGAGTGCCACTGAGAGTGCCACTGAGACTGCCACTGAGACTGCCACTGAGACTGCCACTGGGACTGCCACTGGGACTGCCACTGAGAGTGTTACCGTGAGTGCCACTGAGAGTGCCACTGAGAGTGCCACTGAGAGTGCCACTGAGAGTGCCACTGGGACTGCCACTGAGACTGCCACTGAGACTGCCACTGAGACTGCCACTGAGAGTGCCACTGAGAGTGCCACTGAGAGTGCCACTGAGAGTGCCACTGAGAGTGCCACTGAGAGTGCCACTGAGAGGGCCACTGAGAGTGCCACTGAGATTGCCACTGAGACTGCCACTGGGACTGCCACTGAGACTGCCACTGAGAGTGCCACTGAGAGTGCCACTGAGAGTGCCACTGAGAGTGCCACTAAGAGTGCCACTGAGACTGCCACTGAGACTGCCACTGAGAGTGCCACTGAGAGTGCCACTGAGAGTGCCACTGAGACTGCCACTGGGACTGCCACTAAGAGTGCCACTGAGAGTGCCACTGAGAGTGCTACTGAGAGTGATACTGAGACTGCCACTGAGACTGCCGCTGAGACTGCCACTGATACAGTACAACAATTATAACGCTAACAATTTATTTAAAAGGGTTACCTCCACTGACATCAAAAAAATTTTTTTATTGTTAATTTAAAAATTCATTATGGATTATTGAAGACACCCAGCACTCAGGGATTTTAAGAGAAGCTTTAAAAGTGTCTTAGGTATCTGCGAAAAATTCATGGTACAACAATTATAACGGTAACAATTTATTTTAAAGAAATATTTCCACTGACGAAAAAAAAAATTTTGTTGATTTAAAAATTTACTATGGATTTTCAAAGCCACCCAACACTCAGGGATTTTAAGAGAAGCTTTAATGGTGTCTTAGGTATCTGTGAAAAATTCACAGTACAACAATTATAACGCTAACAATTTATTTTAAAGGGTTACAACCACTAACGTTAAGAAAAATTTTATTGGTAATTTAAAAATTCACTATGGATTTTTGAATTCACCCAGCACTCAGGGATTTTAAGAAAAGCTTTAAAAGTGTCTTAGATATCTGCAAAAAATTCATAATCAACAATTATGACGCTAAAAATTTATTTTACAGGGGTATGTCCACTGACGTCAAAAAAACTCTTTTATTTTTAATTTATAAAATCAATATTGATTTTCGAAGACACCCAGCACTCAGGGATTTTAAGAGAAGCTTTAAAAGCGTCTCAGGTATCTTCAAAAAATTCATAGTACAACAATTATAACGCTAACAATTTATTTTAAAGGTGTACATCCACTGACGTAAAAAAAATTTTTTTGTTAATTTAAAAATTCACTATGGATTTTCAAAGCCACCCAGCACTCAGGGATTTTAAGAGAAGCTTTAGAAGTGTCTTAAATATCTGCGAAAAATTCATGGTACAACAATTATAGGGCCAACAATTTATTTTAAAGGGGTAAATCCACTGACGTTAAAAAATTTTTTTATTGTTAATTTAAAAATTCACTATGGATTTTTGAAGCCACTCAGCACTCAGGGATTTTAAGAGAAACTTTAAAAGTGTCTTAGGTATCTGTAAAAAATTCAAAGTTCAACAATTATAACGCTAACCATTTATTTTAAAGTGGTACATCCACTGACGTTTAAAAAATTTTCTTTGTTAATTTAAAAATTCACTATGGATTTTCAAAGCTACCAAGCTCTCAGGAATTCTAAGAGAAGCTTTAAAAGTGTCTTAGGTATCTGCGAAAAATTTATGGTACAACATTTATAACGCTAACAATTTATTTTAAAGGGATAAATCCATTGATGTTAAAAAATTTTTTGTTAATTTAAAAATTCACTATGGGTTTTCAAAGCCACCCAGCACTCAGGAATTTTAAGAGAAGCTTTAAAAATGTCTTAAGTATCTGCGAAAATTTCATAGTACAACAATTATAAAACTAACAATTTATTTTAGAGTGGTAAATCCACTGACGTAAAAAAATTTTTTTTTGTTAATTTAAAAATTCTCTTTGCATTTTCGAAGCCACCCAGCACTCAGGGATTTTAAGAGAAGCTTTAGAAATGTCTTAGGTATCTGCCAAAAATTCCCAGTACAACAATTATAACGCTAACAATTTATTTTAGAGGGGTAAATCCACTGACGTTAAAAAATTCTTTTATTGTTAATTTAGAAATTCACTATTGATTTTTGAAGACACCCAGCACTCAGGGATTTTAAGAGAAGCTTTAAAAATATCTTAGGTATCTGCGAAAAATTCATAGTACAACAATTATAACGCTAACAATTTATTTTAAAGGGGATATCCACTGACGTTAAAAAATTTTTATTGTTAATTTGAAAATTCACTATGGAATTTTGAAGCCACCCAGCACTCAGGGATTTTAAGAAAAACTTTATAAGTGTCTTAGGTATCTGCGAAAAATTCATGGTACAACCATTATAGGGCTAAAAATTTATTTAAAAGGGGTACATCCACTGACGTTAAAATTTTTTTTTTGTTAACTTAAAAATTTACTATGCATTTTCGAAGCCACCCAGCAATCAAGGGTTTTAGAAGAAACTCTAAAAGTGTCTTAACTATCTGTGAAAAATTCATAGTACAACAATTATAACGCTAACAATTTATTTTAAAGGGATACATCCACTGACGTTAAAAATTATTTTTTGTTAATTAAAAAATTCACTATGTATTTTCGAAGCCACCCAGCACTCAGGGATTTTAAAAGAAGCTTTAGAAGTATCTTAGGTATCTGCCAAAAATTCATAGTACAACAACTATAACGCTAACAATTTATTTTAAAGTGTTACATCCACTCACGTTAAAAAATTTTTTTTAATTTAAAAATTCACTATGGATTTTTGAAGACACCCAACACTCAGGGATTTTAAAAGAAGCTTTAAAGGTGTCTTAGGTATCTGTGAAAAATTCACAGTACAACAATTATAACGCTAAAAATTTATTTTAAAGGCGTAATTCCAATGACGTAAAAAAATTTTTTTTGTTAATTTAAAATTCACTATGGATTTTCAAAGCCACTCAGCACTCAGGGATTTTAAGAGAAGCTTTAGAAGTGTCTTAGGTATCTGCAAAAAATTTATGGTATAACAATTATAACGCTAACAATTTATTTTAAATGGGTATATCCACTGACGTTAAAAATTTTTTTTATTGTTAATTTAAAAATTCACTATGGATTTTTAAAGCCACCCAGCACTCAGAAATTCTAAGAGTAGCTTTAAAAGTGTCTTAGGTATTTGCAAAAATTTCATAGTACAACAATTATACCGCTAACAATTTATTTTAAAGGGATAAATCCACTGACGTTAAAAAAATTTTTTATTGTTAATTTAAAAATTCACTATGGATTTTCAAAGCCACCCAGCACTCAGAAATTCTAAGAGTAGCTTTAAAAGCGTCTTAGGTATCTGTAAAAAATTCATAATATAACAATTATAACGCTAACAATTTATTTTATAGGGATAAATCCACTGACGTTTAAAAAAATTTTTTATTGTTAATTTAAAAACTCACTATGGATTTTCAAAGCCACCCAGCATTCAGGGATTTTAAGAGAAACTTTAGAAATGTCTTAGGTATCTGTGAAAAATTCAAAGTACAACAATTAAAACGCTAACAATTTATTTTAAAGAGGTACATCCACTGACGTTAAAAAATTTTTTTTTTGTTAATTTAAAATTCACTATGCATTTTTGAGAGTGCCACTGAGAGTGCCACTGAGAGTGCCACTGAGAGTGCCACTGAGAGTGCCACTGAGAGTGCCACTGAGATTGCCACAGAGACTGCCACTGGGACTGCCACTGAGACTGCCACTGAAAGTGCCACTGAGAGTGCCACTGAGAGTGCCACTGAGAGTGCCACTGAGAGTGCCACTGAGAGTGCCACTGAGACTGCCACTGAGAGTGCTACTGAGAGTGCCACTGAGAGTGCCACTGAGATTGCCACTGAGACTGCCACTGAGACTGCCACTAAGAGTGCCACTGAGAGTGCCACTGAGAGTGCCACTGAGAGTGCCACTGAGAGTGCCACTGAGAGTGCTACTGAGAGTGATACTGAGACTGCCACTGAGACTGCCACTGAGAGTGCTACTGAGAGTGCCACTGAGAGTGCCACTGAGAGTGCCACTGAGAGTGCCACTGAGAGTGCCACTGAGAGTGCCACTGAGAGTGCCACTGAGACTGCCACTGAGAGTGCTACTGAGAGTGCCACTGAGAGTGCCACTGAGATTGCCACTGAGACTGCCACTGAGACTGCCACTAAGAGTGCCACTGAGAGTGCCACTGAGAGTGCCACTGAGAGTGCCACTGAGAGTGCCACTGAGAGTGCCACTGAGAGTGCCACTGAGAGTGCCACTGAGACTGCCACTGAGAGTGCTACTGAGAGTGCCACTGAGAGTGCCACTGAGATTGCCACTGAGACTGCCACTGAGACTGCCACTAAGAGTGCCACTGAGAGTGCCACTGAGAGTGCCACTGAGAGTGCCACTGAGAGTGCCACTGAGATTGCCACAGAGACTGCCACTGGGACTGCCACTGAGACTGCCACTGAAAGTGCCACTGAGAGTGCCACTGAGAGTGCCACTGAGAGTGCCACTGAGAGTGCCACTGAGAGTGCCACTGAGACTGCCACTGAGAGTGCCACTGAGAGTGCCACTGAGATTGCCACTGAGACTGCCACTGGGACTGCCACTGAGACTGCCACTGAGAGTGCCACTGAGAGTGCCACTGAGAGTGCCACTGAGAGTGCCACTGAGAGTGCCACTGAGAGTGCCACTGAGACTGCCACTGAGAGTGCTACTGAGAGTGCCACTGAGAGTGCCACTGAGATTGCCACTGAGACTGCCACTGAGACTGCCACTAAGAGTGCCACTGAGAGTGCCACTGAGAGTGCCACTGAGAGTGCCACTGAGAGTGCCACTGAGAGTGCCACTGAGAGTGCTACTGAGAGTGATACTGAGATTGCCACTGAGACTGCCACTGAGATTGCTACTGGGACTGCCACTGGGACTGCCACTGAGAGTGATACTGAGAGTGCCACTGAGAGTGCCACTGAGACTGCCACTGAGACTGCCACTGGGACTGCCACTGAGACTGCCACTGAGAGTGCCACTGAGAGTGCCACTGAAAGTGCCACTGAGTGTGCCACTGAGAGTGCCACTGAGAGTTCCACTGAGAGTGCCACTGAGAGTGCTACTGAGACTGCCACTGGGACTGCCACTGGGAGTGCCACTAAGGGTGCCACTGAGAGTGCCACTGAGAGTGTCACTGAGAGTGCCACTGAGAGTGCCACTGAGAGTGCCACTGAGAGTGCCACTGAGAGTGCCACTGAGACTGCCACTGGGACTGCAACTGAGAGTGCCACTGAGAGTGCCACTGAGAGTGCCACTGAGAGTGCCACTGATAATGCCAATGAGAGTGCCACTGAGAGTGCCACTGAGACTGCCACTGGGACTGCCACTGGGACTGCCACTGAGACTGCCACTGAGTGTGCCACTGAGAGTGCCACTGAGAGTGCCACTGAGAGTGCCACTGAGAGTGCCACTGAGAATGACACTGAGAGTGTCACTGAGACTGCCACTAAGAGTGTTACTGAGAGTGCCACTGAGAGTGCCACTGAGACTGCCACTGAGACTGCCACTGGGACTGCCACTGGGACTGCCACTGAGAGTGCCACTGAGAGTGCCACTGAGAGTGCCACTGAGACTGCCACTGGGACTGCCACTGAGAGTGCCACTGAGATTTCCACTGAAAGTGCCACTGAGAGTGCCACTGAGGGTGCCACTGAGAGTGCCACTGAGAGTGCCACTGAGAGTGCCACTGAGAGTGCCACTGAGACTGCCACTGAGACTGCCACTGGGACTGCCACTGAGACTGCCACTGAGAGTGCCACTGAGAGTGCCACTGAGAGTGCCACTGAGACTGCCACTGAGAGTGCCACTGAGAGTGTCACTGAGGGTGCCACTGAGAGTGCCACTGAGAGTGCCACTGAAACTGCCACTGGGACTGCCACTGGGACTGCCACAGGGACTACCACTGGGACTGCCACTGAGACTGCCACTGAGACTGCCACTGAAAGTGCCACTGAGAGTGCCACTGAGACTGCCACTGAGACCGCTACTAGGACTGCCACTGAGACTGCCACTGAGAGTGCCACTGAAAGTGCCACTGAGACTGCCACTGAGACTGCCACAGGGACTGCCACTGAGACTGCCACTGAGAGTGCCACTAATACTGCCACTGAGATTGCCACTGAGACCACCAGTGAGACCGCCACTGAGAGTGCCACTGAGAGTGCCACTGAGAGTGCCACTGAGAGTGCCACTGAGAGTGCCACTGAGACTGCCACTGAGACTGCCACTGGGACTGCCACTGGGACTGCCACTGAGAGTGCCACTGAGAGTGCCACTGAGAGTGCCAATGAGAGTGCCACTGAGAGTGCCACTGAGACTGCCACTGAGACTGCCAATGGGACTGCCCCTGAGACTGCCACTGAGAGTGCAATTGAGAGTGCCACTGAGAGTGCCACTGAGAGTGCCACTGAGACTGCCACTGAGAGTGCCACTGAGAGTGTCACTGAGAGTGCCACTGAGATTGCCACTGAGAGTGCCACTGAGACTGCCACTGAGAGCGCCACTGAGACTGCCACTGAGAGTGCCACTGAGAGTGCCACTGGGACTGCCACTGACAGTGCCACTGAGAGTGCCACTGAGAGTGCCAATGAAAGTGCCACTGAGAGTGCCACTGAGAGTGCCACTGAGACTGCCACTGAGACTGCCACTGGGACTGCCACTGAGACTGCCACTGAGAGTGCCACCGGGACCGCCACTGAGAGTGCCACTGAGTGTGCCAATGAGAGTGCCACTGAGAGTGCCACTGAGAGTGCCACTGAGACTGCCACTGAGACTGCCACTGGGACTGCCACTGAGACTGCCACTGAGAGTGCAATTGAAAGTGCCACTGAGAGTGCCACTGAGAGTGCCACTGAGAGTGCCACTGAGACTGCCACTGAGAGTGCCACTGAGAGTGCCACTGAGAGTGCCACTGAGACTGCCACTGAGACTGCCACTGGGACTGCCACTGGGACTGCCACTGAGAGGGCCACTGAGAGTGCCACTGAGAGTGCCAATGAGAGTGCCACTGAGAGTGCCACTGAGAGTGCCACTTAGTCTGCCACTGAGACTGCCACTGGGACTGCCACTGAGACTGCCACTGAGAGTGCAATTGAGAGTGCCACTGGGACTGCCACTGAGACTGCCACTGAGAGTGCCATTGAGACTGCCACTGAGACTGCCACTGAGGCTGCCACTGATACAGTACAACAATTATAACGCTAACAGTTTATTTTAAAGGGGTACATCCACTGACGTTAAAAAAATTTTTTTTGGTAATTTAAAAATTCACTATGGATTTTCAAAGAAACCCAGCACCCAGGGATTTTAAGCGAAGCTTTAAAAGAGTCTTAGATATCTGTGAAAAATTCACAGTACAACAATTATAATGCTAACAATTTATTTTTTAGGGGTACATCCACTGACATCAAAAAAATTTTTTTATTGTTAATTTAAAAATTCATTAGGGATTCTTGAAGACACCCAGCACTCAGTGATTTTAAGAGAATCTTTAAAATTGTCTTAGGTATCTGCAAAAAATTCATAGTTCAACAATTATAACGCTGACAATTTATTTTAAAGGAGAAATCCACTGACGTAAAAAAATTTTTTTTTGTTAATTTAAAAATACACTATGCATTTTCTTAGGTATCTGCGAAAAATTCATGGTACAACAATTATAAGGCTAACAATTTATTTTAAAGGGGTATATCCACTGACGTTAAAAAAATTTTTTATTGTTAATTTGAAAATTCGCTATGGATTTTTGAAGCCACCCAGCACTCAGGGATTTTAAGAGATGCTTTAAAAGTGTCTCAGGTATCTGTGAAAAATTCATAGTACAACAATTATAACGCAAACATTTTATTTCAAGGGGTACATCCACTGACGATAAAAAATTTTTTTGTTAATTTAAAAATTCACTATATATTTTCAAAACCACTCAGCACTCAGGGATTTTAAGAGAAGCTTCAAAAGTGTTTTAGGTATCTGCAGAAATTTCATAGTACAACAATTATAACGCTAACAATTTATTTTAAATGGGTACATCCACTGACTTTAAAAGAATTTTTTTTTATTGATTTAAAAATTCACGATGGATTTTCAAAGCCACCCAGCACTCGGGGATTTTAAGAGAAGCTTTAAAAGTGTCTTAGGTATCTGCGAAAAATTCATAGTACAACAATTATAACGCTTACAATTTATTTTAAAGGGATACATCCACTGACGTTAAAAATTTTTTTTGGTTGATTTAAAAATTTACTATGGATTTTCAAAGCCACCCAACTCTCAGGGATTTTAAGAGAAGCTTTAATGGTGTCTTAGGTATCTGTGAAAAATTCACAGTACAACAATTATAACGCTAACAATTTATTTTAAAAGTTACATTCACTAACGTTAAAAAAATTAATTTATTGTTAATTTATAAAATCAATATTGATTTTCGAAGACACCCAGCATTCAGGGATTTTAAGAGAAGCTTTAAAAGCGTCTCAGGTATCTGCAAAAAATTCATAGTACAACAATTATAACGCTAACAATTTAATTTAGAGGGGTAAATCCACTGACGTTAAAAAAATTTTTTTTGTAAATTTAAAAATTCACTATGGATTTTCAAAACCACCCAGCACTCAGGGATTTTTAGAGAAGCTTTAAAAGTGTCTTAGGTATCTGTGAAAAATTCATAGTACAACACTTATAACGCTAACAATTTATTTTAAAGGGGTACATCCACTGACGTAAAAAAAATTTTTTTGTTAATTTAAAAATTCACTTTGGATTTTCAAAGCCACCCAGCACTCAGGGATTTTAAGAGAAGCTTTAAAGATGTCTTAGGTATCTGTGAAAAATTCATAGTACAACAATTATAATGCTAACAATTTATTTTAAATGGGTAAATCCACTGACGTTAAGAAAAATTTTTATTGTTAATTTAAAAATTCACTATGCATTTTCGAAGCCTCCCAGCACTCAGGGATTTTAAACGAAGCTTTGAAAGTGTCTTAGGTATCTAAAAAAAATTCATAGTACAACAATTATAACGCTAACATTTTATTCTTAAGGGGTATATCCACTGACGTTAAAACATTTTTTTATTGTTAATTTAAATATTCACTATGGATTTTCAAAGCCACTCAGCACTCAGGGATTTTAAAAGAAGCTTTAAAAGTGTCTTAGGTATCTGCAAAAAATTCATCGCTCATCAATTATAACGTTAACAATTTATTTTAAAGAGGTACATCCAATAACGTTAAAAAAATTTTTTATTGTTAATTTAAAAATTCACTATGGCTTTTCGAAGCTTCCCAGCACTCAGGGATTTTAAAAGATGCTTTAAAAGTATCTTAGGTATTTGCAAAAAATTCATAGTACAACAATTATAACGCTAACAATTTATTTTAAAGGGGTACATCCACTGACGTTAAAAAATTTTTTTATTGTTAATTTAAAAATTCATTATGGATTCTTGAAGACACCCAGCACTCAGGGATTTTAAGAGAATCTTTAAAAGTGTCTTAGATATCTGCGAAAAATTCATGGTACAACAATTATAACGCTAACAATTTATTTTAAAGAGGTACATCCACTGACGTTAAAAAAATTTTTTTTGTTAATTTAAAAATTCACTATGCATTTTCGAAGCATCCCAGCACTCAGGGATTTTAAAAGAAGCTTTGAAAGTGTCTTAGGTATCTGAAAAAAATTCATAGTACAACAATTATAACGCTAACAATTTATTCTTAAGGGGTATATCCACTGACGTTAAAACATTTTTTTATTGTTAATTTAAATATTCACTATGGATTTTCAAAGCCACTCAGCACTCAGGGATTTTAAGAGAAGCTTTAGAAGTATCTTAGGTATCTGCAAAAAAATTATGGTATAATAATTATAACGCTAACAATTTATTTTAAATGGGTATATCCACTGACGTTAAAAATTTTTTTTGTTAATTTAAAAATTTACTATGCATTTTCGAAGCCACCCAGCACTCAGGGATTTTAAAAAAAGCTTTGAAAGTGTCTTAGGTATTTGCAAAAAATTCATAGTACAACAATTATACCGCTAACAATTTATTTTAAAGGGATAAATCCACTGACGTTAAAAAAATTTTTTATTGTTAATTTAAAAATTCACTATGGATTTTTAAAGCCACCCAGCACTCAGAAATTCTAAGAGTAGCTTTAAAATTGTCTTAGGTATCTGTAAAAATTCAAAATATAACAATTATAACGCTAACAATTTATTTTATAGGGATAAATCCACTGACGTTAAAAAAATTTTTTATTGTTAATTTAAAAATTCACTATGGATTTTCAAAGCCACCCAGCACTCAGGGATTTTAAGAGAAACTTTAGAAATGTCTTAGGTATCTGTGAAAAATTCAATGTACAACAATTAAAACGCTAACAATTTATTTTAAAGAGGTACATCCACAGACGTTAAAAAATTTTTTTTTGTTAATTTAAAATTCACTATGCATTTTTGAGAGTGCTACTGAGAGTGCCACTGAGAGTGCCACTGAGACTGCCACTGAGAGTGCCACTGAGAGTGCCACTGAGAGTGCCACTGAGAGTGCCACTGAGAGTGCCACTGAGAGAGCCACTGAGAATGCCACTGAGAGTGCAACTGAGAGTGCAACTGAGAGTGCCACTGAGAGTGCCACTGAGACTGCCACTGAGACTGCCACAGGGACTGCCACTGAGACTGCCACTGAGAGTGCCACTGAGAGTGCCACTGAGATTGCCACTGAGAGTGCCACTGAGAGTGCCACTGAGAGTGCCACTGAGACTGCCACTGGACTGCCACTGGGACTGCCACTAAGAGTGCCACTGAGAGTGCCACTGAGAATGCCACTGAGAGTGCAACTGAGAGTGCCACTGAGAGTGCCACTGAGAGTGCCACTGAGGGTGCCATTGAGAGTGCCACTGAGAGTGCCACTGAGAGTGCCACTGAGAGTGCCACTGAGAGTGCCACTGAGAGTGCCACTGAGAGTGCCACTGAGAGTGCCACTGAGACTGCCACTGGGACTGCCACTGGGACTGCAACTAAGAGTGCCACTGAGAGTGCCACTGAGAGTGTCACTGAGACTGCCACTGAGAGTGCCATTGAGAGTGCCACTGAGAGTGCCACTGAGAGTGCCACTGAGAATGCCACTGAGACTGCCACTGAGACTGCCACTGTTACTGCCACTGGTACTGCCACTGTAACTGCCACTGAGAGTGCCACTGAGAGTGCCACTGCACTCTCAGTGGCACTCTCAGTTGCAGTCTCATTAGTAGTCTCAGTGGCAATCTCAGTGGCAGTATCAGTGGCAGTCTCAGTGGCAGTCTCAGTGGCACTCTCAGTGGCAGTTTCAGTGACACCCTCAGTGGCACTCTCAGTGGCACTCTCAGTGGCACTCTCAGTGGCACTCTCAGTGGCAGTCCCAGTGGCAGTCTCAGTGGCAGTCTCAGTGGCACTCTCAGTGGCACTCTCAGTGGCACTCACAGTGGCACTCTCAGTGACAGTCTCAGTGGCAGTTCCAGTGGCAGTCTCAGTGGCAGTCTTAGTGGCACTCCCAGTGGCATTCTCACTGGTAGTCCCAGTGGCAGTCTCAGTGGCAGTCTCAGTGGCACTCTCAGTGGCACTCTCAGTGGCAATCACAGTGGCACTCTCAGTGACAGTCTCAGTGGCAGTCCCAGTGGCAGTCTTAGTGGCAGTCTCAGTGGCACTCTCAGTGGCACTCTCAGTGGCACTCACAGTGGCACTCTCAGTGGCACTCTTAGTGGCAGTCTCAGTGGCAGTCCCAGTGGCAGTCTCAGTGGCACTCTCAGTGGCAATCTCAGTGGCACTCTCAGTGGCACTCTCAGTGGCACTCTCAGTGGCACTCTCAGTGGCAGTCTCAGTGGCCGTCTCAGTGGCACTCTCAGTGGCATTCTCAGTGGCACTCTCAGTGGCACTCTCAGTGGCACTCTCAGTGGCACTCTCAGTGGCAGTCTCAGTGGCAGTCCCAGTGGCACTCTCAGTGGCTCTCTCAGTGGCACTCTCAGTGGCACTCTTAGTGGCAGTCCCAGTGGCAGTAACAGTGGCAGTCTCAGTGGCAGTCTCAGTGGCATTCTCAGTGGCACTCTCAATGGCACTCTCAGTGGCAGTCTCAGTGACACTCTCAGTGGCACTCTCAGTGGCACTCTTAGTGGCAGTCCCAGTGGCAGTCCCAGTGGCAGTCTCAGTGGCACTCTCAGTGGCACTCTCAGTGGAACTCTCAGTGGCACTCTCAGTGGCACTCTCAGTAACAGTCTCAGTGGCAATCTCGGTGGCACTCTCAGTGGCACTCTCAGTGGCACTCTCAGTGGCACTCTCAGTAGCAGTCTCAGTGGCACTCTCAGTGGCACTCTCAGTGGCACTCTCAGTGGCACTCTCAGTGGCACTCTCAGTGGCACTCTCAGTGGCACTCTCAGTGGCACTCTCAGTGGCACTCTCAGTGGCACTCTCAATGGCACTCTCAGTGGCAGTCTCAGTGACACTCTCAGTGGCACTCTCAGTGGCACTCTCAGTGGCACTCTCAGTGGCACTCTCAGTGGCACTCTCAGTGGCACTCTCAGTGGCACTCTCAGTGGCAGTCTCAGTGGCACTCTCAGTGGCACTCTCAGTGGCACTCTCAGTGGCACTCTCAGTGGCACTCTCAGTGGCACTCTTAGTGGCAGTCTCAGTGGCAGTCTCAGTGGCAGTCTCAGTGTCACTCTCAGTGGCACTCTCAGTGGCACTCTCAGTGGCACTCTCAGTGGCAGTCTCAGTGGCAGTCTCAGTGGCAGTCTCAGTGGCACTCTCAGTGGCGGTCTCGGTGGCAGTCTTAGTGGCACTCTCAGTGGCTCTCTCAGTGGCACTCTCAGTGGCAGTCCCAGTGTCAGTAACAGTGGCAGTCTCAGTGGCAGTGTCAGTGGTATTCTCAGTGGCACTCTCAGTGGCACTCTCAGTGGCACTCTCAATGGCACTCTCAGTGGCAGTCTCAGTGACACTCTCAGTGGCACTCTCAGTGGCACTCTTAGTGGCAGTCCCAGTGGCAGTCTCAGTGGCACTTTCAGTGGCACTCTCATTGGCACTCTCAGTGGCACTCTCAGTGGCACTCTCAGTGGCACTCTCAGTGGCAGTCTCAGTGGCACTCTCAGTGGCACTCTCAGTGGCACTCTCAGTGGCACTCTCAGTGGCAATCTCAGTGGCACTCTCAGTGGCACTCTCAGTGGCACTCTCAGTGGCACTCTCAGTGGCAGTCTCAGTGGCAGTCCCAGTGGCAGTCTCAGTGGCAGTCTCAGTGGCACTCTCAGTGGCACTCTCAGTGGCATTCTCAGTGGCACTCTCAGTGGCACTCTCAGTGGCACTCTCAGTGGCACTCTCAGTGGCACTCTCAGTGGCACTCTTAAAAATGCATAGTGAACTTTAAATTAACAAAAAAATTTTTTTTAACGTCAGTGGATGTACCTATTTAAAATAAATTGTTAGCGTTTTAATTGTTGTACATTGAATTTTTCACAGATACCTAAGACATTTCTAAAGTTTCTCTTAAAATCCCTGAGTGCTGGGTGGCTTTGAAAATGCATAGTAAATTTTTAAATTAACAAAAAAAAAATTTTAACGTCAGTGGATATACCCATTTAAAACAAATTGTTAGCGTTATAAATGTTATACCATAACCAGGGATTTTAAGAAAAGTTTTAAAAGTGTCTTGGGTATTTGCGAAAAATTCATAGTACAACAATTATAACGCTAACAATTTATTTTAAATGGGTACATCCACTGACGTTAAAAATTTTTTTTTTGTTAATTTAAAAATTTACTATGGATTTTCAAAGCCACCCAGCACTCAGGGATTTTAAGAGAAGCTTTAAAAGTGTCTTAGGGATCTGTAGAGAATTCAAATTACAACAATTATAACGCTAAAAATTTATTTTAAAGGGGTAAATCCACTGACGTTATGAAAAATTTTTATTGTTAATTTAAAAATTCACTATGCATTTTCGAATCCACCCAGCACTCAGGGATTTTAAGAGAAACTTTAAAAGTGTCTTATGTATCTGCGAAAAATTCATGGTACAACCATTATAAGGCTAACAATTTATTTAAAAGGGGTACATCCACTGACGTTAAAAATTTTTTTATTGTTAATTTGAAAATTAACTATGGATTTTTGAAGCCACCCAGCACTCAGGGATTTTAAGAAAAGCTTTAAAAATGTCTTAGGTATCTGCGAAAAATTCATTATACAACCATTATAAGGCTAACAATTTATTTAAAAGGGGTAAATCCACTGACTTTAAAATTTTTTTTTTGTAAATTTATAAATTCACTATGCATTTTTGAAGCAACCCAGCACTCAAGGACTTTAAGAGAAGCTTTAAGAGTGTCTTAATTATCTGTGAAAAATACATAGTACAACAATTATAACGCTAACAATTTATTTTAAAGGGATACATCCACTGACGTTAAAAATTATTTTTTGTTAATTAAAAAATTCACTATGTATTTTCGAAGCCACCCAGCACTCAGGGATTTTAAGAGAAGCTTTAGAAGTGTCTTAGGTATCTGCCAAAAATTCATAGTACAACAACTATAACGCTAACAATTTATTTTAAAGTGTTACATCCACTCACGTTAAAATTTTTTTTTTTTTAATTTAAAAATTCACTATGGATTTTTGAAGACACCCAACATTCAGGGATTTTAAAAGAAGCTTTAAAGGTGTCTTAGGTATCTGTGAAAAATTCACAGTACAACATTTATAACGCTAAAAATTTATTTTAGAGGTGTAAATCCACTGACGTTAAAAAAATTTTTTTTTGTTAATTTAAAAATTCACTATGCATTTTTGAAGCCACCCAGCACCCAAGGATTTTAAAAAAAGCTTTAAAAGTGTCTTGGGTATCTGTGAAAAATTCATAGTTCAACAATTATAACGCTAACAATTTATTTTAAAGGCGTAATTCCAATGACGTAAAAAAATTTTTTTTGTTAATTTAAAATTCACTATGGATTTTCAAAGCCACCCAGCACTCAGAAATTTTAAGAGAAGCTTTGAAGGTGTCTTAGGTATCTGTGAAAAATTCATTGTTCAACAATTATAACGCTAACAATTTATTTTAAAGGAGAACATCCACTAACGTAAAAAAAAAATTTTTATTGTTAATTTTAAAATTCAATATGCATTTTTGAAGCCACCCAGCACTCAAGGATTTTAAGAGAAGATTTAAAAGTGTCTTAGGTATCTGCAAAAAATTCAAAGTTCAACAATTATAACGCTAACTGTTTATTTTAAGGGGTACATTAACTGACGTTAAAAAATTTTTTTATTGTTAAGTTAAAAATTCACTATGGATTTTCAAAGCCACCCAGCGCTCAGGGATTTTAAGAGAAGCTTTAAAATTGTCTTAGGTATCTGTGAAAAATTCATAGTATAACAATTATAACGCTAACAATTTATTTTAAATGGGTACATCCACTGACGTTAAAAAAATTTTTTTGTTAAATTTAAAAAATTCACTATGGATTTTCGAAGCCACCCAGCACTCAGGGATTTTAAGAGAAGCTTTAAAATTGTCTTAGGTATCTGTGAAAAATTCATAGTACAACAATTATAACGTTAACAATTTATTTAAAAGGGGTACATCCACTAACGTTAAGAAAATTTTTTATTGTTAATTTAAAAATTCTTTATGGGTTCTTGAAGACACCCAGCACTCAGGGATTTTAAGAGAAGCTTTAGAAGTGTCTTAGGTATCTGCCAAAAATTCCTAGTACAACAATTATAACGCTAACAATTTATTTTAAAGGGATACATACACTGGCGTTAAAAAATTTTTTTTTGTTAATTTAAAAATTCACTATGCATTTTTGAAGCCACCCAGCACTCAGGGATTTTAAAAAAAGCTTTAGAAGTGTCTTGGGTATCTGCGAAAAATTCATAGTACAACAATTATAACGCTAACAATTTATTTTAAAGGGAGACATCCACTGACGTTAAAAAATTTTTTTTTGTTAATTTAAAAATTCACTATGGATTTTCAAAGCCACCCAACTCTCAGGGATTTTAAGAGAAGCTTTAAAGGTGTCTTAGGTATCTGTGAAAAATTCGAAGTACAACAATTATAAAGCTAACAATTTATTTTAAAGGGTTACATCCACTCACGTTAAAAAAATTTTAATTGTTAATTTAAAAATTCACTATGGATTTTTGAAGACACCCAGCACCCAGGGATTTTAGGAGAAGCTTTAAAAGTGTCTTAGGGATCTGTGAAAAATTCATAGTAAAACAATTATAACGCTAACAATTTATTTTACAAGGGTAAATCCACCGACGTTTAAAAATTCTTTTATTGTTAATTTATAAAATCACTATTGATTTTTGAAGACACCCAGCACTCAGGGATTTTAAGAGAAGCTTTAAAATTGTCTTAGGTATCTGCAAAAAATTCATAGTTCAACAATTATAACGCTGACAATTTATTTTAAAGGAGACATCCACTGACGCAAAAAAATTTTTTTTTGTTAATTAAAAATTCACTATGCATTTTCTTAGGTATCTGCGAAAAATTCATGGTACAACAATTATAAGGCTAACAATTTATTTTAAAGGGGTATATCCACTGACGTTAAAAAAATTTTTTATTGTTAATTTGAAAATTTGCTATGGATTTTTGAAGCCACCCAGCACTCAGGGATTTTAAGAGATGCTTTAAAAGTGTCTCAGGTATCTGTGAAAAATTCATAGTACAACAATTATAACGCAAACATTTTATTTTAAGGGGTATATCCACTGACGTTAAAAAATTTTTTTATTGTTAATTTAAAAATTCACTATGGATTTTCAAAGCCACCCAGCACTCAGGGATTTTAAGAAAAGCTTTAAAAGTGTCTTAGGTATTTGCAAAAAATTCATAGTATAACAATTATAAAGCTAAAAATTTATTTTAAAGGGGTACATCCACTGACGATAAAAAATTTTTTTTTGTTAATTTCAAAATTCACTATATATTTTCAAAACCACTCAGCACTCAGGGATTTTAAGAGAAGCTTCAACAGTGTTTTAGGTATCTGCAGAAAATTCATAGTACAACAATTATAACGCTAACAATCTATTTTAAATGGGTACATCCACTGACTTTAAAAAAATTTTTTTTTATTAATTTAAAAATTCACGATGGATTTTCAAAGCCACCCAGCACTCGGGGATTTTAAGAGAAGCTTTAAAAGCGTCTTAGTTATCTGTGAAAAATTCATAGTACAACAATTATAGCGCTAACAATTTATTTTAAAGGGGTACATCCACTGACGTTAAAAAAATTTTTTTTGGTAATTTAAAAATTCACTATGGATTTTCAAAGAAACCCAGCACTCAGGGATTTTAAGCCAAGCTTTAAAAGTGTCTTAGATATCTGCAGAAAATTCATAGTACAACAATTATAACGCTAACAATTTATTTAAAAGGGTTACCTCCACTGACTTTAAAAATTTTTTTTATTGTTAATTTAAAAATTCACTATATATTTTCGAAGTTACCCAGCACTCAGGGATTTTAAGAGAAGCTTTAAAAGTGTCTTAGGTATTTTCGAAAAATTTACGGTACAACAATTATAGCGCTAACAATTTATTTTAAAAGGGTACATCCACTGACGTTAAAAATTTTTTATTGTTAATTTAAAAATTCACTATGGATTTTTGAAGACACCCAGCACTCAGGGATTTTAAGAGAAGCTTTAAAAGTGTCTTAGGTAGCTGCGAAAAATTCATGGTACAACAATTATAACGGTAACAATTTATTTTAAAGAAATACTTCCACTGACGTTAAAATTTTTTTTTTGTTAATTTAAAAATTCACTATGCATTTTCGAACCCACCCAGCACTCAGGGATTTTAAAAGAAGCTTTAGAAGTGTCTTAGCTAAATGTCAAAAATTCATAGTACAACAATTATAACGCTAACAGTTTATTTTAAAGGGAAACATCCACTGACGTTAAAAAATTTTTTTTGTTGATTTAAAAATTTACTATGGATTTTCAAAGCCACCCAACACTCAGGGATTTTAAGAGAAGCTTTAAAGGTGTCTTAGGTATCTGTGAAAAATTAACAGTACAACAATTATAACGTTAACAATTTATTTTAAAGGGTTACATCCACTAACGTTAAAAAAATTTTTATTGGTAATTTAAAAATTCACTATGGATTTTTGAATACACCCAGCACTCAGGGATTTTAAGAAAAGCTTTAAAAGTGTCTTAGATATCTGCAAAAAATTTATAGTACAACAATTATAACGCTAACAATTTAATTTAGGGGAGTAAATCCACTGACGTTAAAAAATTTTTTTTTGTAAATTTAAAAATTCACTATGGATTTTCAAAACCATCCAGCACTCAGGGATTTTTAGAGAAGCTTTAAAAGTGTCTTAGGTATCTGTGAAAAATTCATAGTACAACACTTATAACGCTAACAATTTATTTTAAAGGGTTATATCCACTGACGTAAAAAAAATTTTTTTGTTAATTTAAAAATTCACTATGGATTTTCAAAGCCACCCAGCACTCAGGGATTTTAAAAGAAGCTCTAGAAGTGTCTTAAATATCTGCGAAAAATTCATGGTACAACAATTATAGGGCTAACAATTTATTTTAAAGGGGTAAATCCACTGACGTTAAAGAATTTCTTTATTGTTAATTTAAAAATTCACTATGGAATTTTGAAGCCACTCAGCACTCATCGATTTTAAGAGAAACTTTAAAAGTGTCTTAGGTATCTGTAAAAAATTCAAAGTTCAACAATTATAACGCTAACCATTTATTTTAAAGTTGTACATCCACTGACGTTTAAAAAATTTTCTTTGTTAATTTAAAAATTCACTATGGATTGTCAAAGCCACCCAGCTCTCAGGGATTTTAAGCGAAGCTTTAAAAGTGTCTTAGGTATTTGCGAAAAATTTATGGTACAACAATTATAACGCTACCAATTTATTTTAGAGGGGTAAATCCACTGACGTTAAAAATTTTTTTTTGTTAATTTAAAAATTCACTATGGATTTTCAAAGCCACCCAGCTCTCAGGGATTTTAAGAGAAGCTTTAAAAGTGTCTTAGGTATCTGTGAAAAATTCATAGAACAACAATTATATCGCCAACAATTTATTTTAAAGGGATACATCCACTGACGTTAAAAATTTTTTTATTGTTAATTTAAAAATGCATTATGGATTTTTGAAGACACCCAGCACTCAGAAATTTTAAGAGAAGCTTCAAAAGTGTCTTAGATATTTGCGAAAAATTCATGGAATAACAATTATAACGCTAACAATTTATTTTAAAGAGGTACATCCACTGACGTTAAAAAATTTTTTTATTGTTAATTTAAAAATTCATTATGGATTTTCGAAAACACCCAGCACTCAGAAATTTAGAGAGAAGCTTCAAAAATGTCTTAGGTTTTTGCGAAAAATTCATGGAATAACAATTATAACGCTAACAATTTATTTTAAAGAGGTACATCCACTGACGTTAAAAATTTTTTTTTGTTAATTTAAAAATTCACTATGGATTTTCAAAGCCACCCAGCGCTCAGGGATTTTAAGAGAAGCTTTAAAGGTGTCTTAGATATCTGCGAAAAATTCACGGTACAACAATTATAACGCTAACAATCTATTTTAAAGGGTTACATCCACTCACGTTAAAAAAAATTTTTATTGTTAATTTAAAAATTCACTATGGATTTCTGAACACATCCAGCACTCAGGGATTTTAAGAGAAGCTTTAAAGGTGTCTTAGGTATCTGTGAAAAATTCACAGTACAACAATTATAACGCCAAAAATTTATTTTAGAGGGGTAAATCCACTGACGTTAAAAATTTTTTTTTTGTTAATTTAAAAATTCACTATGCATTTTTGAAGCCACCCAGCACCCAGGGATTTTAAAATAAGATTTAAAAGGGTCTTAGATATCTGTGAAAAATTCATAGTTCAACAATTATAACGCTAACAATTTATTTTAAAGGGGTAAATCCAATGACGTTAAAAAATTTTTTATTTGGTAATTTAAAAATTCACTATGGATTTTTGAAGCCACCCAGCACTCAGGAATTTTAAGAGAAGCTTTAAAGATGTCTTAGGTATCTGTGAAAAATTCATAGTACAACAATTATAATGCTAACAATTTATTTATAGGGGTAAATCCACTGATGTTAAGAAAAATTTTTATTGTTAATTTAAAAATTCACTATGGCTTTTCGAAGCTTCCCAGCACTCAAGGATTTTAAAAGATGCTTTAAAAGTATCTTAGGTATTTGCAATAAATTCATAGTACAACAATTATAACGCTAACAATTTATTTTAAAGGGGTACATCCACTGACGTTAAAAAATTTTTTTTTGTTAATTTAAAAATTCATTATGGATTCTTGAAGCCTCCCAGCACTCAGGGATTTTAAAAGAAGCTTTGAAATTGTCTTAGGTATCTGAAAAAAATTTATAGTACAACAATTATAACGTTAACAATTTATTCTTAAGGGGTATATCCACTGACGCTAAAACATTTTTTTATTGGTAATTTTAATATTCACTATGGATTTTCAAAGCCACTCAGCACTCAGGGATTTTAAGAGAAGCTTTAGAAGTGTCTTTGGTATCTGAAAAAAAATTATGGTATAACAATAATAAAGCTAACAATTTATTTTAAATGGGTATATCCACTGACGTTAAAAAATTTTTTTTTGTTAATTTAAAAATTCACTATGCATTTTCAAAGCCACCCAGCACTCAGAGATTTTAAGAGAAGCTTTAAAAGTGTCTTAGGTATATGTAGAAAATTCATAGATCAACAATTATACCGCTAACAATTTATTTTAAAGGGATAAATCCACTGACGTTAAAAATTTTTTTTATTGTTAATTTAAAAATTCACTATGGATTTTTCAAGCCACCCAGCACTCAGAAATTCTAAGAGTAGCTTTAAAAGTGTCTTAGGTATCTGTAAAAAATTCATAATATAACAATTATAAAGCTAACAATTTATTTTATAGGGATAAATCCACTCACGTTAAAAAAATTTTTTATTGTTAATTTAAAAATTCACTATGGATTTTCAAAGCCACCCAGCACTCAGGGATTTTAAGAGAAACTTTAGAAATGTCTTAGGTATCTGTGAAAAATTCAAAGTACAACAATTAAAACGCTAACAATTTATTTTAAAGAGGTATATCCACTGACGTTAAAAAATTTTTTTTTTGTTAATTTAAAATTCACTATGCATTTTTGAGAGTGCCACTGAGAGTGCCACTAAGAGTGCCAATGAGAGCGCCACTGAGAGTGCCACTGAGACTGCGACTGAGACTGCCACTGGGACTGCCACTGAGAGTGCCACTGAGAGTGCCACTGAGAGTGCCACTGAGAGTGCCACTGAGAGTGCCACTGAGAGTGCCACTGAGAGTGACACTGAGAGTGCCACTGAAAGTGCCACTGAGACTGCCACTGAGAGTGCCACTGAGAGTGCCACTGAGAGTGCCACTGAGAGTGCCACTGAGAGTGCCACTGAGACTGCCACTGGGACTGCCACTAAGAGTGCCACTGAGAGTGCCACTGAGAGTGCCACTGAGAGTGCCACTGAGAGTGCTACTGAGAGTGGTACTGAGACTGCCACTGAGACTGCCACTGAGACTGCCACTGAGACTGCCAGTGGGACTGCCACTGGGACTGCCACTTAGAGTGCCACTGAGAGTGCCACTGAGACTGCCACTGGGACTGCCACTAAGTGTGCCACTGAGAGTGCCACTGAGAGTGCCACTGAGAGTGCCACTGAGAGTGCTACTGAGAGTGATACTGAGACTGCCACTGAGACTGCCACTGAGACTGCCACTGGTACTGCCACTGAGAATGCCACTGAGAGTGAAACTGAGAGTGCCACTGAGAGTGCCACTAAGAGTGCCACTGAGAGTGCCACTGAGACTGCCACTGAGACTGCCACTGGGACTGCCACTGAGACTGCCACTGAGAGTGCCACTGAGAGTGCCACTGAGAGTGCCACTGAGCGTGCTACTGAGAGTGCCACTGAGAGTGTCACTGAGACTGCCACTGAGAGTGCCACTGAGAGTGCCACTGAGAGTGCCACTGAGAGTGCCACTGAGACTGCCACTGAGACTGACACTGAGACTGCCACTGGGACTGCCAATGAGAGTGCCACTGAGAGTGCCACTGAGAGTGCCACTGAGAGTGCCCCTGAGAGTGCCACTGGGACTGCCACTGAGACTGCCACTGAGAGTGCCACTGAGACTGCCACTGAGAGTGCCACTGAGAGTGCCACTGAGAGTGCCACTGAGAGTGCCACTGAGACTGCCACTGAGACTGCCACTGAGAGTGCCACTGAGAGTGCCACTGAGAATGCCACTGAGACTGCCACTGGGACTGCCACTGGGACTGCCACTAAGAGTGCCACTGAGAGTGCCACTGAGAGTGCCACTGAGAGTGCCACTGAGACTGCCACTGAGACTGCCACTGGGACTGCCACTGAGACTGCCACTGAGAGTGCCACTGAGAGTGCCACTGAGAGTGCCACTGAGAGTGCCACTGAGAGTGCCACTGAGAGTGCCACTGAGAGTGCCACTGAGAGTGCCACTGAGACTGCCACTGGGACTGCCACTGAGACTGCCATTGAGAGTGCCGCTGAGAGTGCCACTGAGAGTGCCACTGAGAGTGCCACTGAGAGTGCCACTGAGACTGCCACTGAGACTGCCACTGGGACTGACACTGAGAGTGCCACTGAGAGTGCCACTGAGAGTGCCACTGAGAGTGCCACTGAGAGTGCCACTGAGAGTGCCACTGAGAGTGTCACTGAGACTGCCACTGAGAGTGCCACTGAGAGTGCCACTGAGAGTGCCATTGAAAGTGCCACTGAGAGTGCCACTGAGAGTGCCACTGAGAGTGCCACTGAGAGTGCCACTGAGAGTGCCACTGAGAGTGCCACTGAGAGTGTCACTGAGACTACCACTGGGACTGCCACTGAGACTGCCACTGAGAGTGCCACTGAGAGTGCCACTGAGAATGCCACTGAGAGTGCCACTGAGAGTGCCACTGAGACTGCCACTGGGACTGCCACTGAGACTGCCACTGAGAGTGCCACTGAGAGTGCCACTGAGACTGCCACTGAGACTGCCACTGGGACTGCCACTGAGACTGCCACTGAGAGTGCCTCTGAGAGTGCCACTGAGAGTGTCACTGAGACTGCCACTGAGAGTGCCACTGAGAGTGCCACTGAGAGTGCCACTGAGAGTGCCACTGAAAGTGCCACTGAGAGTGCCACTGAGAGTGCCACTGAGAGTGCCACTGAGAGTGCCACTGAGACTGCCACTGAGACTGCCACTGAGAGTGCCATTGAGACTGCCACTGAGACTGCCACTGAGACTGCCACTGAGACTGCCACTGAGACTGCCACTGAGACTGCCACTGCCACTGAGACTGCCACTGCCACTGAGACTGCCACTGAGACTGCCACTGAGACTGCCACTGAGACTGCCACTGAGACTGCCACTGAGACTGCCGCTAAGACTGCCACTGAGAGTGCCACTGAGAGTACCACTAAGATTGCCACTGAGACTGCCACTGAGACTGCCATTGGGACTGTTTCTGAGATTGCCACTGATACTGCCACTGAGATTGCCACTGAGACTGCCACTGAGACTTCCATTGGGACTGCCTCTGAGACTGCCACTGATACTGCCACTGAGATTGCCACTGAGACTGCCACTGAGGCTGCCACTGAGACTGCCACTGAGATTGCCACTGAGACTGCCACTGAGACTGCCACTGAGACTGCCACTGAGAGTGCCACTGAGACTGCCACTGAGACTGCCACTGAGACTGCTACTGAGACTGCCACTGAGACTGCCACTGAGACTGCCACTGAGACTGCCGCTGAGACTTCCACTGATACAGTACAACAATTATAACGCTAACAATGTATTTAAAAGTGTTACCTCCACTGACATCAAAAAAATTTTTTTATTGTTAATTTAAAAATTCATTATGGATTCTTGAAGACACCCAGCACTCAGGGATTTTAAGAGAAGCTTTAAAAGTGTCTTAGGTATCTGCGAAAAATTCATGGTACAACAATTATAACGGTAACAATTTATTTTAAAGGAATACTTCCACTGACGTTAAAAATTTTTTTTTTGTTAATTTAAAAATTTTCTATGCATTTTCGAAGCCACCCAGCACTCAGAGATTTTAAAAGAAGCTTTAGAAGTGTCTTAGCTATCTGTCGAAAATTCATAGTACAACAATTATAACGCTAACAATTTATTTTAAAGGGATACATCCACTGACGTAAAAAAATTTTTTTTGTTGATTTAAAAATTTACTATGGATTTTCAAAGCAACCCAACACTCAGGGATTTTAAGAGAAGCTTTAATGGTGTCTTAGGTATCTGTGAAAAATTCACAGTACAACAATTATAACGCTAACAATTTATTTTATAGGGTTACATCCACTAACGTTAAAAAAATTTTTATTGGTAATTTAAAAATTCACTATGGATTTTTGAATTCACCCAGCACTCAGGGATTTTAAGAAAAGCTTTAAAAGTGTCTTAGATATCTGCAAAAAATTCATAGTACAACAATTATGACGCTAAAAATTTATTTTACAGGGGTATGGCCACTGACGTCAAAAAAATTCTTTTATTGTTAATTTATAAAATCAATATTGATTTTCGAAGACACCCAGCACTCAGGGATTTTAAGAGAAGCTTTAAAAGCGTCTCAGGTATCTTCAAAAAATTCATAGTACAACAATTATAACGCTAACAATTTATTTTAAAGGGGTACATCCACTGACGTTAAAAAAATTTTTTATTGTTATTTTAAAAATTCACTATGGATTTTTGAAGCCACTCAGCACTCAGGGATTTTAAGAGAAACTTTAAAAGTGTCTTAGGTATCTGTAAAAAATTCAAAGTTCAACAATTATAACGCTAACCATTTATTTTAAAGTGGTACATCCACTGACGTTTAAAAAATCTTCTTTGTTAATTTAAAAATTCACTATGGATTTTCAAAGCCACCCAGCACTCAGGAATTTTAAGAGAAGCTTTAAAAGTGTCTTAGGTATTTGCGAAAAATTTATGGTACAACATTTATAACGCTAACAATTTATTTTAAAGGGATAAATCCACTGATGTTAAAAAATTTTTTGTTAATTTAAAAATTCACTATGGGTTTTCAAAGCCACCCAGCACTCAGGAATTTTAAGAGAAGCTTTAAAAATGTCTTAGGTATCTGCGAAAAATTCATAGTATAACAATTATAAAACTAACAATTTATTTTAGAGTGGTAAATCCACTGACGTAAAAAAATTTTTTTTTTGTTAATTTAAAAATTCGCTATGCATTTTCGAAGCCACCCAGCACTCTGGGATTTTAAGAGAAGCTTTAAAAGTATCTTAGGTATCTGCGAAAAATTCATAGTACAACAATTATAACGCTAACAATTTATTTTAAAGGGGATATCCACTGACGTTAAAAAAATTTTTTTTTGTTAATTTAAAAATTCACTATGCATTTTCGAAGCCACCCAGAACTCAGGGATTTAAAGAGAAGCTTTAAAAGTGTCTAAGGTATCTGCAAAAAATTCATAGTATAACAATTAAAATGCTAACAATTTATTTTAAAAATGTACACCCACTGACGTTAAAATTTTTTTTTTTTGTAAATTTAAAAATTCACTATGGATTTTCAAAGCCACCCAGCACTCAGGGATTTTAAGAGAATCTTTAAAAGTGTCTTAGGTATCTGTAAAAAATTCAAAGTTCAACAATTATAACGCTAACCATTTATTTTAAAGTGGTACATCCACTGACGTTTAAAAAATTTTCTTTGTTAATTTAAAAATTCACTATGGATTTTCAAAGCCACCCAGCACTCAGGGATTTTAAGAGAAGCTTTAAAATTGTCTTAGGTATCTGTGAAAAATTCGTAGCACAACAATTATAACGTTAACAATTTATTTAAAAAGGGTACATCCACTGATGTTAAAAAATTTTTTTTTGTTAATTTAAAAATTCACTATGCATTTTCGAAGCCACCCAGCACTCAGGGATTTTAAGAGAAGCTTTAGAAGTGTCTTAGGTATCTGCCAAAAATTCCTAGTACAACAATTATAACGCTAACAATTTATTTTAAAGGGATACATACACTGGCGTTAAAAAATTTTTTTTTGTTAATTTAAAAATTCACTATACATTTTTGAAGCCACTCAGCACTCAGAGATTTTAAGAGAAGCTTTAGAAGTGTCTTGGGTATCTGCGAAAAATTAATAGTACAACAATTATAGCGCTAACAATTTATTTTAAAGGGGTAAATCCAATTACGTTAAAAAATTTTTTTTTTGGTAAATTAAAAATTCACTATGGATTTTTAAAGCCACCCAGCACTCAAGGATTTTAAGAGAAGCTTTAAAAGTGTCTTAGGTATCTGCAAAAAATTCATAGTTCAACAATTATAACGCTAACAATTTATATTAAGGGGTATATCCACTGACGTAAAAAAATTATTTATTGTTAATTTAAAAATTCACTATAGATTTTCAAAGCAACCCAGCACTCAGGGATTTTAAGAGAAGCTTTAAAAGTGTCTTAGGTATTTGCGAAAAATTCACAGTACAACAATTATAACGCTAACAATTTATTTTAAATGGGTACATCCACTGACGTTAAAAAATTTTTTTTTGTTAATTTAAAAATTCACTATGGATTTTCAAAACCACCCAGCACTCAGGGATTTTAAGAAAAGCTTTAAAAGAGTCTAAGGTATCTGCAGAAAATTCATAGTACAACAATTATAACGCTAACAATTTATTTTAAAAAGGTACATCCACTGACTTTAAAAAAATTTTTTATTGCTAATTTAAAAATTCACTATGGATTTTCGAAGTTACCCAGCACTCAGGGATTTTAAGAGAAGCTTTAATGGTGTCTTAGGTATCTGTGAAAAATTCACAGTACAACAATTATAACGCTAACAATTTATTTTAAAGGGTTACATCCACTAACGTTAAAAAAATTTTTATTGTTAATTTAAAAATTCACTATGGATTTTCGAATTCACCCAGCACTCAGGGATTTTAAGGAAAGCTTTAAAAGTGTCTTAGGTAACTGCAGAAAATTCATAGTACAACAATTATAAGGCTAAAAATTTATTTTTCAGGGGTATATCCACTGACGTCAAAAAAATTATTTTATTGTTAATTTATAAAATCAATATTGATTTTCGAAGACACCCAGCACTCAGGGATTTTAAGAGAAGCTTTAAAGGCGTCTCAGGTATCTGCAAAAAATTCATAGTACAACAATTATAACGCTAACAATTTAATTTAGAGGGGTAAATCCACTGACGTTAAAAAAATTTTTTTTGTAAATTTGAAAATTCACTATGGATTTCAAAAACCACCCAGCACTCAGGGATTTTTAGAGAAGCTTTAAAAGTGTCTTAGGTATCTGTGAAAAATTCATAGTATAACACTTATAACGCTAACAATTTATTTTAAAGGGGTACATCCACTGACGTAAAAAAAATTTTTTTGTTAATTTAAAAATTCACTATGGTTTTTCAAAACCACCCAGCACTCAGGGATTTTAAGAGAAGCTTTAAAAGAGTCTTAAATATCTGCGAAAAATTCATGGTACAACAATTATAGGGCTAACAATTTATTTTAAAGGGGTAAATCCACTGACGTTAAAAAAATTTTTTATTGTTAATTTAAAAATTCACTATGGATTTTTGAAGCCACTCAGCACTCAGGGATTTTAAGAGAATCTTTGAAAGTGTCTTAGGTATCTGTAAAAAATTCAAAGTTCAACAATTTTAACGCTAACCATTTATTTTAAAGTGGTACATCCACTGACGTTTAAAAAATTTTCTTTGTTAATTTAAAAATTCACTATGGATTTTCAAAGCCACCCAGCACTCAGGGATTTTAAGAGAAGCTTTAAAATTGTCTTAGGTATCTGTGAAAAATTCATAGTACAACAATTATAACGTTAACAATTTATTTAAAAGGGGTACATCCACTGACGTTAAAAAATTTTTTTACTGTTAATTTAAAAATTCATTATGGGTTCTTGAAGACACCCAACACTCAGGGATTTTAAGAGAAGCTTTAAAACTGTCTTAGGTATCTGCGAAAAATTCATGGTACAACAATTATAACGCTAACAATTTATTTTAAAGAGGTATACCCACTGACGTTAAAAATTTTTTGAAGACACCCAGCACCCAGGGATTTTAGGAGAAGCTTTAAAAGTGTCTTAGGGATCTGTGAAAAATTCATAGTACAACAATTATAACGCTAACCATTTATTTTAAAGTGGTACATCCACTGACGTTTAAAAAATTTTCTTTGTTAATTTAAAAATTCACTATGGATTTTCAAAGCCACCCAGCACTCAGGAATTTTAAGAGAAGCTTTAAATGTGTCTTAGATATCTGCGAAAAATTTATGGTACAACAATTATAACGCTAACAATTTATTTTAAAGGGATAATTCCACTGATGTTAAAAAATTTTTTGTTAATTTAAAAATTCACTATGGGTTTTCAAAGCCACCCAGCACTCAGGGATTTTAAGAGAAGCTTTAAAAATGTCTTAGGTATCTGCGAAAAATTCATAGTACAACAATTATAACACTAACAATTTATTTTAGAGTGGTAAATCCACTGACGTAAAAAAATTTTTTTTTGTCAATTTAAAAATTCGCTATGCATTTTCGAAGCCACCCAGCACTCAGGGATTCTAAGAGAAGCTTTAAAAGGGTCTAAGGTATCTGCAAAAAATTCACAGTACAACAATTAAAATGCTAACAATTTATTTTAAAGTGGTACACCCACTGACGTTAAAATTTTTTTTTTTTGTAAATTTAAAAATTCACTATGCATTTTCGAATCCACTCAGCACTCAGGGATTTTAAAAAAAGCTTTAAAAGTATCTTAGGTATCTGCGAAAAATTCATGGTACAACAATTATAAGGCTAACAATTTATTTTAAAGGGGTATATCCACCGACGTTAAAAAATTTTTTTTGTTAATTTAAAAACTCACTATGCATTTTTGAAGCCACCCAGCCCTCAGGAATTTTAAGAGAAGCTTTAGGAGCGTCTTGGGTATCTGCAGAAAATTCATAGTTCAACAATTATAACGCTAACAATTTATTTTAAAGGGGAATATCCACTGACGTAAAAAAATTTTTTTATTGTTAATTTTAAAATTCACTAGGCATTTTTGAAGCCACCCAGCACCCAAGGATTTTAAGAGAAGCTTTAAAAGTGTCTTAGGCATCTGCAAAAAATTCATAGTTCAACAATTATAACGCTAACAATTTATTTTAAGGGGTATATCCACTGACGTTAAAAAAATTTTATTGTTAATTTAAAAATTCACTATGGGTTTTCAAAGCCACCCAGCACTCAGGGATTTTAAGAGAAGCTTTAAAATTGTCTTGGATTTCTGTGAAAAATTCATAGTACAACAATTATAATGTTAACAATTTATTTTAAAGGGGTACATCCACTGACGTTAAAAAATTTTTTTATTGTTAATTTAAAAATTCATTATGGATTCTTGAAGACACCCAGCACTCAGGGATTTTAAGAGAAGCTTTAAAAGTGTCTTAGGGATCTGTAGAGAATTCAAATTACAACAATTATAACGCTAACAATTTATTTTAAAGGGGTAAATCCACTGGCGTTATGAAAAATTTTTATTGTTAATTTAAAAATTCACTATGCATTTTCGAATCCACCCAGCACTCAGAGATTTTAAGAGAAGCTTTAAAAGTGTCTTAGGTATCTGTGAAAATTCATGGTACAACCATTATAAGGCTAACAATTTATTTTATAGGGGTACATCCAGTGACATCAAAAAAATTTTTTTATTGTTAATTTAAAAATTCATTATGGATTCTTGAAGACACCGAGCACTCAGAGATTTTAAGAGAAGCTTTAAGAGCGTCTTAGGTATCTGCGAAAAATTCATGGTACAACAATTATAACGGTAACAATTGATTTTAAAGAAATACTTCCACTGACGTTAAAAAATTTTTGTTAATTTAAAAATTCACTATGCATTTTCGAACCCACCCAGCACTCAGGGATTTTAAAAGAAGCTTTAAAAGTGTCTTAGCTATCTGTGAAAAATTCACAGTACAACAATTATAACGCTAACAATTTATTTTAAAGGGTTACATCCACTAACGTTAAGAAAATTTTTATTGGTAATTTAAAAATTCACTATGGATTTTTGAATACACCCAGCACTCAGGGATTTTAAGAAAAGCTTTAAAAGTGTCTTAGATATCTGCAGAAAATTCATAGTACAACAATTATAAGGCTAAAAATTTATTTTACAGGGGTATATCCACTGACGTCAAAAAAATTATTTTATTGTTAATTTATAAAATCAATATTGATTTTCGAAGACACCCAGCACTCAGAGATTTTAAGAGAAGCTTTAAAAGCGTCTCAGGTATCTGCAAAAAATTCATAGTACAACACTTATATCGCTAACAATTTATTTTAAAGGGGTACATCCACTGACGTAAAAAAAATTTTTTTGTTAATTTAAAAATTCACTATGGATTTTCAAAGCCACCCAGCACTCAGGGATTTTAAGAGAATCTTTAAAAGTGTCTTAGGTATCTGTAAAAAATTCAAAGTTCAACAATTATAACGCTAACCATTTATTTTAAAGTGGTACATCCACTGACGTTTAAAAAATTTTCTTTGTTAATTTAAAAATTCACTATGGATTTTCAAAGCCACCCAGCACTCAGGGATTTTAAGAGAAGCTTTAAAATTGTCTTAGGTATCTGTGAAAAATTCGTAGCACAACAATTATAACGTTAACAATTTATTTAAAAAGGGTACATCCACTGATGTTAAAAAATTTTTTTTTGTTAATTTAAAAATTCACTATGCATTTTCGAAGCCACCCAGCACTCAGGGATTTTAAGAGAAGCTTTAGAAGTGTCTTAGGTATCTGCCAAAAATTCCTAGTACAACAATTATAACGCTAACAATTTATTTTAAAGGGATACATACACTGGCGTTAAAAAATTTTTTTTTGTTAATTTAAAAATTCACTATACATTTTTGAAGCCACTCAGCACTCAGAGATTTTAAGAGAAGCTTTAGAAGTGTCTTGGATATCTGCGAAAAATTAATAGTACAACAATTATAGCGCTAACAATTTATTTTAAAGGGGTAAATCCAATTACGTTAAAAAATTTTTTTTTTGGTAAATTAAAAATTCACTATGGATTTTTAAAGCCACACAGCACTCAGGAATTTTAAGAGAAGCTTTAAAGATGTCTTAGGTATCTGTGAAAAATTCATAGTACAACAATTATAATGCTAACAATTTATTTATAGGGGTAAATCCACTGATGTTAAGAAAAATTTTTATTGTTAATTTAAAAATTCACTATGGCTTTTCGACGCTTCCCAGCACTCAGGGATTTTAAAAGATGCTTTAAAAGTATCTTAGTTATTTGCAAAAAATTCATAGTACAACAATTATAACGCTAACAATTTATTTTAAAGGGGTACATCCACTGACGTTAAAAAATTTTTTTATTGTTAATTTAAAAATTCATTATGGATTCTTGAAGCCTCCCAGCACTCAGGGATTTTAAAAGAAGCTTTGAAATTGTCTTAGGTATCTGAAAAAAATTTATAGTACAACAATTATAACGCTACCAATTTATTCTTAAGGGGTATATCCACTGACGCTAAAACATTTTTTTATTGGTAATTTTAATATTCACTATGGATTTTCAAAGCCACTCAGCACTCAGGGATTTTAAGAGAAGCTTTAGAAGTGTCTTAGCTATCTGAAAAAAAATTATGGTATAACAATTATAAAGCTAACAATTTTTTTTGAATGGGTATATCCATTGACGTTAAAAATTTTTTTTTGTTAATTTAAAAATTCACTATGGATTTTCAAAGCCACACAACTCTCAGGGATTTTAAGAGAAGCTTTAAAGGTGTCTTAGGTATCTGTGAAAAATTCGAAGTACAACAATTATAAAGCTAACAATTTATTTTAAAGGGTTACATCCACACACGTTAAAAAAATTTTTATTGTTAATTTAAAAATTCACTATGGATTTTTGAAGACACCCAGCACCCAGGGATTTTAGGAGAAGCTTTAAAAGTGTCTTAGGGATCTGTGAAAAATTCATAGTACAACAATTATAACGCTAACAATTTATTTTACAAGGGTAAATCCACCGACGTTTAAAAATTCTTTTATTGTTAATTTATAAAATCACTATTGATTTTTGAAGACACCCAGCACTCAGGGATTTTAAGAGAAGCTTTAAAATTGTCTTAGTTATCTGCAAAAAATTCATAGTTCAACAATTATAACGCTGACAATTTATTTTAAAGGAGACATCCACTGACGTAAAAAAATTTTTTTTTGTTAATTTAAAAATTCGCTATGCATTTTCTTAGGTATCTGCGAAAAATTCATGGTACAACAATTATAAGGCTAACAATTTATTTTAAAGGGGTATATCCACTGACGTTAAAAAAAATTTTTTATTGTTAATTTGAAAATTCGCTATGGATTTTTGAAGCCACCCAGCACTCAGGGATTTTAAGAGATGCTTTAGAAGTGTCTCAGGTATCTGTGAAAAATTCATAGTACAACAATTATTACGCAAACATTTTATTTTAAGGGGTATATCCACTGACGTTAAAAAATTTTTTTATTGTTAATTTAAAAATTCACTATGGATTTTCAAAGCCACCCAGCACTCAGGGATTTTAAGAAAAGCTTTAAAAGTGTCTTAGGTATTTGCAAAAGATTCATAGTATAACAATTATAACGCTAAAAATTTATTTTAAAGGGGTACATATATTTACGATAAAAAATTTTTTTTTGTTAATTTAAAAATTCACTATATATTTTCAAAACCACTCAGCACTCAGGGATTTTAAGAGAAGCTTCAAAAGTATTTTAGGTATCTGCAGAAAATTCATAGTACAACAATTATAACGCTAACAATTTATTTTAATTGGGTACATCCACTGACTTTAAAAAAATTTTTTTTTATTAATTTAAAAATTCACGATGGATTTTCAAAGCCACCCAGCACTCGGGGATTTTAAGAGAAGCTTTAAAAGCGTCTTAGTTATCTGTGAAAAATTCTTAGTACAACAATTATAACGCCAACAATTTATTTAAAAGGGTTACATCCACTGACTTTAAAAATTTTTTTTATTGTTAATTTAAAAATTCACTATAGATTTTCGAAGTTACCCAGCACTCAGGGATTTTAAGAGAAGCTTTAGAAGTGTCTTAGGTATTTGCGAAAAATTTACGGTACAACAATTATAGCGCTAACAATTTATTTTAAAAGGGTACATCCACTGACGTTAAAAATTTTTTTTATTGTTAATTTGAAAATTCACTATGGATTTTTGAAAACACCCAGCACTTAGGGATTTTAAGAGAAGCTTTAAAAGAGTCTTAGGTATCTGTGAAAAATTCATAGTATAACAATTATAACGCTAAAAATTTATTTTAAAGGGTTACATCCACTGAAGTTAAAAAATTTTTTTTGTTAATTTAAAAATTCACTATGCATTTTCGAAGCCACCCAGCAATCAGGGATTTTACAAGAAGCTTTAAAAGGGTCTTAATTATCTGTGAAAAATTCATAGTTCAACAATTATAACGCTAACAGTTTATTTTAAGGGGTATATCCATTGATGTTAAAAAATTATTTTATTGTTAATTTAAAAATTCACCATGGAATTTCAAAGCCACCCAGCACTCAGGGATTTTAAGAGAAGTTTTAGAAGTGTCTTAGGTATTTGCAAAAAATTCATAGTACAACAATTATAACGCTAACAATTTATTTTAAAGGGGTACATCCACTGACGTTAATAAAATTTTTTTTGGTAATTTAAAAATTCACTATGGATTTTCAAAGAAACCCAGCACTCAGGGATGTTAAGCCAAGCTTTAAAAGTGTCTTAGATATCTGCAGAAAATTCATAGTACAACAATTATAACGCTAACAATTTATTTTATAGGGGTACATCCACAAACTTTAAAAAAATTTTTTTGTTCATTTAAAAATTCACTATGGATTTTCAAAGCCACGCAGCACTCAGGGATTTAAGTGAAGCTTTTAAAGAGTCTTAGATATCTGTGAAAAATTCACAGTACAACAATTATAATGCTAACAATTTATTTTATAGGGGTACATCCACTGACATCAAAAAAAATTTTATTGTAAATTTAAAAATTCATTATGGACTCTTGAAGACACCCAGCACTCAGGGATTTTAAGAGAAGCTTTAAAAGTGTCTTAGGTATCTGCGAAAAATTCATGGTACAACAATTATAACGGTAACAATTTATTTTAAAGAAATACTTCCACTGACGTTAAAAATTTTTTTTTTGTTAATTTAAAAATTCACTATGCATTTTCGAACCCACCCAGCACTCAGGGATTTTAAAAGAAGCTTTAGAAGTGTCTTAGCTAAATGTCAAAAATTCATAGTACAACAAATATAACGCTAACAATTTATTTTAAAGGGACACATCCACTGACGTTAAAAAATTTTTTTTGTTGATTTAAAAATTTACTATGGATTTTCAAAGCCACCCAACACTCAGGGATTTTAAGAGAAGCTTTAAAGGTGTCTTAGGTATCTGTAAAAAATTAACAGTACAACAATTATAACGTTAACAATTTATTTTAAAGGGTTACATCCACTAACGTTAAAAAAATTTTTTTTGTAAATTTAAAAATTCACTATGGATTTTCAAAACCATCCAGCACTCAGGAATTTTTAGAGAAGCTTTAAAAGTGTCTTAGGTATCTGTGAAAAATTCATAGTACAACACTTATAACGCTAACAATTTACTTTAAAGGGGTACATCCACTGACGTAAAAAAAATTTTTTTGTTAATTTAAAAATTCACTATGGATTTTCAAAGCCACCCAGCGCTCAGGGATTTTAAGAGAAGCTTTAAAGGTGTCTTAGATATCTGCGAAAAATTCACGGTACAACAATTATAACGCTAACAATCTATTTTAAAGGGTTACATCCACTCACGTTAAAAAAAATTTTTATTGTTAATTTAAAAATTCACTATGGATTTCTGAAGACATCCAGCACTCAGGGATTTTAAGAGAAGCTTTAAAGTTGTCTTAGGTATCTGTGAAAAATTCACAGTATAACAATTATAACGCCAAAAATTTATTTTAGAGGGGTAAATCCACTGACGTTAAAAAATTTTTTTTTGTTATTTTAAAAATTCACTATGCATTTTTGAAGCCACCCAGCACCCAGGGATTTTAAAATAAGATTTAAAAGGGTCTTAGATATCTGTGAAAAATTCATAGTTCAACAATTATAACGCTAACAATTTATTTTAAAGGGGTAAATCCAATTACGTTAAAAAATTTTTTTTTTGGTAATTTAAAAATTCACTATGGATTTTTAAAGCCACCCAGCACTCAGGAATTTTAAGAGAAGCTTTAAAGATGTCTTAGGTATCTGTGAAAAATTCATAGTACAACAATTATAATGCTAACAATTTATTTATAGGGGTAAATCCACTGATGTTAAGAAAAATTTTTATTGTTAATTTAAAAATTCACTATGGCTTTTCGACGCTTCCCAGCACTCAGGGATTTTAAAAGATGCTTTAAAAGTATCTTAGTTATTTGCAAAAAATTCATAGTACAACAATTATAACGCTAACAATTTATTTTAAAGGGGTACATCCACTGACGTTAAAAAATTTTTTTATTGTTAATTTAAAAATTCATTATGGATTCTTAAAGCCTCATAGCACTCAGGGATTTTAAAAGAAGCTTTGAAATTGTCTTAGGTATCTGAAAAAAATTTATAGTACAACAATTGTAACGCTAACAATTTATTCTTAAGGGGTATATCCACTGACGCTAAAACATTTTTTTATTGGTAATTTTAATATTCACTATGGATTTTCAAAGCCACTCAGCACTCAGGGATTTTAAGAGAAGCTTTAGAAGTGTCTTAGGTATCTGAAAAAAAATTATGGTATAACAATTATAAAGCTAACAATTTATTTTAAATGGGTATATCCACTGACGTTAAAAAATTTTTTTTTTAATTTAAAAATTCACTATGCATTTTCAAAGCCACCCAGCAATCAGGGATTTTAAAAGAAGCTTTAAAAATGTCTTAGGTATTTGCAAAAAATTCATAGTACAACAATTATACCGCTAACAATTTATTTTAAAGGGATAAATCCACTGACGTTAAAAAATTTTTTTATTGTTAATTTAAAAATTCACTATGGATTTTTCAAGCCACCCAGCACTCAGAAATTCTAAGAGTAGCTTTAAAAGTGTCTTAGGTATCTGTAAAAAATTCATAATATAACAATTATAACGCTAACAATTTATTTTATAGGGATAAATCCACTGACGTTAAAAAAATTTTTTATTTTTAATTTAAAAATTCACTATGGATTTTCAAAGCCACCCAGCACTCAGGGATTTTAAGAGAAACTTTAGAAATGTCTTAGGTATCTGTGAAAAATTCAAAGTACAACAATTAAAACGCTAACAATTTATTTTAAAGAGGTACATCCACTGACGTTAAAAATTTCTTTTTGGTAAATTTAAAATTCAGTATGCATTTTTGAGAGTGCCACTGAGAGTGCTACTGAAAGTGCCACTGAGAGTGCCACTGAGAGTGCCACTGAGACTGCGACTGAGACTGCCACTGGGACTGCCACTGAGACTGCCACTTAGAGTGCCACTGAGAGTGCCACTGAGAGTGCCACTGAGAGTGCCACTGAGAGTGCCACTGAGAGTGCCACTGAGAGTGCCACTGAGAGTGCCACTGAGAGTGCCACTGAGATTGCCACTGAGAGTGCCACTGAAAGTGCCATTGAGAATGCCACTGAGAGTGACAATGAGAGTGCCACTGAGAGTGCCACTGAGACTGCCACTGGGACTGCCACTAAGAGTGCCACTGAGAGTGCCACTGAGAGTGCCACTGAGAGTGCCACCGAGAGTGCCACTGAGAGTGCTACTGAGAGTGGTACTGAGACTGCCACTGAGACTGCCACTGAGACTGCCAGTGGGACTGATACTGGGACTGCCACTTAGAGTGCCACTGAGAGTGCCACTGAGACTGCCACTGGGACTGCCACTAAGAGTGCCACTGAGAGTGCCACTGAGAGTGCCACTGAGAGTGCCACTGAGAGTGCCACTGAGAGTGCTACTGAGAGTGATACTGAGACTGCCACTGAGACTGCCACTGAGACTGCCACTGGTACAGCCACTGAGAATGCCACTGAGAGTGCCACTGAGAGTGCCACTGAGAGTGCCACTGAGAGTGCCACTGAGAGTGCCACTGAGACTGCCACTGAGACTGCCACTGGGACTGCCACTGAGACTGCCACTGAGAGTGCCACTGAGGGTGCCACTGAGAGTGCCACTGAGAGTGCCACTGAGCGTGCCACTGAGAGTGCCACTGAGAGTGTCACTGAGACTGCCACTGAGAGTGCCACTGAGAGTGCCACTGAGAGTGCCACTGAGAGTGCCACTGAGAGTGCCACTGAGAGTGCCACTGAGAGTGCCACTGAGACTGCCACTGAGACTGACACTGAGACTGCCACTGAGAGTGCCACTGAGAGTGCCACTGAGAGTGCCACTGAGACTGCCACTGAGACTGCCACTGGGACTGCCACTGAGACTGCCACTGAGAGTGCCTTTGAGAGTGCCCCTGAGAGTGTCACTGAGACTGCCACTGAGAGTGCCACTGAGAGTGCCACTGAGAGTGCCACTGAGAGTGCCACTGAGAGTGCCACTGGGAGTGCCACTGAGAGTGCCACTGAGAGTGCCACTGAAAGTGCCACTGAGAGTGCCACTGAGAGTGCCACTGAGAGTGCCACTGAGAGTGCCACTGAGAGTGCCACTGAGAGTGCCACTGAGAGTGCCACTGAGACTGCCACTGGGACTGCCACTGAGACTGCCTCTGAGAGTGCCACTGAGAGTGCCACTGAGAGTGCCACTGAGAGTGCCACTGAGACTGCCACTGGGACTGCCACTGAGACTGCCTCTGAGAGTGCCACTGAGAGTGCCACTGAGAGTGCCACTGAGACTGCCACTGAGACTGCCACTGGGACTGCCACTGAGACTGCCACTGAGAGTGCCTTTGAGAGTGCCCCTGAGAGTGTCACTGAGACTGCCACTGAGAGTGCCACTGAGAGTGCCACTGAGAGTGCCACTGAGAGTGCCACTGAGAGTGCCACTGGGAGTGCCACTGAGAGTGCCACTGAGAGTGCCACTGAAAGTGCCACTGAGAGTGCCACTGAGAGTGCCACTGAGAGTGCCACTGAGAGTGCCACTGAGAGTGCCACTGAGAGTGCCACTGGGAGTGCCACTGAGAGTGCCACTGAGAGTGCCACTGAAAGTGCCACTGAGAGTGCCACTGAGAGTGCCACTGAGAGTGCCACTGAGAGTGCCACTGAGAGTGCCACTGAGAGTGCCACTGAGAGTGCCACTGAGACTGCCACTGGGACTGCCACTGAGACTGCCTCTGAGAGTGCCACTGAGAGTGCCACTGAGAGTGCCACTGAGAGTGCCACTGAGAGTGCCACTGAGAGTGTCACTGAGACTGCCACTGAGAGTGCCACTGAGAGTGCCACTGAGAGTGCCACTGAGAGTGCCACTGAGAGTGCCACTGAGAGTGCCACTGAGAGTGCCACTTAGAGTGCCACTGAGAGTGCCACTGAGAGTGCCACTGAGAGTGTCACTGAGACTGCCACTGAGAGTGCCACTGAGAGTGCCACTGAGAGTGCCACTGGGACTGCCACTGAGAGTGCCACTGAGAGTGCCACTGAGAGTGCCACTGAGAGCGCCCCTGAGAGTACCACTGGGACTGCCACTGAGACTGCCACTGAGAGTGCCACTGAGACTGCCACTGAGATTGCCACTGAGAGTGCCACTGAGAGTGCCACTGAGAGTGCCACTGAGAGTGCCACTGAGACTGCCACTGAGACTGCCACTGAGAGTGCCACTGAGAGTGCCACTGAAAGTGCCACTGAGACTGCCACTGGGACTGCCACTGGGACTGCCACTGGGACTGCCACTAAGAGTGCCACTGAGAGTGCCACTGAGAGTGCCACTGAGAGTGCCACTGAGACTGCCACTGAGACTGCCACTGAGACTGCCACTGGGACTGCCACTGAGACTGCCACTGAGAGTGCCTCTGAGAGTGCCACTGAGAGTGCCACTGAGAGTGCCACTGAGAGTGCCACTGAGAGTGCCACTGAGAGTGCCACTGAGAGTGCCACTGAGAGTGCCACTGAGAGAGCCACTGAAAGTGCCACTGAGAGTGCCACTGAGAGTGCCACTGAGAGTGCCACTGAGAGTGCCACTGAGACGGCCACTGAGACTGCCACTGGGACTGCCACTGAGACTGCCACTGAGAGTGCCACTGAGAGTGCCACTGAGAATGCCACTGAGAGTGCCACTGAGAGTGCCACTGAGACTGCCACTGGGACTGCCACTGAGACTGCCACTGAGAGTGCCACTGAGAGTGCCACTGAGAGTGCCACTGAGACTGCCACTGAGACTGCCACTGGGACTGCCACTGAGACTGCCACTGAGAGTGCCTCTGAGAGTGTCACTGAGACTGCCACTGAGAGTGCCACTGAGAGTGCCACTGAGAGTGCCACTGAGAGTGCCACTGAGAGTGCCACTGAGAGTGCCACTGAGAGTGCCACTGAAAGTGCCACTGAGAGTGGCACTGAGAGTGCCACTGAGAGTGCCACTGAGAGTGCCACTGAGAGTGCCACTGAGAGTGCCACTGAGACTGCCACTGAGACTGCCACTGAGAGTGCCACTGAGAGTGCCACTGAGACTGCCACTGGGACTGCCACTGAGACTGCCTCTGAGAGTGCCACTGAGAGTGCCACTGAGAGTGCCACTGAGAGTGCCACTGAGAGTGCCACTGAGAGTGCCACTGAGAGTGTCACTGAGACTGCCACTGAGAGTGCCACTGAGAGTGCCACTGAGAGTGCCACTGAGAGTGCCACTGAGAGTGCCACTGAGAGTGCCACTGAGAGTGCCACTGAGAGTGCCACTGAGAGTGCCACTGAAAGTGCCACTGAGAGTGCCACTGAGAGTGCCACTGAGAGTGCCACTGAGAGTGCCACTGAGAGTGCCACTGAGAGTGCCACTGAGAGTGCCACTGAGACTGCCACTGGGACTGCCACTGAGACTGCCTCTGAGAGTGCCACTGAGAGTGTCACTGAGACTGCAACTGAGACTGCCACTGAGAGTGCCACTGAGAGTGCCACTAAGACTGCCACTGAGACTGCCACTGGGACTGCCACTGAGACTGCCTCTGAGAGTGCCACTGAGAGTGCCACTGAGAGTGCCACTGAGAGTGTCACTGAGAGTGCCACTGAGAGTGCCAATGAGAGTGCCACTGAGAGTGCCACTGAGAGTGCCACTGAGAGTGTCACTGAGAGTGCCACTGAGACTGCCACTGAGACTGCCACTGAGACTGCCACTGGGACTGCCACTGAGAGTGCCACTGAGAGTGCCACTGAGAGTTCCAATGAGAGTGCCACTGAGAGTGCCACTGAGAGTGCCACTGAGAGTGTCACTGAGAGTGCCACTGAGACTGCCACTGAGACTGCCACTGAGACTGCCACTGGGACTGCCACTGAGAGTGCCACTGAGAGTGCCACTGAGAGTGTCACTGAGAGTGCCACTGAGACTGCCACTGAGACTGCCACTGAGACTGCCACTGGGACTGCCACTGAGACTGCCACTGGGACTGCCACTGAGACTGCCACTGAGAGTGCCTCTGAGAGTGCCACTGAGAGTGTCACTGAGACTGCCACTGAGAGTGCCACTGAGAGTGCCACTGAGAGTGCCACTGAGAGTGCCACTGAGAGTGCCACTGAGAGTGCCACTGAAAGTGCCACTGAGAGTGCCACTGAGAGTGCCACTGAGAGGCCACTGAGAGTGCCACTGAGAGTGCCACTGAGAGTGCCACTGAGACTGCCACTGAGACTGCCACTGAGAGTGCCACTGAGAGTGCCACTGAGAGTGCCACTGAGACTGCCACTGGGACTGCCACTGAGACTGCCTCTGAGAGTGCCACTGAGAGTGCCACTGAGAGTGCCACTGAAAGTGCCACTGAGAGTGCCACTGAGAGTGTCACTGAGACTGCCACTGAGAGTGCCACTGAGAGTGCCACTGAGAGTGCCACTGAGAGTGCCACTGAGAGTGCCACTGAGAGTGCCACTGAGAGTGCCACTGAGAGTGCCACTGAGAGTGCCACTGAGAGTGCCACTGAGAGTGCCACTGAGAGTGCCACTGAGAGTGCCACTGAGAGTGCCACTGAGAGTGCCACTGAGACTGCCACTGGGACTGCCACTGAGACTGCCTCTGAGAGTGCCAATGAGAGTGTCACTGAGACTGCAACTGAGACTGTTACTGAGAGTGCCACTGAGAGTGCCACTGAGAGTGCCACTAAGACTGCCACTGAGACTGCCACTGGGACTGCCACTGAGACTGCCTCTGAGAGTGCCACTGAGAGTGCCACTGAGAGTGCCACTGAGAGTGCCACTGAGAGTGTCACTGAGACTGCCACTGAGAGTGCTACTGAGACTGCCACTGGGACTGCCACTGAGACTGCCACTGAGAGTGCCACTGAGAGTGCCACTGAGAGTGTCACTGAGACTGCCACTGAGAGTGTTACTAAGAGTGCCACTGAGAGTGCCATTGAGAGTGCCACTGAGACTGCCACTGAAGCTGCCACTGGGACTGCCACTGGGACTGCCACTGAGAGTGCCACTGAGAATGCCACTGAGAGTGCCACTGAGAGTGCCACTGAGAGTGCCACTGAAAGTGCCACTGAGAGTGCCAATGAGAGTGCCACTGAGAGTGCCACTGAGAGTGCCACTGAGAGTGTCACTGAGAGTGCCACTGAGACTGCCACTGAGACTGCCACTGAGACTGCCACTGGGACTGCCACTGAGACTGCCACTGAGAGTGCCACTGAGAGTGCCACTGAGAGTGCCACTGAGAGTGCCACTGAAACTGCCACTGGGACTGCCACTGTTACTGCCACTGAGGGTGCCACTGAGGGTGCCACTGAGAGTGCCACTGAGAGTGCCACTGAAACTGTCACTGGGACTGCCACTGTTACTGCCACTGAGAATGCCACTGAGACTGCCACTGAGAGTGCCACTGAGAGTGCCACTGAGAGTGCCACTGAGAGTACCACTGAGACTGCCACCGAGACTGCCACTGAGACTTCCACTGGGACTGCCACTGAGAGTGCCACTGAGAGAGCCACTGAGAGTGCCACTGAGAGTGCCATTGAGAGTGCCACTGAGACTGTCACTGAGATTGCTACTGAGACTATCAGTGAGACTGCCACAGAGAGTGCCACCGAGAGTACCACTGAGACTGCCACTGAGAGTGCCACTTAGAGTGCCACTGAGACTGTCACTGAGACTGCCACTGAGACTGTCACTGCCACTGAGACTGCCACTGAGACTGCCACTGAGACTGCCACTGAGACTGCCACGGAGACTGCCACTGAGACTGCCACTGAGACTGCCACTGAGGCTGCCACTGAGAGTGCCATTGAGACTGCCCCTGAGACTGCCACTGAGACTGCCACTGAGACTGCCACTGAGACTGTTACTGAGATTGCCACTGAGACTGCCACTGAGACTGCCACTGAGACTGCCACTGAGACTGCCACTGAGACTGCCACTGAGACTGCCGCTGAGACTGCCACTGATACAGTACAACAATTATAACGCTAACAGTTTATTTTAAAGGGGTACATCCACTGACGTTAAAAAAATTTTTTTTGGTTATTTAAAAATTCACTATGGATTTTCAAAGAAACCCAGCACCCAGGGATTTTAAGCGAAGCTTTAAAAGTGTCTTAGATATCTGCAGAAAATTCATAATACAACAATTATAAGGCTAAAAATTTATTTTACAGGGGTATATCCACTGACGTCAAAAAAATTATTTTATTGTTAATTTATAAAATCAATATTGATTTTCGAAGACACCCAGCACTCAGGGATTTTAAGAGAATCTTTAAAAGTGTCTCAGGTATCTGTAAAAAATTCAAAGTTCAACAATTATAACGCTAACAATTTAATTTAGAGGGGTAAATCCTCTGACGTCAAAAAAATTATTTTATTGTTAATTTATAAAATCAATATTGATTTTCGAAGACACCCAGCACTCAGGGATTTTAAGAGAAGCTTTAAAAGCGTCTCAGGTATCTGCAAAAAATTCATAGTACAACAATTATAACGCTAACAATTTAATTTAGAGGGGTAAATCCACTGACGTTAAAAAAATTTTTTTTGTAAATTTGAAAATTCACTATGGATTTTCAAAACCACCCAGCACTCAGGGATTTTTAGAGAAGCTTTAAAAGTGTCTTAGGTATCTGTGAAAAATTCATAGTACAACACTTATAACGCTAACAATTTATTTTAAAGGGGTACATCCACTGACGTAAAAAAAATTTTTTTGTTAAATTAAAAATTCACTATGGATTTTCAAAACCACCCAGCACTCAGGGATTTTAAGAGAAGCTTTAAAAGTGTCTTAAATATCTGCGAAAAATTCAAAGTTCAACAATTATAACGCTAACCATTTATTTTAAAGTGGTACATCCACTGACGTTTAAAAAATTTTCTTTGTTAATTTAAAAATTCACTATGGATTTTCAAAGCCACCCAGCACTCAGGGATTTTAAGAGAAGCTTTAAAATTGTCTTAGGTATCTGTGAAAAATTCATAGTACAACAATTATAACGTTAACAATTTATTTAAAAGGGGTACATCCACTGACGTTAAAAAATTTTTTTATTGTTAATTTAAAAATTCATTATGGGTTCTTGAAGACACCCAGCACTCAGGGATTTTAAGAGAAGCCTTAAAACTGTCTTAGGTATCTGCGAAAAATTCATGGTACAACAATTATAACGCTAACAATTTATTTTAAAGAGGTACACCCACTGACGTTAAAAATTTTTTGAAGACACCCAGCACCCAGGGATTTTAGGAGAAGCTTTAAAAGTGTCTTAGAGATCTGTGAAAAATTCATAGTACAACAATTATAACGCTAACCATTTATTTTAAAGTGGTACATCCACTGACGTTTAAAAAATTTTCTTTGTTAATTTAAAAATTCACTATAGATTTTCAAAGCCACCCAGCACTCAGGAATTTTAAGAGAAGCTTTAAATGTGTCTTAAATATCTGCGAAAAATTCATAGTACAACAATTATAACACTAACAATTTATTTTAGAGTGGTAAATCCACTGACGTAAAAAAAATTTTTTTTTTTAATTTAAAAATTCGCTATGCATTTTCGAAGCCACCCAGCACTCAGGGATTCTAAGAGAAGCTTTAAAAGTGTCTAAGGTATCTGCAAAAAATTCATAGTACAACAATTAAAATGCTAACAATTTATTTTAAAGGGGTACACCCACTGACGTTAAAATTTTTTTTTTTTGTAAATTTAAAAATTCACTATGTATTTTCGAATCCACTCAGCACTCAGGGATTTTAAAAAAAGCTTTAAAAGTATCTTAGGTATCTGCGAAAAATGCATGGTACAACAATTATAAGGCTAACAATTTATTTTAAAGGGGTATATCCACCGACGTTAAAAAATTTTTTTGTTAATTTAAAAACTCACTATGCATTTTTGAAGCCACCCAGCCCTCAGGAATTTTAAGAGAAGCTTTAGGAGCGTCTTGGGTATCTGCAGAAAATTCATAGTTCAACAATTATAACGCTAACAATTTATTTTAAAGGGGAATATCCACTGACGTAAAAAATTTTTTTTATTGTTAATTTTAAAATTCACCAGGCATTTTCGAAGCCACCCAGCACCCAAGGATTTTAAGAGAAGCTTTAAAAGTGTCTTAGGCATCTGTCAAAAATTCATAGTTCAACAATTAAAACGCTAACAATTTATTTTAAGGGGTATATCCACTGACGTTAAAAAAATTTTATTGTTAATTTAAAAATTCATTATGGGTTTTCAAAGCCACCCAGCACTCAGGGATTTTAAGAGAAGCTTTAAAAGTGTCTTAGATTTCTGTGAAAAATTCATAGTACAACAATTATAATGTTAACAATTTATTTTAAAGGGGTACATCCACTGACGTTAAAAAATTTTTTTATTGTTAATTTAAAAATTCATTATGGATTCTTGAAGACACCCAGCACTCAGGGATTTTAAGAGAAGCTTTAAAAGTGTCTTAGGGATCTGCAGAGAATTCAAATTACAACAATTATAACGCTAACAATTTATTTTAAAGGGGTAAATCCACTGGCGTTATGAAAAATTTTTATTGTTAATTTAAAAATTCACTATGCATTTTCGAATCCACCCAGCACTCAGGGATTTTAAGAGAAGCTTTAAAAGTGTCTTAGGTATCTGTGAAAAATTCATGGTACAACCATTATAAGGCTAACAATTTATTTAAAAGGGGTACATTCATTGACGTTAAAAATTTTTTTATTGTTAATTTGAAAATTAACTATGGATTTTTGAAGCCACTCAGCACTAAGGGATTTTAAGAAAAGCTTTAAAAGTGTCTTAGGTATCTGCAAAAAATTCATTATACAACCATTATAAGGCTAACAATTTATTTAAAAGGGGTACATCCACTGACGTTAAAATTTTTTTTTTGTAAATTTATAAATTCACTATGCATTTTTGAAGCAACCCAGCACTCAAGGACTTTATGAGAAGCTTTAAGAGTGTCTTAATTATCTGTGAAAAATACATAGTACAAGAATTATAACGCTAACAATTTATTTTAAAGGGATACATCCACTGACGTTAAAAATTATTTTTTGTTAATTAAAAAATTCACTATGTATTTTCGAAGCCACCCAGCACTCAGGGATCTTAAAAGAAGCTTTAGAAGTGTCTTAGGTATCTGCCAAAAATTCATAGTACAACAACTATAACGCTAACAATTTATTTTAAAGTGTTACATCCACTCACGTTAAAAAAATTTTTTTTTTTAATTTAAAAATTCACTATGGATTTTTGAAGACACCCAACACTCAGGGATTTTAAAAGAAGCTTTAAAGGTGTCTTAGGTATCTGTGAAAAATTCACAGTCCAACATTTATAAAGCTAACAATTTATTTTAGAGGTGTAAATCCACTGACGTTAAAAAAATTTTTTTTGGTAATTTAAAAATTCACTATGCATTTTTGAAGCCACCCAGCACCCAAGGATTTTAAAAAAAGCTTTAAAAGTGTCTTGGGTATCTGTGAAAAATTCATAGTTCAACAATTATAAAGCTAAAAATTTATTTTAAAGGCGTAATTCCAATGACATAAAAAAATTTTTTTTGTTAATTTCAAATTCACTATGGATTTTCAAAGCCAGCCAGCACTCAGAAATTTTAAAAGAAGCTTTGAAGGTGTCTTAGGTATCTGTGAAAAATTCATTGTTCAACAATTATAACGCTAACAATTTATTTTAAAGGAGAACATCCACTAACGTAAAAAAAATTTTTTTTTGTTAATTTTAAAATTCAATATGCATTTTTAAAGCCACCCAGCACTCAAGGATTTTAAGAGAAGATTTAAAAGTGTCTTAGGTATCTGCAAAAAATTCAAAGTTCAACAATTATAACGCTAAAAGTTTATTTTAAGGGGTACATTAACTGACGTTAAAAAATTTTTTTATTGTTAATTTAAAAATTCACTATTGATTTTCAAAGCCACCCAGCGCTCAGGGATTTTAAGACAAGCTTTAAAATTGTCTTAGGTATCTGTGAAAAATTCATAGTACAACAATTATAACGCTAACAGTTTATTTTAAATGGGTACAGCCACTGACGTTAAAAAAATTTTTTTGTTAAATTTAAAAAATTCACTATGGATTTTCGAAGCCACCCAGCACTCAGGGATTTTAAGAGAAGCTTTAAAATTGTCTTAAGTATCTGTGAAAAATTCATAGTACAACAATTATAACGTTAACAATTTATTTAAAAGGGGTACATCCACTAACGTTAAAAAAATTTTTTATTGTTAATTTAAAAATTCATTATGGGTTCTTGAAGACACCCAGCACTCAGGGATTTAAAGAGAAGCTTTAAAACTGTCTTAGGTATCTGCGAAAAATTCATGGTACAACAATTATAACGCTAACAATTTATTTTAAAGAGATACACCCACTGACGTTAAAAAAATTTTTTTTTGTTAATTTAAAAATTCACTATGCATTTTCGAAGCCACCCAGCACTCAGGGATTTTAAGAGAAGCTTTAGAAGTGTCTTAGGTATCTGCCAAAAATTCCTAGTACAACAATTATAACGCTAACAATTTATTTTAAAGGGATATATACACTGGGGTTAAAAAATTTTTTTTTTTGTTAATTTAAAAATTCACTATGCATTTTTGAAGCCACCCAGCACTCAGGGATTTTAAAAGAAGCTTTAGAAGTGTCTTGGGTATCTGCAAAAAATTCATAGTACAACAATTATAACGCTAACAATTTATTTTAAAGGGAGACATCCACTGACGTTAAAAAATTTTTTTTTTGTTAATTTAAAAATTCACTATGGATTTTCAAAGCCACCCAACTCTCAGGGATTTTAAGAGAAGCTTTAATGGTGTCTTAGGTATCTGTGAAAAATTCGAAGTACAACAATTATAAAGCTAACAATTTATTTTAAAGGGTTACATCCACTCACGTTAAAAATATTTTTATTGTTAATTTAAAAATTCACTATGGATTTTCGAAGACACCCAGCACCCAGGGATTTTAGGAGAAGCTTTAAAAGTGTCTTAGGGTACTGTGAAAAATTCATAGTACAACAATTATAACGCTAACAATTTATTTTACAAGGGTAAATCCCCCGACGTTTAAAAATTCTTTTATTGTTAATTTATAAAATCACTATTGATTTTTGAAGACACCCAGCACTCAGGGATTTTAAGAGAAGTTTTAAAATTGTCTTAGGTATCTGCAAAAAATTCATAGTTCAACAATTATAACGCTGACAATTTATTTTAAAGGAGACATCCACTGACGTAAAAAAATTTTTTTTTTTAATTTAAAAATTCACTATGCATTTTCTTAGGTATCTGCGAAAAATTCATGGTACAACAATTATAAGGCTAACAATTTATTTTAAAGGGGTATATCCACTGACGTTAAAAAAATTTTTTATTGTTAATTTGAAAATTCGCTATGGATTTTTGAAGCCACCCAGCACTCAGGGATTTTAAGAGATGCTTTAAAAGTGTCTCAGGTATCTGTGAAAAATTCATAGTACAACAATTATAACGCAAACATTTTATTTTAAGGGGTATATCCACTGACGTTAAAAAATTTTTTTATTGTTAATTTAAAAATTCACTATGGATTTTCAAAGCCACCCAGCACTCAGGGATTTTAAAAAAAGCTTTAAAAGTGTCTTAGGTATTTGCAAAAAATTCATAGTATAACAATTATAACGCTAAAAATTTATTTTAAAGGGGTACATCCACTGACGATAAAAATTTTTTTTTTGTTAATTTAAAAATTCACTATATATTTTCAAAACCACTCAGCACTCAAGGATTTTAAGAGAAGCTTCAAAAGTGTTTTAGGTATCTGCAGAAAATTCATAGTACAACAATTATAACGCTAACAATTTATTTTAAATGGGTACATCCACTGACTTTAAAAAAATTTTTTTTTATTAATTTAAAAATTCACGATGGATTTTCAAAGCCACCCAGCACTCGGGGATTTTAAGAGAAGCTTTAAAAGCGTCTTAGCTATCTGTGAAAAATTCATAGTACAACAATTATAACGCTAACAATTTATTTTAAAGGGGTACCTCCACTGACTTTAAAAATTTTTTTTATTGTTAATTTAAAAATTCACTATAGATTTTCGAAGTTACCCAGCACTCAGGGATTTTAAGAGAAGCTTTAAAAGGGTCTTAGGTATTTGCGAAAAATTTACGGTACAACAATTATAGCGCTAACAATTTATTTTAAAAGGGTACATCCACTGACGTTAAAATTTTTTTTTATTGTTAATTTAAAAATTCACTATGGATTTTTGAAGACACCCAGTACTTAGGTATTTTAAGAGAAGCTTTAAAAGAGTCTTAGGTATCTGTGAAAAATTCATAGTATAACAATTATAACGCTAAAAATTTATTTTAAAGGGTTACATCCACTGAAGTTAATAAAATTTTTTTGTTAATTTAAAAATTCACTATGCATTTTCGAAGCCACCCAGCAATCAGGGATTTTACAAGAAGCTTTAAAAGGGTCTTAATTATCTGTGAAAAATTCATAGTTCAACAATTATAACGCTAACAGTATATTTTAAGGGGTATATCCACTGACGTTAAAAAATTATTTTATTGTTAATTTAAAAATTCACCATGGAATTTCAAAGCCACCCAGCACTCAGGGATTTTAAGAGAAGTTTTAAAAGTGTCTTAGGTATTTGCGAAAAATTCATAGTACAACAATTATAACGCTAACAATTTATTTTAAAGGGGTACATCCACTGACGTTAATAAAATTTATTTTGGTAATTTAAAAATTCACTCTGTATTTTCAAAGAAACCCAGCACTCAGGGATTTTAAGAGAAGCTTTTAAAGAGTCTAAGATATCTGTGAAAAATTTACAGTACAACAATTATAATGCTAACAATTTATTTTATAGGGGTACATCCACTGACATCAAAAAAAATTTTTTATTGTTAATTTAAAAATTCATTATGGATTCTTGAAGACACCGAGCACTCAGAGATTTTAAGAGAAGCTTTAAAAGCGTCTTAGGTATCTGCGAAAAATTCATGGTACAACAATTATAACGGTAACAATTGATTTTAAAGAAATACTTCCACTGACGTTAAAAATTTTTTTTTGTTAATTTGAAAATTCACTATGCATTTTCGAACCCACCCAGCATTCAGGGATTTTAAAAGAAGCTTTAAAAGTGTCTTAGCTATCTGCCAAAATTCATAGTACAACAATTATAACGCTAACAATTTATTTTAAAGGGATACATCCACTGACGTTAAAAAAATTCACTATGGATTTTCAAAGCCACCCAACTCTCAGGGATTTTAAGAGAAGCTTTAATGGTGTCTTAGGTATCTGTGAAAAATTCACAGTACAACAATTATAACGCTAACAATTTATTTTAAAGGGTTACATCCACTAACGTTAAAAAAATTTTTATTGGTAATTTAAAAATTCACTATGGATTTTTGAATACACCCAGCACTCAGGGATTTTAAGAAAAGCTTTAAAAGTGTCTTAGATATCTGCAAAAAATTTATAGTACAATAATTATAACGCTAACAATTTAATTTAGAGGGGTAAATACACTGACGTTAAAAAAATTTTTTTTGTAAATTTAAAAATTCACTATGGATTTTCAAAACCACCCAGCACTCAGGGATTTTTAGAGAAGCTTTAAAAGTGTCTTAGGTATCTGTGAAAAATTCATAGTACAACACTTATAACGCTAACAATTTATTTAAAGGGTTACATCCACTAACGTTAAAAAAATTTTTATTGGTAATTTAAAAATTCACTATGGATTTTTGAATACACCCAGCACTCAGGGACTTTAAGAAAAGCTTTAAAAGTGTCTCAGATATCTGCAGAAAATTCATAGTACAACAATTATAAGGCTAAAAATTTATTTTACAGGGGTATATCCACTGACGTCAAAAAATTATTTTATTGTTAATTTATAAAATCAATATTGATTTTCGAAGACACCCAGCACTCAGGGATTTTAAGAGAAGCTTTAAAAGCGTCTTAGGTATCTGTGAAAAATTCATAGTACAACACTTATATCGCTAACAATTTATTTTAAAGGGGTACATCCACTGACGTAAAAAAAATTTTTTGTTAATTTAAAAATTCACTATGGATTTTCAAAGCCACCCAGCACTCAGGGATTTTAAGAAAATCTTTAAAAGTGTCTTAGGTATCTGTAAAAAATTCAAAGTTCAACAATTATAACGCTAACCATTTATTTTAAAGGGATACATCCACTGACGTTAAAAATTTTTTTATTGTTAATTTAAAAATTCATTATGGATTTTTGAAGACACCCAGCACTCAGAAATTTTAAGAGAAGCTTCAAAAGTGTCTTAGATATTTGCGAAAAATTCATGGAATAACAATTATAACGCTAACAATTTATTTTAAAGAGGTACTTCCACTAACGTTAAAATTTTTTTTTATTGTTCATTTAAAAATTCATTATGGATTTTTGAAAACACCCAGCACTCAGAAATTTTAAGAGAAGCTTCAAAAATGTCTTAGGTTTTTGGGAAAAATTCATGGAATAACAATTATAACGCTAACAATTTATTTTAAAGAGGTACATCCACTGACGTTAAAAATTTTTTTTTTGTTAACTTAAAAATTCACTATGGATTTTCAAAGCCACCCAGCGCTCAGGGATTTTAAGAGAAGCTTTAAAGATGTCTTAGGTATCTGTGAAAAATTCATAGTACAACAATTATAATGCTAACAATTTATTTATAGGGGTAAATCCACTGATGTTAAGAAAAATATTTATTGTTTATTTAAAAATTCACTATGCATTTTTGAAGCCTCCCAGCACTCAGGGATTTTAAAAGAAGCTTTGTAAGTGTCTTAGGTATCTGAAAAAAATTCATAGTACAACAATTATAACGCTAACAATTTATTCTTAATGGGTATATCCACTGACGTTCAAACATTTTTTTATTGTTAATTTAAATATTCACTATGGATTTTCAAAGCCACTCAGCACTCAGAGATTTTAAAAGAAGCTTTAGAAGTGTCTTAGGTATCTGCAAAAAATTCATAGCTCACCAATTACAACGTTAACAATTTATTTTAAAGAGGTACATCCAATAAGGTTAAAAAAAATTTTTATTGTTAATTTAAAAATTCACTATGGCTTTTCGAAGCTTCCCAGCACTCAGGGATTTTAAAAGATGCTTTAAAAGTATCTTAGGTATTTGCAAAAAATTCATAGTACAACAATTATAACGCTAACAATTTATTTTAAAGGGGTACATCCACTGACGTTAAAATTTTTTTTTTTTGTTAATTTAAAATTCACTATGCATTCTTGAGAGTGCCACTGAGAGTGCCACTGAGAGTGCCAATGAGAGTGCCACTGAGAGTGCCACTGAGACTGCGACTGAGACTGCCACTGGGACTGCCACTGAGAGTGCCACTGAGAGTGCCACTGAGAGTGCCACTGAGAGTGCCACTGAGAGTGACACTGAGAGTGCCACTGAGAGTGCCACTGAGACTGCCACTGAGAGTGCCACTGAGAGTGCCACTGAGAGTGCCACTGAGAGTGCCACTGAGAGTGCCACTGAGACTGCCACTGGGACTGCCACTAAGAGTGCCACTGAGAGTGCCACTGAGAGTGCCACTGAGAGTGCTACTGAGAGTGGTACTGAGACTGCCACTGAGACTGCCACTGAGACTGCCACTGAGACTGCCAGTGGGACTGCCACTGGGACTGCCACTTAGAGTGCCACTGAGAGTGCCACTGAGACTGCCACTGGGACTGCCACTAAGTGTGCCACTGAGAGTGCCACTGAGAGTGCCACTGAGAGTGCCACTGAGAGTGCTACTGAGAGTGATACTGAGACTGCCACTGAGACTGCCACTGAGACTGCCACTGGTACTGCCACTGAGAATGCCACTGAGAGTGAAACTGAGAGTGCCACTGAGAGTGCCACTGAGAGTGCCACTGAGAGTGCCACTGAGAGTGCCACTGAGACTGCCACTGAGACTGCCACTGGGACTGCCACTGAGACTGCCACTGAGAGTGCCACTGAGAGTGCCACTGAGAGAGCCACTGAGCGTGCCACTGAGAGTGCCACTGAGAGTGTCACTAAGACTGCCACTGAGAGTGCCACTGAGAGTGCCACTGAGAGTGCCACTGAGAGTGCCACTGAGAGTGCCACTGAGACTGCCACTGAGACTAACACTGAGACTGCCACTGGGACTGCCACTGAGAGTGCCACTGAGAGTGCCACTGAGAGTGCCCCTGAGAGTGCCACTGGGACTGCCACTGAGACTGCAACTGAGAGTGCCACTAAGACTGCCACTGAGAGTGCCACTGAGAGTGCCACTGAGAGTGCCACTGAGGGTGCCACTGAGACTGCCACTGAGACTGCCACTGAGAGTGCCACTGAGAGTGCCACTGAGAGTGCCACTGAGACTGCCACTGGGACTGCCACTGGGACTGCCACTGGGACTGCCACTAAGAATGCCACTGAGAGTGCCACTGAGAGTGCCACTGAGAGTGCCACTGAGACTGCCACTGAGACTGCCACTGGGACTGCCACTGAGACTGCCACTGAGAGTGCCACTGAGAGTGCCACTGAAAGTGCCACTGAGAGTGCCACTGAGAGTGCCACTGAGAGTGCCACTGAGAGAGCCACTGAGAGTGCCACTGAGACTGCCACTGGGACTGCCACTGAGACTGCCACTGAGAGTGCCGCTGAGAGTGCCACTGAGAGTGCCACTGAGAGTGCCACTGAGAGTGCCACTGAGACTGCCACTGAGACTGCCACTGGGACTGCCACTGGGACTGCCACTGAGAGTGCCACTGAGAGTGCCACTGAGAGTGCCACTGAGAGTGCCACTGAGAGTGTCACTGAGACTGCCACTGAGAGTGCCACTGAGAGTGCCACTGAGAGTGCCACTGAAAGTGCCACTGAGAGTGCCACTGAGAGTGCCACTGAGAGTGCCACTGAGAGTGCCACTGAGAGTGCCACTGAGAGTGTCACTGAGACTGCCACTGAGAGTGCCACTGAGAGTGCCACTGAGAGTGCCACTGAGACTGCCACTGGGACTGCCACTGAGACTGCCACTGAGAGTGTTACTGAGAGTGCCATTGAGAGTGCCACTGAGAGTGCCACTGAGACTGCCACTGAGGCTGCCACTGGGACTGCCACTGGGACTGCCACTGAGAGTGCCACTGAGAGTGCCACTGAAAGTGCCACTGAGAGTGCCACTGAGAGTGCCACTGAGAGTGCCACTGAGACTGCCACTGGGACTGCCACTGAGACTGCCACTGAGAGTGCCACTGAGAGTGCCACTGAGAGTGCCACTGAGAGTGTCACTGAGAGTGCCACTGAGAGTGCCACTGAGAGTGCCACTGAGACTGCCACTGGGACTGCCACTGAGACTGCCACTGAGAGTGTTACTGAGAGTGCCACTGAGAGTGCCACTGAGAGTGCCACTGAGACTGCCACTGAGGCTGCCACTGGGACTGCCACTGGGACTGCCACTGAGAGTGCCACTGAGAGTGCCACTGAGAATGCCACTGAGAGTGCCACTGAGAGTGCCACTGAGAGTGCCACTGAGACTGCCACTGAGACTGCCACTGAGACTGCCACTGGGACTGCCACTGAGAGTGCCAGTGAGAGTTCCACTGAAAGTGCCACTGAGAGTGCCAATGAGAGTGCCATTGAGAGTGCCACTGAGAGTGCCACTGAGAGTGTCACTGAGAGTGCCACTGAGACTGCCACTGAGACTGCCACTGAGACTGCCACTGGGACTGCCACTGAGACTGCCATTGAGAGTGCCACTGAGAGTGCCACTGAGAGTGCCACTGAGACTGCCACTGAGACTGCCACTGAGAGTGCCACTGAGAGTGCCACTGAGAGTGCCACTGAGGGTGCCACTGAGAGTGCCACTGAGAGTGCCACAGAGAGTGCCACTGAAACTGCCACTTGGACTGCCACTGTTACTGCCACTGAGACTGCCACTGAGACTGCCACTGAGAGTGCCACTGAGAGTGCCACTGAGAGTGCCACTGAGAGTGCCACTGAGACTGCCACTGAGACTGCCACTGAGAGTGCCACTGAGAGTGCCACTGAGGGTGCCACTGAGAGTGCCACTGAGAGTGCCACTGAGGGTGCCACTGAAACTGCCACTTGGACTGCCACTGTTACTGCCACTGAGACTGCCACTGAGAGTGCCACTGAGACTGCCACAGAGAGTGCCACTGAGAGTGCCACTGAGAGTGCCACTGAGACTGCCACTGAGAGTGCCACAGAGAGTGCCACTGAGAGTGCCACTGAGGGTGCCACTGAGAGTGCCACTGAGAGTGCCACTGAGAGTGCCACTGAAACTGCCACTTGGACTGCCACTGTTACTGCCACTGAGACTGCCACTGAGACTGCCACTGAGAGTGCCACTGAGACTGCCACTGAGACTGCCACTGAGATTGTTACTGAGACTGCCACTGAGACAGCCACTGAGATTGCCACTGAGACTGCCACTGAGACTGCCACTGAGACTGCCACGGAGACTGCCACTGAGACTGCCACTGAGACTGCCACTGAGACTGCCACTGCCACTGAGACTGCCGCTGAGACTGCCACTGATTCTGCTACTGAGATTGCCACTGAGACTGCCACTGGGACTGCCACTGAAACTGCCACTGAGAGTGCCATTGAGACTGCCCCTGAGACTGCCACTGAGACTGCCACTGAGACTGCCACTGAGACTGCCACTGAGAGTGCCACTGAGACTGCCACTGAGACTGCCACTGAGACTGCCACTGAGACTGCCACTGAGACTGCCACTGAGACTGCCGCTGAGACTGCCACTGATACAGTACTACAATTATAACGCTAACAGTTTATTTTAAAGTGGTACATCCACTGACGTTAAAAAAATTTTTTTTGGTAATTTAAAAATTCACTATGGATTTTCAAAGAAACCCAGCACCCAGGGATTTTAAGCGAAGCTTTAAAAGTGTCTTAGATATCTGCAGAAAATTCATAGTACAACAATTATAACGCTAACCATTTATTTAAAAGGGTTACCTCCACTGACTTTAAAAATTTTTTTATTGTTAATTTAAAAATTCACTATAGATTTTTGAAGTTATCCAGCACTCAGGGATTTTAAGAGAAGCTTTAAAAGTGTCTTAGGTATCTGTGAAAAATTCATAGTATAACAATTATAACGCTAACAATTTATTTTATAGGGGTACATCCACAGACGTTAAAAAATGTTTTTGTTCATTTAAAAATTCACTATGGATTTTCAAAGCCACCCAGCACTCAGGGATTTTAAGAGAAGCTTTTAAAGAGTCTTAGATATCTGTGAAAAATTCACAGTACAACAATTATAATGCTAACAATTTATTTTATAGGGGTACATCCAGTGACTTCAAAAAAAATTTTTTATTGTTAATTTAAAAATTCATTATGGATTCTTGAAGACACCGAGCACTCAGAGATTTTAAGAGAAGCTTTAAGAGCGTCTTAGGTATCTGCGAAAAATTCATGGTACAACAATTATAACGGTAACAATTGATTTTAAAGAAAAACTTCCACTGACGTTAAAAATTTTTTTTTGTTAATTTAAAAATTCACTATGCATTTTCGAACCCACCCAGCACTCAGGGATTTTAAAAGAAGCTTTAAAAGTGTCTTAGCTATCTGTCAAAAATTCATAGTACAACAATTATAACGCTAACAATTTATTTTAAAGGGATACATCCACTGACGTTAAAAAAATTTTTTTGTTGATTTAAAAATTTACTATGGATTTTCAAAGCCACTTAATACTCAGGGATTTTAAGAGAAGCTTTAATGGTGTCTTAGATATCTGTGAAAAATTCACAGTACAACAATTATAACGCTAACAATTTATTTTAAAGGGTTACATCCACTAACGTTAAAAAAATTTTTATTGGTAATTTAAAAATTCACTATGGATTTTTGAATACACCCAGCACTCAGGGATTTTAAGAAAAGCTTTAAAAGTGTCTTAGATATCTGCAGAAAATTCATAGTACAACAATTATAAGGCTAAAAACTTATTTTACAGGGGTATATCCACTGACGTCAAAGAAATTATTTTATTGTTAATTTATAAAATCAATATTGATTTTCGAAGACACCCAGCACTCAGGGATTTTAAGAGAAGCTTTAAAAGCGTCTCAGGTATCTGCAAAAAATTCATATTACAACAATTATAACGCTAACAATTTAATTTAGAGGGGTAAATCCACTGACGTTAAAAAAATTTTTTTTGTAAATTTAAAAATTCACTATGGATTTTCAAAACCACCCAGCACTCAGGGATTTTTAGAGAAGCTTTAAAAGTGTCTTAGGTATCTGTGAAAAATTCATAGTACAACACTTATATCGCTAACAATTTATTTTAAAGGGGTACATCCACTGACGTAAAAAAAATTTTTTTGTTAATTTAAAAATTCACTATGGATTTTCAAAGCCACCCAGCACTCAGGGATTTTAAGAGAATCTTTAAAAGGGTCTTAGGTATCTGTAAAAAATTCAAAGTTCAACAATTATAACGCTAACTATTTATTTTAAAGTGGTACATCCACTGACGTTTAAAAAATTTTCTTTGTTAATTTAAAAATTCACTATGAATTTTCAAAGCCACCCAGCACTCAGGGATTTTAAGAGAAGCTTTAAAATTGTCTTAGGTATCTGTGAAAAATTCATAGCACAACAATTATAACGTTAACAATTTATTTAAAAGGGGTACATCCACTGACGTTAAAAAATTTTTTTTTGTTAATTTAAAAATTCACTATGCATTTTCGAAGCCACCCAGCACTCAGGGATTTTAAGAGAAGCTTTAGAAGTGTCTTAAGTATCTGTGAAAAATTCCTAGTACAACAATTATAACGCTAACAATTTATTTTAAAGGGATACATACACTGGCGTTAAAAAATTTTTTTTTGTTAATTTAAAAATTCACTATGCATTTTTGAAGACACTCAGCACTCAGGGATTTTAAGAGAAGCTTTAGAAGTGTCTTGGGTATCTGCGAAAAATTCATAGTACAACAATTATAACGCTAACAATTTATTTCAAAGGGAGACATCCACTGACGTTAAAAAATTTTTTTTTGTTAATTTAAAAATTCACTATGGATTTTCAAAGCCACCCAACTCTCAGGGATTTTAAGAGAAGCTTTAAAGGTGTCTTAGGTATCTGTGAAAAATTCGAAGTACAACAATTATAAAGCTAACAATTTATTTTAAAGGGTTACATCCACACACGTTAAAAAAATTTTTATTGTTAATTTAAAAATTCACTATGGATTTTCGAAGACACCCAGCACCCAGGGATTTTAGGAGAAGCTTTAAAAGTGTCTTAGGGATCTGTGAAAAATTCATTGTTCAACAATTATAACGCTAACAATTTATTTTACAAGGGTAAATCCACCGACGTTTAAAAATTCTTTTATTGTTAATTTATAAAATCACTATTGATTTTTGAAGACCCCCAGCACTCAGGGATTTTAAGAGAAGCTTTAAAATTGTCTTAGGTATCTGCAAAAAATTCATAGTTCAACAATTATAACGCTGACAATTTATTTTAAAGGAGACATCCACTGACGTAAAAAAAATTTTTTTTGTTAATTTAAAAATTCACTCTGCATTTTCTTAGGTATCTGCGAAAAATTCATGGTACAACAATTATAAGGCTAACAATTTATTTTAAAGGGGTATATCCACTGACGTTAAAAAATTTTTTTATTGTTAATTTGAAAATTAACTATGGATTTTTGAAGCCACTCAGCACTCAGGGATTTTAAGAAAAGCTTTAAAAGTGTCTTAAGTATCTGCAAAAAATTCATTATACAACCATTATAAGGCTAACAATTTATTTAAAAGGGGTACATCCACTGACGTTAAAATTTTTTTTTTGTAAATTTATAAATTCACTATGCATTTTTGAAGCAACCCAGCACTCAAGGACTTTATGAGAAGCTTTAAGAGTGTCTTAATTATCTGTGAAAAATACATAGTACAAGAATTATAACGCTAACAATTTATTTTAAAGGGATACATCCACTGACGTTAAAAATTATTTTTTGTTAATTAAAAAATTCACTATGTATTTTCGAAGCCACCCAGCACTCAGGGATCTTAAAAGAAGCTTTAGAAGTGTCTTAGGTATCTGCCAAAAATTCATAGTACAACAACTATAACGCTAACAATTTATTTTAAAGTGTTACATCCACTCACGTTAAAAAAATTTTTTTTTTAATTTAAAAATTCACTATGGATTTTTGAAGACACCCAACACTCAGGGATTTTAAAAGAAGCTTTAAAGGTGTCTTAGGTATCTGTGAAAAATTCACAGTCCAACATTTATAAAGCTAACAATTTATTTTAGAGGTGTAAATCCACTGACGTTAAAAAAATTTTTTTTGGTAATTTAAAAATTCACTATGCATTTTTGAAGCCACCCAGCACCCAAGGATTTTAAAAAAAGCTTTAAAAGTGTCTTGGGTATCTGTGAAAAATTCATAGTTCAACAATTATAAAGCTAAAAATTTATTTTAAAGGCGTAATTCCAATGACATAAAAAATTTTTTTTGTTAATTTCAAATTCACTATGGATTTTCAAAGCCAGCCAGCACTCAGAAATTTTAAAAGAAGCTTTGAAGGTGTCTTAGGTATCTGTGAAAAATTCATTGTTCAACAATTATAACGCTAACAATTTATTTTAAAGGAGAACATCCACTAACGTAAAAAAAATTTTTTTTTGTTAATTTTAAAATTCAATATGCATTTTTAAAGCCACCCAGCACTCAAGGATTTTAAGAGAAGATTTAAAAGTGTCTTAGGTATCTGCAAAAAATTCAAAGTTCAACAATTATAACGCTAAAAGTTTATTTTAAGGGGTACATTAACTGACGTTAAAAAATTTTTTTATTGTTAATTTAAAAATTCACTATTGATTTTCAAAGCCACCCAGCGCTCAGGGATTTTAAGACAAGCTTTAAAATTGTCTTAGGTATCTGTGAAAAATTCATAGTACAACAATTATAACGCTAACAGTTTATTTTAAATGGGTACAGCCACTGACGTTAAAAAAATTTTTTTGTTAAATTTAAAAAATTCACTATGGATTTTCGAAGCCACCCAGCACTCAGGGATTTTAAGAGAAGCTTTAAAATTGTCTTAAGTATCTGTGAAAAATTCATAGTACAACAATTATAACGTTAACAATTTATTTAAAAGGGGTACATCCACTAACGTTAAAAAAATTTTTTATTGTTAATTTAAAAATTCATTATGGGTTCTTGAAGACACCCAGCACTCAGGGATTTAAAGAGAAGCTTTAAAACTGTCTTAGGTATCTGCGAAAAATTCATGGTACAACAATTATAACGCTAACAATTTATTTTAAAGAGGTACACCCACTGACGTTAAAAAAATTTTTTTTTGTTAATTTAAAAATTCACTATGCATTTTCGAAGCCACCCAGCACTCAGGGATTTTAAGAGAAGCTTTAGAAGTGTCTTAGGTATCTGCCAAAAATTCCTAGTACAACAATTATAACGCTAACAATTTATTTTAAAGGGATATATACACTGGGGTTAAAAAATTTTTTTTTTGTTAATTTAAAAATTCACTATGCATTTTTGAAGCCACCCAGCACTCAGGGATTTTAAAAGAAGCTTTAGAAGTGTCTTGGGTATCTGCAAAAAATTCATAGTACAACAATTATAACGCTAACAATTTATTTTAAAGGGAGACATCCACTGACGTTAAAAAATTTTTTTTTTGTTAATTTAAAAATTCACTATGGATTTTCAAAGCCACCCAACTCTCAGGGATTTTAAGAGAAGCTTTAAAGGTGTCTTAGGTATCTGTGAAAAATTCGAAGTACAACAATTATAAAGCTAACAATTTATTTTAAAGGGTTACATCCACTCACGTTAAAAATATTTTTATTGTTAATTTAAAAATTCACTATGGATTTTCGAAGACACCCAGCACCCAGGGATTTTAGGAGAAGCTTTAAAAGTGTCTTAGGGTACTGTGAAAAATTCATAGTACAACAATTATAACGCTAACAATTTATTTTACAAGGGTAAATCCACCGACGTTTAAAAATTCTTTTATTGTTAATTTATAAAATCACTATTGATTTTTGAAGACACCCAGCACTCAGGGATTTTAAGAGAAGTTTTAAAATTGTCTTAGGTATCTGCAAAAAATTCATAGTTCAACAATTATAACGCTGACAATTTATTTTAAAGGAGACATCCACTGACGTAAAAAAATTTTTTTTTTTAATTTAAAAATTCACTATGCATTTTCTTAGGTATCTGCGAAAAATTCATGGTACAACAATTATAAGGCTAACAATTTATTTTAAAGGGGTATATCCACTGACGTTAAAAAAATTTTTTATTGTTAATTTGAAAATTCGCTATGGATTTTTGAAGCCACCCAGCACTCAGGGATTTTAAGAGATGCTTTAAAAGTGTCTCAGGTATCTGTGAAAAATTCATAGTACAACAATTATAACGCAAACATTTTATTTTAAGGGGTATATCCACTGACGTTAAAAAATTTTTTTATTGTTAATTTAAAAATTCACTATGGATTTTCAAAGCCACCCAGCACTCAGGGATTTTAAAAAAAGCTTTAAAAGTGTCTTAGGTATTTGCAAAAAATTCATAGTATAACAATTATAACGCTAAAAATTTATTTTAAAGGGGTACATCCACTGACGATAAAAATTTTTTTTTTGTTAATTTAAAAATTCACTATATATTTTCAAAACCACTCAGCACTCAAGGATTTTAAGAGAAGCTTCAAAAGTGTTTTAGGTATCTGCAGAAAATTCATAGTACAACAATTATAACGCTAACAATTTATTTTAAATGGGTACATCCACTGACTTTAAAAAAATTTTTTTTTATTAATTTAAAAATTCACGATGGATTTTCAAAGCCACCCAGCACTCGGGGATTTTAAGAGAAGCTTTAAAAGCGTCTTAGCTATCTGTGAAAAATTCATAGTACAACAATTATAACGCTAACAATTTATTTTAAAGGGGTACCTCCACTGACTTTAAAAATTTTTTTTATTGTTAATTTAAAAATTCACTATAGATTTTCGAAGTTACCCAGCACTCAGGGATTTTAAGAAAAGCTTTAAAAGGGTCTTAGGTATTTGCGAAAAATTTACGGTACAACAATTATAGCGCTAACAATTTATTTTAAAAGGGTACATCCACTGACGTTAAAATTTTTTTTTATTGTTAATTTAAAAATTCACTATGGATTTTTGAAGACACCCAGTACTTAGGTATTTTAAGAGAAGCTTTAAAAGAGTCTTAGGTATCTGTGAAAAATTCATAGTATAACAATTATAACGCTAAAAATTTATTTTAAAGGGTTACATCCACTGAAGTTAATAAAATTTTTTTGTTAATTTAAAAATTCACTATGCATTTTCGAAGCCACCCAGCAATCAGGGATTTTACAAGAAGCTTTAAAAGGGTCTTAATTATCTGTGAAAAATTCATAGTTCAACAATTATAACGCTAACAGTATATTTTAAGGGGTATATCCACTGACGTTAAAAAATTATTTTATTGTTAATTTAAAAATTCACCATGGAATTTCAAAGCCACCCAGCACTCAGGGATTTTAAGAGAAGTTTTAAAAGTGTCTTAGGTATTTGCGAAAAATTCATAGTACAACAATTATAACGCTAACAATTTATTTTAAAGGGGTACATCCACTGACGTTAATAAAATTTATTTTGGTAATTTAAAAATTCACTCTGTATTTTCAAAGAAACCCAGCACTCAGGGATTTTAAGAGAAGCTTTTAAAGAGTCTAAGATATCTGTGAAAAATTTACAGTACAACAATTATAATGCTAACAATTTATTTTATAGGGGTACATCCACTGACATCAAAAAAAATTTTTTATTGTTAATTTAAAAATTCATTATGGATTCTTGAAGACACCGAGCACTCAGAGATTTTAAGAGAAGCTTTAAAAGCGTCTTAGGTATCTGCGAAAAATTCATGGTACAACAATTATAACGGTAACAATTGATTTTAAAGAAATACTTCCACTGACGTTAAAAATTTTTTTTTGTTAATTTGAAAATTCACTATGCATTTTCGAACCCACCCAGCATTCAGGGATTTTAAAAGAAGCTTTAAAAGTGTCTTAGCTATCTGCCAAAATTCATAGTACAACAATTATAACGCTAACAATTTATTTTAAAGGGATACATCCACTGACGTTAAAAAAATTCACTATGGATTTTCAAAGCCACCCAACTCTCAGGGATTTTAAGAGAAGCTTTAATGGTGTCTTAGGTATCTGTGAAAAATTCACAGTACAACAATTATAACGCTAACAATTTATTTTAAAGGGTTACATCCACTAACGTTAAAAAAATTTTTATTGGTAATTTAAAAATTCACTATGGATTTTTGAATACACCCAGCACTCAGGGATTTTAAGAAAAGCTTTAAAAGTGTCTTAGATATCTGCAAAAAATTTATAGTACAATAATTATAACGCTAACAATTTAATTTAGAGGGGTAAATACACTGACGTTAAAAAAATTTTTTTTGTAAATTTAAAAATTCACTATGGATTTTCAAAACCACCCAGCACTCAGGGATTTTTAGAGAAGCTTTAAAAGTGTCTTAGGTATCTGTGAAAAATTCATAGTACAACACTTATAACGCTAACAATTTATTTTAAAGGGTTACATCCACTAACGTTAAAAAAATTTTTATTGGTAATTTAAAAATTCACTATGGATTTTTGAATACACCCAGCACTCAGGGATTTTAAGAAAAGCTTTAAAAGTGTCTCAGATATCTGCAGAAAATTCATAGTACAACAATTATAAGGCTAAAAATTTATTTTACAGGGGTATATCCACTGACGTCAAAAAATTATTTTATTGTTAATTTATAAAATCAATATTGATTTTCGAAGACACCCAGCACTCAGGGATTTTAAGAGAAGCTTTAAAAGCGTCTTAGGTATCTGTGAAAAATTCATAGTACAACACTTATATCGCTAACAATTTATTTTAAAGGGGTACATCCACTGACGTAAAAAAAATTTTTTGTTAATTTAAAAATTCACTATGGATTTTCAAAGCCACCCAGCACTCAGGGATTTTAAGAAAATCTTTAAAAGTGTCTTAGGTATCTGTAAAAAATTCAAAGTTCAACAATTATAACGCTAACCATTTATTTTAAAGGGATACATCCACTGACGTTAAAAATTTTTTTATTGTTAATTTAAAAATTCATTATGGATTTTTGAAGACACCCAGCACTCAGAAATTTTAAGAGAAGCTTTAAAAGTGTCTTAGATATTTGCGAAAAATTCATGGAATAACAATTATAACGCTAACAATTTATTTTAAAGAGGTACTTCCACTAACGTTAAAATTTTTTTTTATTGTTCATTTAAAAATTCATTATGGATTTTTGAAAACACCCAGCACTCAGAAATTTTAAGAGAAGCTTCAAAAATGTCTTAGGTTTTTGGGAAAAATTCATGGAATAACAATTATAACGCTAACAATTTATTTTAAAGAGGTACATCCACTGACGTTAAAAATTTTTTTTTTGTTAACTTAAAAATTCACTATGGATTTTCAAAGCCACCCAGCGCTCAGGGATTTTAAGAGAAGCTTTAAAGATGTCTTAGGTATCTGTGAAAAATTCATAGTACAACAATTATAATGCTAACAATTTATTTATAGGGGTAAATCCACTGATGTTAAGAAAAATATTTATTGTTTATTTAAAAATTCACTATGCATTTTTGAAGCCTCCCAGCACTCAGGGATTTTAAAAGAAGCTTTGTAAGTGTCTTAGGTATCTGAAAAAAATTCATAGTACAACAATTATAACGCTAACAATTTATTCTTAATGGGTATATCCACTGACGTTCAAACATTTTTTTATTGTTAATTTAAATATTCACTATGGATTTTCAAAGCCACTCAGCACTCAGAGATTTTAAAAGAAGCTTTAGAAGTGTCTTAGGTATCTGCAAAAAATTCATAGCTCACCAATTACAACGTTAACAATTTATTTTAAAGAGGTACATCCAATAAGGTTAAAAAAAATTTTTATTGTTAATTTAAAAATTCACTATGGCTTTTCGAAGCTTCCCAGCACTCAGGGATTTTAAAAGATGCTTTAAAAGTATCTTAGGTATTTGCAAAAAATTCATAGTACAACAATTATAACGCTAACAATTTATTTTAAAGGGGTACATCCACTGACGTTAAAAATTTTTTTTTTTGTTAATTTAAAATTCACTATGCATTCTTGAGAGTGCCACTGAGAGTGCCACTGAGAGTGCCAATGAGAGTGCCACTGAGAGTGCCACTGAGACTGCGACTGAGACTGCCACTGGGACTGCCACTGAGAGTGCCACTGAGAGTGCCACTGAGAGTGCCACTGAGAGTGCCACTGAGAGTGACACTGAGAGTGCCACTGAGAGTGCCACTGAGACTGCCACTGAGAGTGCCACTGAGAGTGCCACTGAGAGTGCCACTGAGAGTGCCACTGAGAGTGCCACTGAGACTGCCACTGGGACTGCCACTAAGAGTGCCACTGAGAGTGCCACTGAGAGTGCCACTGAGAGTGCTACTGAGAGTGGTACTGAGACTGCCACTGAGACTGCCACTGAGACTGCCACTGAGACTGCCAGTGGGACTGCCACTGGGACTGCCACTTAGAGTGCCACTGAGAGTGCCACTGAGACTGCCACTGGGACTGCCACTAAGTGTGCCACTGAGAGTGCCACTGAGAGTGCCACTGAGAGTGCCACTGAGAGTGCTACTGAGAGTGATACTGAGACTGCCACTGAGACTGCCACTGAGACTGCCACTGGTACTGCCACTGAGAATGCCACTGAGAGTGAAACTGAGAGTGTTACTGAGAGTGCCACTGAGAGTGCCACTGAGAGTGCCACTGAGAGTGCCACTGAGACTGCCACTGAGACTGCCACTGGGACTGCCACTGAGACTGCCACTGAGAGTGCCACTGAGAGTGCCACTGAGAGAGCCACTGAGCGTGCCACTGAGAGTGCCACTGAGAGTGTCACTAAGACTGCCACTGAGAGTGCCACTGAGAGTGCCACTGAGAGTGCCACTGAGAGTGCCACTGAGAGTGCCACTGAGACTGCCACTGAGACTAACACTGAGACTGCCACTGGGACTGCCACTGAGAGTGCCACTGAGAGTGCCACTGAGAGTGCCCCTGAGAGTGCCACTGGGACTGCCACTGAGACTGCAACTGAGAGTGCCACTGAGACTGCCACTGAGAGTGCCACTGAGAGTGCCACTGAGAGTGCCACTGAGAGTGCCACTGAGGGTGCCACTGAGACTGCCACTGAGACTGCCACTGAGAGTGCCACTGAGAGTGCCACTGAGAGTGCCACTGAGACTGCCACTGGGACTGCCACTGGGACTGCCACTGGGACTGCCACTAAGAATGCCACTGAGAGTGCCACTGAGAGTGCCACTGAGAGTGCCACTGAGACTGCCACTGAGACTGCCACTGGGACTGCCACTGAGACAGCCACTGAGAGTGCCACTGAGAGTGCCACTGAAAGTGCCACTGAGAGTGCCACTGAGAGTGCCACTGAGAGAGCCACTGAGAGTGCCACTGAGACTGCCACTGGGACTGCCACTGAGACTGCCACTGAGAGGGCCGCTGAGAGTGCCACTGAGAGTGCCACTGAGAGTGCCACTGAGAGTGCCACTGAGACTGCCACTGAGACTGCCACTGGGACTGCCACTGGGACTGCCACTGAGAGTGCCACTGAGAGTGCCACTGAGAGTGCCACTGAGAGTGCCACTGAGAGTGTCACTGAGACTGCCACTGAGAGTGCCACTGAGAGTGCCACTGAGAGTGCCACTGAAAGTGCCACTGAGAGTGCCACTGAGAGTGCCACTGAGAGTGCCACTGAGAGTGCCACTGAGAGTGCCACTGAGAGTGTCACTGAGACTGCCACTGAGAGTGCCACTGAGAGTGCCACTGAGAGTGCCACTGAGACTGCCACTGGGACTGCCACTGAGACTGCCACTGAGAGTGTTACTGAGAGTGCCATTGAGAGTGCCACTGAGAGTGCCACTGAGACTGCCACTGAGGCTGCCACTGGGACTGCCACTGGGACTGCCACTGAGAGTGCCACTGAGAGTGCCACTGAAAGTGCCACTGAGAGTGCCACTGAGAGTGCCACTGAGAGTGCCACTGAGACTGCCACTGGGACTGCCACTGAGACTGCCACTGAGAGTGCCACTGAGAGTGCCACTGAGAGTGCCACTGAGAGTGTCACTGAGAGTGCCACTGAGAGTGCCACTGAGAGTGCCACTGAGACTGCCACTGGGACTGCCACTGAGACTGCCACTGAGAGTGTTACTGAGAGTGCCACTGAGAGTGCCACTGAGAGTGCCACTGAGACTGCCACTGAGGCTGCCACTGGGACTGCCACTGGGACTGCCACTGAGAGTGCCACTGAGAGTGCCACTGAGAATGCCACTGAGAGTGCCACTGAGAGTGCCACTGAGAGTGCCACTGAGACTGCCACTGAGACTGCCACTGAGACTGCCACTGGGACTGCCACTGAGAGTGCCAGTGAGAGTTCCACTGAAAGTGCCACTGAGAGTGCCAATGAGAGTGCCATTGAGAGTGCCACTGAGAGTGCCACTGAGAGTGTCACTGAGAGTGCCACTGAGACTGCCACTGAGACTGCCACTGAGACTGCCACTGGGACTGCCACTGAGACTGCCATTGAGAGTGCCACTGAGAGTGCCACTGAGAGTGCCACTGAGACTGCCACTGAGAGTGCCACTGAGAGTGCCACTGAGAGTGCCACTGAGGGTGCCACTGAGAGTGCCACTGAGAGTGCCACAGAGAGTGCCACTGAAACTGCCACTTGGACTGCCACTGTTACTGCCACTGAGACTGCCACTGAGACTGCCACTGAGAGTGCCACTGAGAGTGCCACTGAGAGTGCCACTGAGAGTGCCACTGAGACTGCCACTGAGACTGCCACTGAGAGTGCCACTGAGAGTGTCACTGAAACTGCCACTTGGACTGCCACTGTTACTGCCACTGTTACTGCCACTGAGACTGCCACTGAGACTGCCACTGAGAGTGCCACTGAGAGTGCCACTGAGGGTGCCACTGAGAGTGCCACTGAGAGTGCCACTGAGGGTGCCACTGAAACTGCCACTTGGACTGCCACTGTTACTGCCACTGAGACTGCCACTGAGAGTGCCACTGAGACTGCCACAGAGAGTGCCACTGAGAGTGCCACTGAGAGTGCCACTGAGACTGCCACTGAGAGTGCCACAGAGAGTGCCACTGAGAGTGCCACTGAGGGTGCCACTGAGAGTGCCACTGAGAGTGCCACTGAGAGTGCCACTGAAACTGCCACTTGGACTGCCACTGTTACTGCCACTGAGACTGCCACTGAGACTGCCACTGAGAGTGCCACTGAGACTGCCACTGAGACTGCCACTGAGATTGTTACTGAGACTGCCACTGAGACAGCCACTGAGATTGCCACTGAGACTGCCACTGAGACTGCCACTGAGACTGCCACGGAGACTGCCACTGAGACTGCCACTGAGACTGCCACTGAGACTGCCACTGCCACTGAGACTGCCGCTGAGACTGCCACTGATTCTGCTACTGAGATTGCCACTGAGACTGCCACTGGGACTGCCACTGAGACTGCCACTGAGAGTGCCATTGAGACTGCCCCTGAGACTGCCACTGAGACTGCCACTGAGACTGCCACTGAGACTGCCACTGAGAGTGCCACTGAGACTGCCACTGAGACTGCCACTGAGACTGCCACTGAGACTGCCACTGAGACTGCCACTGAGACTGCCGCTGAGACTGCCACTGATACAGTACTACAATTATAACGCTAACAGTTTATTTTAAAGTGGTACATCCACTGACGTTAAAAAAATTTTTTTTGGTAATTTAAAAATTCACTATGGATTTTCAAAGAAACCCAGCACCCAGGGATTTTAAGCGAAGCTTTAAAAGTGTCTTAGATATCTGCAGAAAATTCATAGGACAACAATTATAACGCTAACCATTTATTTAAAAGGGTTACCTCCACTGACTTTAAAAATTTTTTTATTGTTAATTTAAAAATTCACTATAGATTTTTGAAGTTATCCAGCACTCAGGGATTTTAAGAGAAGCTTTAAAAGTGTCTTAGGTATCTGTGAAAAATTCATAGTATAACAATTATAACGCTAACAATTTATTTTATAGGGGTACATCCACAGACGTTAAAAAATGTTTTTGTTCATTTAAAAATTCACTATGGATTTTCAAAGCCACCCAGCACTCAGGGATTTTAAGAGAAGCTTTTAAAGAGTCTTAGATATCTGTGAAAAATTCACAGTACAACAATTATAATGCTAACAATTTATTTTATAGGGGTACATCCAGTGACTTCAAAAAAAATTTTTTATTGTTAATTTAAAAATTCATTATGGATTCTTGAAGACACCGAGCACTCAGAGATTTTAAGAGAAGCTTTAAGAGCGTCTTAGGTATCTGCGAAAAATTCATGGTACAACAATTATAACGGTAACAATTGATTTTAAAGAAAATTTCCACTGACGTTAAAAATTTTTTTTTGTTAATTTAAAAATTCACTATGCATTTTCGAACCCACCCAGCACTCAGGGATTTAAAAGAAGCTTTAGAAGTGTCTTAGCTATCTGTGAAAAATTCATAGTACAACAATTATAACGCTAACAATTTATTTTAAAGGAATATATCCACTGACGTTAAAAAAATTTTTTTGTTGATTTCAAAATTTACTATGGAATTTCAAAGCCACCCAGCACTCAAGGATTTTAAGAGAAGCTTTAATGGTGTCTTAGGTATCTGTGAAAAATTCACAGTACAACAATTATAACGCTAACAATTTATTTTAAAGGGTTACATCCACTAACGTTAAAAAAATTTTTATTGGTAATTTAAAAATTCACTATGGATTTTTGAATACACCCAGCACTCAGGGATTTTAAAAAAAGCTTTAAAAGTGTCTTAGATATCTGCAAAAAATTCATAGTACAACAATTATAACGCTAAAAATTTATTTTACAGGGGTATATCCACTGACGTCAAAAAAATTATTTTATTGTTAATTTATAAAATCAATATTGATTTTCGAAGACACCCAGCACTCAGGGATTTTAAGAGAAGCTTTAAAAGTGTCTTAGGTATCTGTAGAAAATTTATAGTTCAACAATTATAACGTAACAATTTATTTTATAGGGGTAAATCCACTGACGTTAAAAAAATTTTTTTTTGTTAATTTAAAAGTTCACTATGGATTTTCGAAGTCACCAGCACTCAGAGATTTTAACAGAAGCTTTAAAAGTGCCTTAGGTATCTGTGAAAAATTCATAGCACAACAATTATAACGCTAACAATTTATTTTAAAGGGTACATCCGCTGACGTTACAAATTTTTTTTATTGTTAATTTAAAAATTCACTATGGATTTTGAAGTTACCCAGCACTCAGAAATTTTAAGAGAAGCTTTAAAAGTATCTTAGGTATCTGCGAAAAATTCATAGTACAACAATTATAACGTTAACAATTTATTTTAAAGAGGTACCTCCACTGACGTTAAAAAAATTTTTTGTTAATTTAAAAATTCACTATGGATTTTCAAAGTCACCCAGCTCTCAGGGATTTTAAGAGAAGCTTTAAAAGTGTCTTAGGTATCTGTGAAAAATTCATAGTACAACAATTATATCGCCAACAATTTATTTTAAAGGGATACATCCACTGACGTTAAAAATTTTTTATTGTTAATTTAAAAATTCATTATGGATTTTTGAAGACACCCAGCACTCAGAAATTTTAAGAGAAGCTTCAAAAGTGTCTTAGGTATTTGCGAAAACTTCATGGAATAACAATTATAACGCTAACAATTTATTTTAAAGAGGTACATCCACCGACGTTAAAAATTTTTTTTATTGTTAATTTAAAAATTCATTATAATTTTTGAAACACCCAGCACTCAGAAATTTAAGAGAAGCTTCAAAAGTGTCTTAGGTATTTGCGAAAAATTCATGGAATAACAATTATAACGCTAACAATTTATTTTAAAGAGGTACTTCCACTGACGTTAAAAATTTTTTTTTTGTTAATTTAAAAATTCACTATGGATTTTCAAAGCCACCCAGCGCTCAGGGATTTTAAGAGAAACTTCAAAAGTGTCTTAGGTATCTGTAAAAAATTCAAAGTTCAACAATTATAACGCTAACTATTTATTTTAAAGTGGTACATCCACTGACGTTTAAAAAATTTTCTTTGTTAATTTAAAAATTCACTATGGATTTTCAAAGCCACCCAGCACTCAGAAATTTTAAGAGAAGCTTTAAAAGTGTCTTAGGTATCTGCGAAAATTTATGGTACAACAATTATAACGCTAACAATTTATTTTAGAGGGGTAAGTCCACTGACGTTAAAAAAATTTTTTATTGTTAATTTAAAAATTCATTATGGGTTCTTGAAGACACCCAGCACTCAGGGATTTTAAGAGAAGCCTTAAAACTGTCTTAGGTATCTGCGAAAAATTCATGGTACAACAATTATAACGCTAACAATTTATTTTAAAGAGGTACACCCACTGACGTTAAAAATTTTTTGAAGACACCCAGCACCCAGGGATTTTAGGAGAAGCTTTAAAAGTGTCTTAGGGATCTGTGAAAAATTCATAGTACAACAATTATAACGCTAACCATTTATTTTAAAGTGGTACATCCACTGACGTTTAAAAAATTTCTTTGTTAATTTAAAAATTCACTATGGATTTTCAAAGCCACCCAGCACTCAGGAATTTTAAGAGAAGCTTTAAATGTGTCTTAGATATCTGCGAAAAATTCATAGTACAACAATTATAACACTAACAATTTATTTTAGAGTGGTAAATCCACTGACGTAAAAAAATTTTTTTTTTGTTAATTTAAAAATTCGCTATGCATTTTCGAAGCCACCCAGCACTCAGGGATTTTAAGAGAAGCTTTAAAAGTGTCTAAGGTATCTGCAAAAAATTTATAGTACAACAATTAAAATGCTAACAATTTATTTTAAAGGGGTACACCCACTGACGTTAAAATTTTTTTTTTGTAAATTTAAAAATTCACTATGCATTTTCGAATCCACTCAGCACTCAGGGATTTTAAAAAAAGCTTTAAAAGTATCTTAGTTATATGCGAAAAATTCATGGTACAACAATTATAAGGCTAACAATTTATTTTAAAGGGGTAAATCCACCGACGTTAAAAAATTTTTTTTGTTAATTTAAAACTCACTATGCATTTTTGAAGCCACCCAGCCCTCAGGAATTTTAAGAGAAGCTTTAGGAGCGTCTTGGGTATCTGCAGAAAATTCATAGTTCAACAATTATAACGCTAACAATTTATTTTAAAGGGGAATATCCACTGACGTAAAAATTTTTTTTATTGTTAATTTTAAAATTCACTAGGCATTTTTGAAGCCACCCAGCACCCAAGGATTTTAAGAGAAGCTTTAAAGTGTCTTAAGCATCTGCCAAAAATTCATAGTTCAACAATTATAACGCTAACAATTTATTTTAAGGGGTATATCCACTGACGTTAAAAAAATTTTATTGTTAATTTAAAATTCACTATGGGTTTTCAAAGCCACCCAGCACTCAGGGATTTTAAGAAAAGCTTTAAAAGTGTCTTGGGTATTTGTGAAAAATTCATAGTACAACAAATATAACGCTAACAATTTATTTTAAATGGGTAAATCCACTGACGTTAAAAATTTTTTTTTGTTAATTTAAAAATTTACTATGGATTTTCAAAGCACCCAGCACTCAGGGATTTTAAGAGAAGCTTTAAAAGTGTCTTAGATTTCTGTGAAAATTTCATAGTACAACAATTATAATGTTAACAATTTATTTTAAAGGGGTACATCCACTGACGTTAAAAAATTTTTTTATTGTTAATTTAAAAATTCATTATGGATTCTTGAAGACACCAGCACCCAGGGATTTTAAGAGAAGCTTTAAAAGTGTCTTAGAGATCTGCAGAGAATTCAAATTACAACAATTATAACGCTAACAATTTATTTTAAAGGGGTAAATCCACTGGTGTTATGAAAATTTTTATTGTTAATTTAAAAATTCACTATGCATTTTTGAATCTACCCAGCACTCAGGATTTTAAGAGAAGCTTTAAAAGTGTCTTAGGTATCTGTGAAAAATTCATGGTACAACCATTATAAGGCTAACAATTTATTTAAAAGGGGTACATTCACTGACTTTAAAATTTTTTTATTGTTAATTTGAAAATTAACTATGGATTTTTGAAGCCACTCAGCACTCAGGGATTTTAAGAAAAGCTTTAAAAGTGTCTTAGGTATTTGCAAAAAATTCATTATACAACCATTATAAGGCTAACAATTTATTTAAAAGGGGTACATCCACTGACGTTAAAATTTTTTTTTGTAAATTTATAAATTCACTATGCATTTTTGAAGCAACCCAGAACTCAAGGACTTTAAGAGAAGCTTTAAGAGTGTCTTATTTATCTGTGAAAAATACATAGTACAACAATTATAACGCTAACAATTTATTTTAAAGGGATACATCCACTGACGTTAAAAATTATTTTTTGTTAATTAAAAAATTCACTATGTATTTTCGAAGCCACCCAGCACTCAGGGATCTTAAAAGAAGCTTTAGAAGTGTCTTAGGTATCTGCCAAAAATTCATAGTACAACAACTATAACGCTAACAATTTATTTTAAAGTGTTACATCCACACACGTTAAAATTTTTTTTTTTTTAATTTAAAAATTCACTATGGATTTTTGAAGACACTCAACACTCAGGGATTTTAAAAGAAGCTTTAAAGGTGTCTTAGGTATCTGTGAAAAATTCACAGTACAACATTTATAAAGCTAACAATTTATTTTAGAGGTGTAAATCCACTGACGTTAAAAAAATTTTTTTTTGTTAATTTGAAAATTCACTATGCATTTTTGAAGTCACCCAGCACCCAAGGATTTTAAAAAAAGCTTTAAAAGTGTCTTGGGTATCTGTGAAAAATTCATAGGTTCAACAATTATAAAGCTAAAAATTTATTTTAAAGGCGTAATTCCAATGACGTAAAAAATTTTTTTTTGTTAATTTAAAATTCACTATGGATTTTCAAAGCCACCCAGCACTCAGAAATTTTAAGAGAAGCTTTGAAGTGTCTTAGGTATCTGTGAAAAATTCATTGTTCAACAATTATAACGCTAACAATTTATTTTAAAGGAGAACATCCACTAACGTAAAAAAAATTTTTTATTGTTAATTTAAAATTCAATATGCATTTTGAAGCCACCCAGCACTCAAGGATTTTAAGAGAAGATTTAAAAGTGTCTTAGGTATCTGCAAAAAATTCAAAGTTCAACAATTATAACGCTAAAAGTTTATTTTAAGGGGTACATTAACTGACGTTAAAAAATTTTTTTATTGTTAATTTAAAAATTCACTATGGATTTTCAAAGCCACCCAGCGCTCAGGGATTTTAAGACAAGCTTTAAAATTGTCTTAGGTATCTGTGAAAAATTCATAGTACAACAATTATAACGCTAACAGTTTATTTTAAATGGGTACATCCACTGACGTTAAAAATTTTTTATTGTTAATTTAAAAATTTATTATGGTTCTTGAAGACACCCAGCACTCAGGGATTTAAAGAGAAGCTTTAAAACTCTCTTAGGTATCTGCGAAAAATTCATGGTACAACAATTATAACGCTAACAATTTATTTTAAAGAGGTACACCCACTGACGTTAAAAAATTTTTTTTTTGTTAATTTAAAAATTCACTATGCATTTTCGAAGCCACCCAGCACTCAGGGATTTTAAAAGAAGCTTTAGAAGTGTCTTGGGTATCTGCAAAAAATTCATAGTACAACAATTATAACGCTAACAATTTATTTTAAAGGGAGACATCCACTGACGTTAAAAAATTTTTTTTTGTTAATTTAAAAATTCACTATGGATTTTCAAAGCCACCCAACTTTCAGGGATTTTAAGAGAAGCTTTAGAAGTGTCTTAGGTATCTGCCAAAAATTCCTAGTACAACAATTATAACGCTAACAATTTATTTTAAAGGGATATATACACTGGCGTTAAAAAATTTTTTTTTTGTTAATTTAAAAATTCACTATGCATTTTTGAAGCCACCCAGCACTCAGGGATTTTAAAAGAAGCTTTGGAAGTGTCTTGGGTATCTGCAAAAAATTCATAGTACAACAATTATAACGCTAACAATTTATTTAAAGGGAGACATCCACTGACGTTAAAAAATTTTTTTTTGTTAATTTAAAAATTCACTATGGATTTTCAAAGCCACCCAACTTTCAGGGATTTTAAGAGAAGCTTTAAAGGTGTCTTAGGTATCTGTGAAAAATTCGAAGTACAACAATTATAAAGCTAACAATTTATTTTAAAGGGTTACATCCACTCACGTTAAAAATATTTTTATTGTTAATTTAAAAATTCACTATGGATTTTTGAAGACACCCAGCACCCAGGGATTTTAGGAGAAGCTTTAAAAGTGTCTTAGGGGTTCTGTGAAAAATTCATAGTACAACAATTATAAGCTAACAATTTATTTTACAAGGGTAAATCCACCGACGTTTAAAAATTCTTTTATTGTTAATTTATAAAATCACTATTGATTTTTGAAGACACCCAGCACTCAGGGATTTTAAGAGAAGCTTTAAAATTGTCTTAGATATCTGCAAAAAATTCATAGTTCAACAATTATAACGCTGACAATTTATTTTAAAGGAGACATCCACTGACGTAAAAAAATTTTTTTTTGTTAATTTAAAAATTCACTATGCATTTCTTAGGTATCTGCGAAAAATTCATGGTACAATAATTATAAGGCTAACAATTTATTTAAAGGGGTATATCCACTGACGTTAAAAAAATTTTTTATTGTTAATTGAAAATTCGCTATGGATTTTTGAAGCCACCCAGCACTCAGGGATTTTAAGAGATGCTTTAAAAGTGTCTCAGGTATCTGTGAAAAATTCATAGTACAACAATTATAACGCAAACATTTTATTTTAAGGGGTATATCCACTGACGTTAAAAAATTTTTTATTGTTAATTTAAAAATTCTCTATGGATTTTCAAAGCCACCCAGCACTCAGGGATTTTAAAAAAAGCTTTAAAAGTGTCTTAGGTATTTGCAAAAAATTCATAGTATAACAATTATAACGCTAAAAATTTATTTTAAAGGGGTACATCCACTGACGATAAAAAATTTTTTTTTGTTAATTTAAAAATTCACTATATATTTTCAAAACCACTCAGCACTCAGGATTTTAAGAGAAGCTTCAAAAGTGTTTTAGGTATCTGCAGAAAATTCATAGTACAACAATTATAACGCTAACAATTTATTTTAAATGGGTACATCCACTGACTTTAAAAAAATTTTTTTATTAATTTAAAAATTCACGATGGATTTTCAAAGCCACCCAGCACTCGGGGATTTTAAGAGAAGCTTTAAAAGCGTCTTAGTTATCTATGAAAAATTCATAGTACAACAATTATAACGCTAACAATTTATTTTAAATGGGTACATCCACTGACGTTAAAAAAATTTTTTTTGGTAATTTAAAAATTCACTATGGATTTTCAAAGAAACCCAGCACTCAGGGATTTTAAGCCAAGCTTTAAAAGTGTCTTAGATATCTGCAGAAAATTCATAGTACAACAATTATAACGCTAACAATTTATTTAAAAGCGTTACCTCCACTGACGTTAAAAATTTTTTTATTGTTAATTTAAAAATTCATTATGGATTTTTGAAGACACCCAGCACTCAGAAATTTTAAGAGAAGCTTCAAAAGTGTCTTAGATATTTGCGAAAAATTCATGGAATAACAATTATAACGCTAACAATTTATTTTAAAGAGGTACATCCACTAACGTTAAAAATTTTTTTTATTGTTCATTTAAAAATTCATTATGGATTTTTGAAAACACCCAGCACTCAGAAATTTTAAGAGAAGCTTCAAAAGTGTCTTAGGTTTTTGCGAAAAATTCATGAATAATAATTATAACGCTAACAATTTATTTTAAGAGGTACATCCACTGACGTTAAAAATTTTTTTTTTGTTAATTTAAAAATTCACTATGGATTTTCAAAGCCACCCAGCGCTCAGGAATTTTAAGAGAAGCTTTAAAGATGTCTTTGGTATCTGTGAAAAATTCATAGTACAACAATTATAATGCTAACAATTTATTTATAGGGGTAAATCCACTGATGTTAAGAAAAATTTTTATTGTTTATTTAAAAATTCACTATGCATTTTTGAAGCCTCCCAGCACTCAGGGATTTAAAAGAAGCTTTGAAAGTGTCTTAGGTATCTGAAAAAAATTCATAGTATAACAATTATAACGCTAACAATTTATTCTTAATGGGTATATCCACTGACGTTCAAACATTTTTTTATTGTTAATTTAAATATTCACTATGGATTTTCAAAGCCACTCAGCACTCAGAGATTTTAAAAGAAGCTTTAAAAGTGTCTTAGTTATCTGCAAAAAATTCATAGCTCACCAATTACAACGTTAACAATTTATTTTAAAGAGGTACATCCAATAACGTTAAAAAAATTTTTTATTGTTAATTTAAAAATTCACTATGGCTTTTCGAAGCTTCCCAGCACTCAGGGATTTTAAAAGATGCTTTAAAAGTATCTTAGGTATTTGCAAAAAATTCATAGTACAACAATTATAACGCTAACAATTTATTTCAAAGGGGTACATCCACTGACGTTAAAAAAATTTTTTATTGTTAATTTAAAAATTCATTATGGATTCTTGAAGCCTCCCAGCACTCAGGGATTTTAAAAGAAGCTTTGAAATTGTCTTAGGTATCTGAAAAAAATTTATAGTACAACAATTATAACGCTAACAATTTATTCTTAAGGGGTATATCCACTGACGCTAAAACATTTTTTTATTGGTAATTTTAATATTCACTATGGATTTTCGAAGCCACTCAGCACTCAAGGATTTTAAGAGAAGCTTTAGAAGTGTCTTTGGTATCTGAAAAAAATTATGGGTATAACAATTATAAAGCTAACAATTTATTTTAAATGGGTATATCCACTGACGTTAAAAAATTTTTTTTTGTTAATTTAAAAATTCACTATGCATTTTCAAAGCCACCCTGCACTCAGGGATTTTAAAAGAAGCTTTAAAAGTGTCTTAGGTATTTGCAAAAAATTCATAGTACAACAATTATACCGCTAACAATTTATTTTAAAGGGATAAATCCACTGACGTTAAAAAATTTTTTTATTGTTAATTTAAAAATTCACTATGGATTTTTCAAGCCACCCAGCACTCAGAAATTCTAAGAGTAGCTTTAAAAGTGTCTTAGGTATCTGTAAAAAATTCATAATATAACAATTATAACGTTAACAATTAATTATATAGGGACAAATCCACTGACGTTAAAAAATTTTTTATTGTTAATTTAAAAATTCACTATGGATTTTCAAAGCCACCCAGCACTCAGGGATTTTAAGAGAAACTTTAGAAATGTCTTAGGGATCTGTGAAAAATTCAAAGTACAACAATTAAAACGCTAACAATTTATTTTAAAGAGGTACATCCACTGACGTTAAAAATTTTTTTTTTTTGTTAATTTAAAATTCACTATGCATTTTTGAGAGTGCCACTGAGAGTGCCACTGAGAGTGCCAATGAGAGTGCCACTGAGAGTGCCACTGAGACTGCGACTGAGACTGCCACTGGGACTGCCACTGAGACTGCCACTGAGGACTGCGCACTGAGAGTGCCACTGAGAGTGCCACTGAGAGTGCCACTGAGAGTGACACTGAGAGTGCCACTGAGAGTGCCACTGAGACTGCCACTGAGAGTGCCACTGAGAGTGCCCTGAGAGTGCCACTGAGAGTGCCACTGAGAGTGCCACTGAGACTGCCACTGGGACTGCCACTAAGAGTGCACTGAGAGTGCCACTGAGAGTGCCACTGAGACTGCCACTGAGACTGCCACTGAGACTGCCAGTGTGACTGCCACTGGGACTGCCACTTAGAGTGCCACTGAGAGTGCCACTGAGACTGCCACTGGGACTGCCACTAAGAGTGCCACTGAGAGTGCCACTGAGAGTGCCACTGAGAGTGCCACTGAGAGTGCACTGAGAGTGCCACTGAGAGTGCTACTGAGAGTGATACTGAGACTGCCACTGAGACTGCCACTGAGACTGCCACTGGGACTGCCACTGAGACTGCCACTGAGAGTGCCACTGTGAGTGCCACTGAGAGTGCCACTGAGAGTGCCACTGAGAGTGCCACTGAGAGTGCCACTGAGAGTGCCACTGAGAGTGTCAATGAGACTGCCACTGAGAGTGCCACTGAGAGTGCCACTGAGAGTGCCACTGAGAGTGCCACTGAGAGTGCCACTGAGACTGCCACTGAGACTGCCACTGAGACTGCCACTGAGACTGCCAGTGTGACTGCCACTGGGACTGCCACTTAGAGTGCCACTGAGAGTGCCACTGAGACTGCCACTGGACTGCCACTGAGACTGCCACTGAGAGTGCCACTTAGAGTGCCACTGAGAGTGCCACTGAGAGTGCCACTGAGAATGCCACTGAGACTGCCACTGGGACTGCCACTAAGAGTGCCACTGAGAGTGCCACTGAGAGTGCCACTGAGACTGCCACTGAGACTGCCACTGAGACTGCCAGTGTGACTGCCACTGGGACTGCCACTTAGAGTGCCACTGAAGTGCCACTGAGACTTGCCACTGGGACTGCCACTAAGAGTGCCACTGAGAGTGCCACTGAGAGTGCCACTGAGAGTGCCACTAAGAGTGCCACTGAGAGTGCCACTGAGAATGCCACTGAGAGTGCCACTGAGAATGCCACTGAGAGTGCCACCGAGAGTGCCACTGAGAGTGCCACTGAGAGTGCCACTGAGACTGCCACTGAGACTGCCACTGGGACTGCCACTGAGACTGCCACTGAGAGTGCCACTGAGAGTGCCACTGAGAGTGCCACTGAGAGTGCCACTGAGAGTGCCACTGAGAGTGCCACTGAGAGTGCCACTGAGAGTGTCAATGAGACTGCCACTGAGAGGTGCCACTGAGAGTGCCACTGAGAGTGCCACTGAGAGTGCCACTGAGAGTGCCACTGAGACTGCCACTGAGACTGACACTGAGACTGCCACTGGGACTGCCACTGAGAGTGCCACTGAGAGTGCCACTGGCCTGCCACTGAGACTGCCACTGAGAGTGTCACTGAGACTGCCACTGAGAGTGCCACTGAGAGTGCCACTGAGAGTGCCACTGAGAGTGCCACTGAGACTGCCACTGAGACTGCCACTGAGAGTGCCACTGTGAGTGCCACTGAGAGTGCCACTGAGACTGCCACTGGGACTGCCACTGGGGACTGCCACTAAGAGTGCCACTGAGAGTGCCACTGAGAGTGCCACTGAGAGTGCCACTGAGAGTGCCACTGAGACTAGCCACTGAGACTGCCACTGGGACTGCACTGAGACTGCCACTGAGAATGCCACTGAGAGTGCCACTGAGAATGCCACTGAGAGTGCCACTGATAGTGCCACTGAGAGTGCCACTGAGAGTGCCACTGAGAGTGCCACTGAGACTGCCACTGAGACTGCCACTGGGACTGCCACTGAGACTGCCACTGAGAGTGCCACTGAGAGTGCCACTGAGAGTGCCACTGAGAGTGCCACTGAGAGTGCCACTGAAAGTGCCACTGAGAGTGCCACTGAGAGTGTCAATGAGACTGCCACTGAGAGTGCCACTGAGAGTGCCACTGAGAGTGCCCCTGAGAGTGCCACTGGGACTGCCACTGAGACTGCCACTGAGAGTGCCACTGAGACTGCCACTGAGAGTGCCACTGAGGGTGCCACTGAGAGTGCCACTGAGAGTGCCACTGAGAGTGCCACTGAGACTGCCACTGAGACTGCCACTGAGAGTGCCACTGAGAGTGCCACTGAGACTGCCACTGGGACTGCCACTGGGACTGCCACTGGGACTGCCACTAAGAGTGCCACTGAGAGTGCCACTGAGAGTGCCACTGAGACTGCCACTGGGACTGCCACTGAGACTGCCACTGAGAGTGCCTCTGAGAGTGCCACTGAGAGTGCCACTGAGAGTGCCACTGAGAGTGTCACTGAGAGTGCCACTGAGAGTGCCACTGAGAGTGCCACTGAGAGTGCCACTGAGAGTGCCACTGAGAGTGCCACTGAAAGTGCCACTGAGAGTGCCACTGAGAGTGCCACTGAGAGTGCCACTGAGAGTGCCACTGAGACGGCCACTGAGACTGCCACTGGGACTGACACTGAGACTGCCACTGAGAGTGTTGCTGAGAGTGCCACTGAGAGTGCCACTGAGACTGCCACTGAGACTGCCACTGGGACTGCCACTGGGACTGCCACTGAGAGTGCCACTGAGAGTGCCACTGAGAGTGCCACTGAGAGTGCCACTGAGAGTGCCACTGAGAGTGTCACTGAGACTGCCACGGAGAGTGCCACTGAGAGGGCCACTGAGAGTGTCACTGAAAGTGCCACTGAGAGCGCCACTGAGAGTGCCACTGAGACTGCCACTGGGACTGCCACTGAGACTGCCACTGAGAGTGTCACTGAGACTGCCACTGAGAGTGCCACTGAGAGGGCCACTGAGAGTGTCACTGAAAGTGCCACTGAGAGTGCCACTGAGAGTGCCACTGAGAATGCCACTGAGAGTGCCACTGAGAGTGCCACTGAGAGTGCCACTGAGAGTGCCACTGAGAGTGCCACTGAGAGTGCCACTGAGACTGCCACTGAGACTGCCACTGGGACTGCCACTGAGACTGCCACTGAGAGTGCCACTGAGAGTGCCACTGAGAGTGCCACTGAGAGTGCCACTGAGAGTGCCACTGAGAGTGCCACTGAGAGTGCCACTGAGAGTGTCAATGAGACTGCCACTGAGAGTGCCACTGAGAGTGCCACTGAGAGTGCCACTGAGAGTGCCACTGAGAGTACCACTGAGACTGCCACTGAGACTGACACTGAGACTGCCACTGGGACTGCCACTGAGAGTGCCACTGAGAGTGCCACTGGGCCTGCCACTGAGACTGCCACTGAGAGTGCCACTGAGACTGCCACTGAGAGTGCCACTGAGAGTGCCACTGAGAGTGCCACTGAGAGTGCCACTGAGACTGCCACTGAGACTGCCACTGAGAGTGCCACTGAGAGTGCCACTGAGAGTGCCACTGAGACTGCCACTGGGACTGCCACTGGGACTGCCACTAAGAGTGCCACTGAGAGTGCCACTGAGAGTGCCACTGAGAGTGCCACTGAGAGTGCCACTGAGAGTGCCACTGAGACTGCCACTGAGACTGCCACTGGGACTGCCACTGAGACTGCCACTGAGAATGCCACTGAGAGTGCCACTGAGAATGCCACTGAGAGTGCCACTGAGAGTGCCACTGAGAGTGCCACTGAGAGTGCCACTGAGAGTGCCACTGAGACTGCCACTGAGACTGCCACTGGGACTGCCACTGAGACTACCACTGAGAGTGCCACTGAGAGTGCCACTGAGAGTGCCACTGAGAGTGCCACTGAGAGTGCCACTGAGAGTGCCACTGAGAGTGCCACTGAGACTGCCACTGGGACTGCCACTGAGACTGCCACTGGGACTGCCACTGAGAGTGCCACTGAAAGTGCCACTGAGAGTGCCACTGAGAGTGCCACTGAGAGTGCCACTGAGAGTGCCACTGAGACTGCCACTGGAACTGCCACTGAGACTGCCACTGAGAGTGCCACTGAGAGTGCCACTGAGAGTGTCACTGAGACTGCCACTGAGAGTGTTACTGAGAGTGCCACTGAGAGTGCCACTGAGAGTGCCACTGAGAGTGCCACTGAGGCTGCCACTGGGACTGCCACTGGGACTGCCACTGAGAGTGCCACTGAGAGTGCCACTGAGAATGCTACTGAGAGTGCCACTGAGAGTGCCACTGAGAGTGCCACTGAGAGTGCCACTGAGAGTGCCACTGAGAGTGCCACTGAGACTGCCACTGGGACTGCCACTGAGAGTGCCAGTGAGAGTTCCACTGAAAGTGCCACTGAGAGTGCCAATGAGAGTGCCACTGAGAGTGCCACTGAGAGTGTCACTGAGAGTGCCACTGAGACTGCCACTGAGACTGCCACTGAGACTGCCACTGGGACTGCCACTGAGACTGCCACTGAGAGTGCCACTGAGAGTGCCACTGAGAGTGTCACTGAGACTGCCACTGAGAGTGCCACTGAGACTGCCACTGAGAGTGCCACTGAGAGTGCCACTGAGAGTGCCACTGAGAGTGCCACTGAGAGTGCCACTGAGAGTGCCACTGAGAGTGCCACTGAGACTGTCACTGAGACTGCCACTGGGACTGCCACTGAGACTGCCACTGAGAGTGCCACTGAGAGTGCCACTGAGAGTGCCACTGAGAGTGCCACTGAGAGTGCCACTGAGACTGCCACTGGGACTGCCACTAAGAGTGCCGCTGACAGTGCCACTGAGAGTGCCACTGAGAGTGCCACTGAGAGTGTCACTGAGAGTGCTACTGAGAGTGATACTGAGACTGCCACTGAGACTGCCACTGAGACTGCCACTGGGACTGCCACTGGGACTGCCACTGAGAATGCCACTGAGAGTGCCACTGAGAGTGCCACTGAGAGTGCCACTGAGAGTGCCACTGAGAGTGCCACTAAGAGTGCCACTGAGACTGCCACTGAGACTGCCACTGGGACTGCCACTGAGACTGCCACTGAGAGTGCCACTGAGAGTGCCACTGAGAGTGCCACTGAGAGTGCCACTGAGAGTGCCACTGAGACTGCCACTGGGACTGCCACTGGGACTGCCACTGAGAGTGCCACTGAGAGTGCCACTGAGAGTGCCACTGAGAGTGCCACTGAGAGTGCCACTGAGAGTGCCACTGAGAGTGCCACTGAGACTGCCACTGAGACTGCCACTGAGACTGCCACTGAGACTGCCACTGGGACTGCCACTGAGAGTGCCACTGAGAGTTCCACTGAAAATGCCACTGAGAGTGCCACTGAGAGTGCCACTGAGAGTGCCACTGAGAGTGCCACTGAGAGTGCCACTGAGAGTGCCACTGAGAGTGCCACTGAGAGTGCCACTGAGACTGCTACTGAGACTGCCACTGAGACTGCCACTGGGACAGCCACTGAGACTGCCTCTGAGAGTGCCACTGAGAGTGCCACTGAGAGTGCCACTGAGACTGCCACTGAGAGTGCCACTGAGAGTGCCACTGAGAGTGCCACTGAGAGTGCCACTGAGATTGCCACTGAGACTGCCACTGGGACTGCCACTGAGACTGCCACTGAGAGTGCCACTGAGAGTGCCACTGAGAGTGCCACTGAGAGTGCCACTGAGACTGCCACTGAGACTGCCACTGAGAGTGCCACTGAGAGTGCCACTGAGAGTGCCACTGAGACTGCCACTGGGACTGCCACTAAGAGTGCCACTGAGAGTGCCACTGAGAGTGCCACTGAGAGTGCCACTGAGAGTGCCACTGAGAGTGCTACTGAGAGTGATACTGAGACTGCCACTGAGAGTGCCACTGAGACTGCCACTGAGAGTGTTACTGAGAGTGCCACTGAGAGTGCCACTGAGAGTGCCACTGAGGGTGCCACTGAGAGTGCCACTGAGGGTGCCACTGAGAGTGCCACTGAGACTGCCACTGAGACTGCCACTGAGACTGCCACTGGGACTGTCACTGAGAGTGCCACTGAGAGTTCCACTGAAAATGCCACTGAGAGTGCCACTGAGAGTGCCACTGAGAGTGCCACTGAGAGTGCCACTGAGACTGCCACTGAGAGTGCCACTGAGAGTGCCACTGAGAGCGCCACTGAGAGTGCCACTGAGAGTGCCACTGAGAGTGCCACTGAGTACTGGTACAACAATTATAACGCTAACAATTTATTTTATTGGATATATCCACTGACGTTAAAAAAATTTTTATTGTTAATTTAAAAATTCACTATGGGTTTTCAAAGCAACCCAGCACTCAAGGATTTTAAGAGAAGCTTTAAAAGTGTCTTAGGTTTCTGTGAAAAATTCATAGTACAACAATTATAATGCTAACAATTTATTTTAAAGGGGTACATCCACCGACGTTAAAAAATTTTTTTATTGTTAATTTAAAAATTCATTATGGATTCTTGAAGACACCCAGCACTCAGGGATTTCAAGAGAAGCTTTAAAAGTGTCTTAGGGATCTGTAGAGAATTCAAATTACAACAATTATAACGCTAACAATTTATTTTAAAGGGGTAAATCCACTGACGTTATGAAAAATTTTTATTGTTAATTTAAAAATTCACTATGCATTTTCGAATCCACCCAGCACTCAGGGATTTTAAGAGAAGCTTTAAAAGTGTCTTAGGTTTTTGCGAAAAATTCATGGTACAACCATTATAAGGCTAACAATTTATTTAAAAGGGGTACATCCACTGACGTTAAAATTTTTTTTTTGTAAATTTATAAATTCACTATGCATTTTTGAAGCAACCCAGCACTCAAGGACTTTAAGAGAAGCTTTAAAAGTGTCTTAGTTATCTGCGAAAAATTTATGGTACAACAATTATAACGCTAACAATTTATTTTAGAGGTGTAAGTCCACTGACGTTAAAAAAATTTTTTTTTGTTAATTTAAAAATTCACTATAGATTTTCGAAGACGCCCAGCACTCAAGGATTTTAAGAGAAGCTTTAAAAGTGTCTTAGGTATTTGCAAAAAATTCATAGTTCAACAATTATAACGCTAACAATTTATTTTAAGGGGTATATCCACTGACGTTAAAAAATTATTTTATTGTTAATTTAAAAATTCACCATGGAATTTCAAAGCCACCCAGCACTCAGGGATTTTAAGAGAAGTTTTAAAAGAGTCTTAAGTATTTGCAAAAAATTCATAGTACAACAATTATAACGCTAACAATTTATTTTAAAGGGGTACATCCACTGACGTTAAAAAAATATTTTATGGTAATTTAAAAATTCACTATGGATTTTCAAAGAAACCCAGCACTCAGGGATTTTAAGCGAAGCTTTAAAAGTGTCTTAGATATCTGCAGAAAATTCATAGTACAACAATTATAACGCTAACAATTTATTTAAAAGGGTTACCTCCACTGACTTTAAAAATTTTTTTAATTGTTAATTTAAAAATTCACTATAGATTTTTGAAGTTATCCAGCACTCAGGGATTCTAAGAGAAGCTTTAAAAGTGTCTTAGGTATCTGCGAAAAATTCATAGTATAACAATTATAACGCTAACAATTTATTTTATAGGGGTACATCCACAGACGTTAAAAAATTTTTTTTGTTCATTTAAAAATTCTCTATGGATTTTCAAAGCCACCCAGCATTCAGGGATTTTAAGAGAAGCTTTTAAAGAGTCTTAGATATCTGTGAAAAATTCACAGTACAACAATTATAATGCTAACAATTTATTTTATAGGGGTACATCCACTGACATCAAAAAAAATTTTTATTGTTAATTTAAAAATTCATTATGGATTCTTGAAGACACCCAGCACTCAGGGATTTTAAGAAAAGCTTTAAAAGTGTCTTAGATATCTGCGAAAAATTCATGGTACAACAATTATAACGGTAACAATTTATTTTAAAGAAATACTTCCAATGACGTTAAAAATTTTTTTTTTTGTTAATTTAAAAATTCACTATAGATTTTTGAAGTTATCCAGCACTCAAGGATTTTAAGAGAAGCTTTAAAAGTGTCTTAGGTATTTGCAAAAATTCATAGTTCAACAATTATAACGCTAACAATTTATTTTATGGGGTATATCCACTGACGTTAAAAAATTATTTTATTGTTAATTTAAAAATTCACAATGGAATTTCAAAGCCACCCAGCACTCAGAGATTTTAAGAGAAGTTTTAAAAGTGTCTTAGGTATTTGCAAAAAATTCATAGTACAATAATTATACCGCTAACAATTTATTTTAAAGGGATAAATCCACTGACGTTAAAAAAATTTTTTATTGTTAATTTAAAAATTCACTATGGATTTTTAAAGCCACCCAGCACTCAGAAATTCTAAGAGTAGCTTTAAAAGTGTCTTAGGTATCTGTAAAAAATTCATAATATAACAATTATAACGCTAACAATTTATTTTATAGGGATAAATCCACTGACGTTAAAAAAATTTTTTATTGTTAATTTAAAAATTCACTATGGATTTTCAAAGCCACCCAGCACTCAGGGATTTTAAGAGAAACTTTAGAAATATCTTAGGTATCTGTGAAAAATTCAAAGTACAACAATTAAAACGCTAACAATTTATTTTAAACAGGTAAATCCACTGACGTTAAAAAAATTTTTTTTTGTTAATTTAAAATTCACTATGCATTTTTGAGAGTGCCACTGAGAGTGCCACTGAGAGTGCCACTGAGACTGCCACTGAGAGTGCCACTGAGACTGCCACTGAGAGTGCCACTGAGAGTGCCACTGAGAGTGCCACTGAGAGTGCCACTGAGAGTGCCACTGAGAGTGCCACTGAGATTGCCACTGAGACTGCCACTGGGACTGCCACTGAGACTGCCACTGAGAGTGCCACTGAGAGTGCCACTGAGAGTGCCACTGAGAGTGCCACTGAGACTGCCACTGGGACTGCCACTAAGAGTGCCGCTGACAGTGCCACTGAGAGTGCCACTGAGAGTGCTACTGAGAGTGTCACTGAGAGTGCTACTGAGAGTGATACTGAGACTGCCACTGAGACTGCCACTGAGACTGCCACTGGGACTGCCACTGGGACTGCCACTGAGAATGCCACTGAGAGTGCCACTGAGAGTGCCACTGAGAGTGCCACTGAGAGTGCCACTGAGAGTGCCACTAAGAGTGCCACTGAGACTGCCACTGAGACTGCCACTGGGACTGCCACTGAGACTGCCACTGAGAGTGCCACTGAGAGTGCCACTGAGAGTGCCACTGAGAGTGCCACTGAGAGTGCCACTGAGAGTGCCACTGAGAGTGCCAATGAGAGTGCCACTGAGAATGCCACTGAGAGTGCCACTGAGAGTGCCACTGAGAGTGCCACTGAGAGTGCCGCTGAGAGTGCCACTGAGACTGCCACTGGGACTGCCACTAAGAGTGCCACTGAGAGTGCCACTGAGAGTGTCACTGAGACTGTCACTGAGAGTGCCACTGAGAGTGCCACTGAAAGTGCCACTGGGACTGCCACTGAGACTGCCACTGAGTGTGCCACTGAGAGTGCCACTGAGAGTGCCACTGAGAGTGCCACTGAGAGTGCCACTGAGAGTGCCACTGAGAGTGCCACTGAGAGTGCCACTGGGACTGCCACTGAGACTGCCACTGAGAGTGCTACTGAGAGTGCCACTGAGAGTGCCACTGAGACTGCCACTGGGACTGCCACTGGGACTGCCACTGGGACTGCCACTAAGAGTGCCACTGATAGTGCCACTGAGAGTGCCACTGAGAGTGCTACTGAGAGTGCCACTGAGAGTGCCACTGAGACAGCCACTGAGACTGCCACTGGGACTGCCACTGAGACTGCCACTGAGAGTGCCACTGAGAGTGCCACTGAGAGTGCCACTGAGAGTGCCACTGAGAGTGCCACTGAGAGTGCCACTGAGTGTGCCACTGAGAGTGCCACTGAGAGTGCCACTGAGAGTGCCACTGAGAGTGCCACTGAGAGTGCCACTGAGAGTGCCACTGAGAGTGCCACTGAGACTGCCACTGAGACTGCCACTGGGACTGCCACTGAGACTGCCACTGAGAGTGCCACTGAGAGTGCCACTGAGATTGTCACTGAGAGTGCCACTGAGAGTGCCACTGAGACTGCCACTGGGACTGCCACTGAGACTGCCACTGAGAGTGCCACTGAGAGTGCCATTGAGAGTGCCACTGAGAGTGCCACTGAGACTGCCACTGAGACTGCCACTGGGACTGCCACTGGGACTGCCACTGAGAGTGCCACTGAGAGTGCCACTGAGAGTGTCACTGAGACTGCAACTGAGACTGCCACTGAGAGTGTTACTGAGAGTGCCACTGAAAGTGCCACTGAGAGTGCCACTGAGAGTGCCACTGAGAGTGCCACTGAGACTGCCACTGGGACTGCCACTGAGACTGCCACTGAGAGTGCCACTGAGAGTGCCACTGAAAGTGTCACTGAGACTGCTACTGAGAGTGCCACTGAGAGTGCCACTGAGAGTGCCACTGAGAGTGCCACTGAGAGTGCCACTGAGAGTGCCACTGGGACTGCCACTGAGACTGCCACTGAGAGTGCCACTGAGAGTGCCACTGAGAGTGTCACTGAGACTGCCACTGAGAGTGCCACTGAGAGTGCCACTGAGAGTGCCACTGAGAGTGCCACTGAGAGTGCCACTGAGACTGCCACTGGGACTGCCACTGAGACTGCCTCTGAGAGTGCCACTGAGAGTGCCACTGAGAGTGCCACTGAGAGTGCCACTGAGAGTGCCACTGAGAGTGTCACTGAGACTGCCACTGAGAGTGCCACTGAGAGTGCCACTGAGAGTGCCACTGAGAGGGCCACTGAGATTGCCACTGAGACTGCCACTGGGACTCCCACTGAGAGTGCCACTGAAAGTGCAACTGAGAGTGCCACTGAGAGTGCCACTGAGACTGCCACTGGGACTGCCACTGAGAGTGCCACTGAGAGTGCCACTGAGAGTGCCACTGAGAGTGTCACTGAGACTGCCACTGAGAGTGCTACTGAGAGTGCCACTGAGATTGCCACTGAGAGTGCCACTGAGAGTGCCACTGAGAGTGCCACTGATACTGCCACTGGGACTGCCACTGGGACTGCCACTGAGAGTGCCACTGAGAGTGCCACTGAGAGTGCCACTGAGAGTGCCACTGAGACTGCCACTGAGAGTGCCACTGAGAGTGTCACTGAGAGTGCCACTGAGAGTGCCACTGAGAGTGCCACTGAGAGTGCCACTGAGAGTGCCACTGAGAGTGCCACTGAGACTGCCACTGGGACTGCCACTGGGACTGCCACTGAGAGTGCCACTGAGAGTGCCACTGAGAGTGTCACTGAGAGTGCCACTGAGACTGCCACTGAGAGTGCCACTGAGAGTGCCACTGAGAGTGCCACTGAGAGTGCCACTGAGACTGCCACTGGGACTGCCACTGGGACTGCCACTGAGAGTGACACTGAGAGTGCCACTGAGAGTGCCACTGAGAGTGCCACTGAGAGTGCCACTGAGAGTGCCACTGAGAGTGCCACTGAGAGTGCCACTGAGACTGCCACTGAGACTGCCACTGAGACTGCCACTGGGACTGCCACTGAGAGTGCCACTGAGAGTTCCACTGAAAGTGCCACTGAGAGTGCCACTGAGAGTGCCACTAAGAGTGCCACTGGGAGTGCCACTGAGAGTGCCACTGAGAGTGCCACTGAGACTGCCACTGAGACTGCAACTGGGACTGCCACTGAGACTGCCACTGAGAGTGCCACTGAGAGTGCCACTGAGAGTGCCACTGAGAGTGCCACTGAGACTGCCACTGAGAGTGCCACTGAGAGTGCCACTGAGTACTGGTACAACAATTATAACGCTAACAATTTATTTTAAGTGGTATATCCACTGACGTTAAAAAAATTTTTATTGTTAATTTAAAAATTCACTATGGGTTTTCAAAGCCACCCAGCACTCAGGGATTTTAAGAGAAGCTTTAAAAGTGTCTTAGATTTCTGTGAAAAATTCATAGTACAACAATTATAATGCTAACAATTTATTTTAAAGGGGTACATCCACTGACGTTAAAAAATTTTTTTATTGTTAATTTAAAAATTCATTATGGATTCTTGAAGACACCCAGCACTCAGGGATTTTAAGAGAAGCTTTAAAAGTGTCTTAGGGATCTGTAGAGAATTCAAATTACAACAATTATAACGCTAACAATTTATTTTAAAAGGGTAAATCCACTGACGTCATGAAAAATTTTTATTGTTAATTTAAAAATTCACTATGCATTTTCGAATCCACCCAGCACTCAGGGATTTTAAGAGAAGCTTTAAAAGTGTCTTAGGTATCTGCGAAAAATTCATGGTACAACCATTATAAGGCTAACAATTTATTTAAAAGGGGTACATCCACTGACGTTAAAATTTTTTTTTGTAAATTTATAAATTCACAATGCATTTTTGAAGCAACCCAGCACTCAAGGACTTTAAGAGAAGCTTTAAAAGTGTCTTAGGTATCTGCGAAAAATTTATGGTACAACAATTATAACGCTAACAATTTATTTTAGAGGGGTAAGTCCACTGACGTTAAAAAAATTTTTTTTTGTTAATTTAAAAATTCACTATGGATTTTCGAAGACGCCCAGCACTCAAGGATTTTAAGAGAAGCTTTAAAAGTGTCTTAGGTATTTGCAAAAAATTCATAGTTCAACAATTATAACGCTAACAATTTATTTTAAGGGGTATATCCACTGACGTTAAAAAATTATTTTATTGTTAATTTAAAAATTCACCATGGAATTTCAAAGCCACCCAGCACTCAGGGATTTTAAGAGAAGTTTTAAAAGTGTCTTAGGTATTTGCAAAAAATTCATAGTACAACAATTATAACGCTAACAATTTATTTTAAGGGGGTACATCCACTGACGTTAAAAAAATATTTTATGGTAATTTAAAAATTCACTATGGATTTTCAAAGAAACCCGGCACTCAGGGATTTTAAGCGAAGCTTTAAAAGTGTCTTAGATATCTGCAGAAAATTCATAGTACAACAATTATAACGCTAACAATTTATTTAAAAGCGTTACCTCCACTGACTTTAAAAATTTTTTTTATTGTTAATTTAAAAATTCACTATAGATTTTTGAAGTTATCCAGCACTCAGGGATTTTAAGAGAAGCTTTAAAAGTGTCTTAGGCATCTGCGAAAAATTCATAGTATAACAATTATAACGCTAACAATTTATTTTATAGGGGTACATCCACAGACGTTAAAAAAATTTTTTTGTTCATTTAAAAATTCACTATGGATTTTCAAAGCCACCCAGCACTCAGGGATTTTAGGAGAAGCTTTTAAAGAGTCTTAGATATCTGTGAAAAATTCACAGTACAACAATTATAATGCTAACAATTTATTTTATAGTGGTACATCCACTGACATCAAAAAAAATTTTTATTGTTAATTTAAAAATTTATTATGGATTCTTGAAGACACCCAGCACTCAGGGATTTTAAGAAAAGCTTTAAAAATGTCTTGGATATCTGCGAAAAATTCAAGGTACAACAATTATAACGGTAACAATTTATTTTAAAGAAATACTTCCAATGACGTTAAAAATTTTTTTTTTTGTTAATTTAAAAATTCACTATGCATTTTCGAACCCACCCAGCACTCAGGGATTTTAAAAGAAGCTTTAGAAGTGTTTTAGCTATCTGTGAAAAATTCATGGTACAACAATTATAACGCAAACAATTTATTTTAAAGGGATATATCCACTGACGTTAAAAAAATTTTTTTGTTGATTTAAAAATTTACTATGGAATTTCAAAGCCACCCAGCACTCAGGGATTTTAAGAGAAGCTTTAATGGTGTCTTAGGTATCTGTGAAAAATTAACAGTACAACAATTATAACGTTAACAATTTATTTTAAAGGTTACATTCACTAACGTTAAAAAAATTTTTATTGGTAATTTAAAAATTCACTATGGATTTTTGAATACACCCAGTATTTTTAAAAGTATCTTAGGTATCTGCGAAAAATTCATGGTACAACAATTATAAGGCTAACAATTTATTTTAAAGGGGTATATCCACCGACGTTAAAAATTTTTTTTTGTTAATTTAAAAACTCACTATGCATTTTTGAAGCCACCCAGCCCTCAGGAATTTTAAGAGAAGCTTCAGGAGCGTCTTGGGTATCTGCAGAAATTTCATAGTTCAACAATTATAACGCTAACAATTTATTTTAAAGGGGAATATCCACTGACGTAAAAAAATTTTTTTATTGTTAATTTTAAAATTCACTAGGCATTTTGGAAGCCACCCAGCACTCAAGGATTTTAAGAGAAGCTTTAAAAGTGTCTTAGGCATCTGCCAAAAATTCATAGTTCAACAATTATAACGCTAACAATTTATTTTAAGGGGTATATCCACTGACGTTAAAAAAATTTTTATTGTTAATTTAAAAATTCACTATGGGTTTTCAAAGCCACCCAGCACTCAGGGATTTTAAGAAAAGCTTTAAAAGTGTCTTGGGTATTTGCAAAAAATTCATAGTACAACAATTATAACGCTAACAATTTATTTTAAATGGGTACATCCACTGACGTTAAAAATTTTTTTTTTGTTAATTTAAAAATTTACTATGGATTTTCAAAGCCACCCAGCACTCAGGGATTTTAAGAGAAGCTTTGAAAGTGTCTTAGATTTCTGTGAAAAATTCATAGTACAACAATTATAATGCTAACAATTTATTTTAAAGGGGTACATCCACTGACGGTAAAAAATTTTTTTATTGTTAATTTAAAAATTCATTATGGATTCTTGAAGACACCCAGCACTCAGGGATTTTAAGAGAATCTTTAAAAGTGTCTTGGGGATCTGTAGAGAATTCAAATTAAAACAATTATAACGCTAACAATTTATTTTAAAGGGGTAAATCCACTGACGTTATGAAAAATTTTTATTGTTAATTTAAAAATTCACTATGCATTTTCGAATCCACCCAGCACTCAGGTATTTCAAGAGAAGCTTTAAAAGTGTCTTAGGTATCTGCGAAAAATTCATGGTACAACCATTATAAGGCTAACAATTTATTTAAAATGGGTACATCCACTGACGTTAAAATTTTTTTTTTGTAAATTTATAAATTCACTATGCATTTTTGAAGCAACCCAGCACTCAAGGACTTTAAGAGAAGCTTTAAAAGTGTCTTAGGTATCTGCGAAAAATTCATAGTACAACAATTATAACGCTAACAATTTATTTTAAAGGGATATATCCACTGACGTTAAAAAATTTTTTTTGTTGATTTAAAAATTTACTATGGAATTTCAAAGCCACCCAGCACTCAGGGATTTTAGAGAAGCTTTAATGGTGTCTTAGGTATCTGTGAAAAATTAACAGTACAACAATTATAACGTTAACAATTTATTTTAAAGGTTACATTAACTAACGTTAAAAAAATTTTTATTGGTAATTTAAAAATTCACTATGGATTTTTGAATACACCCAGTATTTTTAAAAGTATCTTAGGTATCTGCGAAAAATTCATGGTACAACAATTATAAGGCTAACAATTTATTTTAAAGGGGTATATCCACCGACGTTAAAAATTTTTTTTTGTTAATTTAAAAACTCACTATGCATTTTTGAAGCCACCCAGCCCTCAGGAATTTTAAGAGAAGCTTCAGGAGCGTCTTGGGTATCTGCAGAAAATTCATAGTTCAACAATTATAACGCTAACAATTTATTTTAAAGGGGAATATCCACTGACGTAAAAAAAATTTTTTATTGTTAATTTTAAAATTCACTAGGCATTTTTGAAGCCACCCAGCACTCAAGGATTTTAAGAGAAGCTTTAAAAGTGTCTTAGGCATCTGCAAAAAATTCATAGTTCAACAATTATAACGCTAACAATTTATTTTAAGGGGTATATCCACTGACGTTAAAAAAATTTTTATTGTTAATTTAAAAATTCACTATGGGTTTTCAAAGCCACCCAGCACTCAGGGATTTTAAGAAAAGCTTTAAAAGTGTCTTGGGTATTTGCGAAAAATTCATAGTACAACAATTATAACGCTAACAATTTATTTAAATGGGTACATCCACTGACGTTAAAAAATTTTTTTTTGTTAATTTAAAAATTTACTATGGATTTTCAAAGCCACCCAGCACTCAGGGATTTTAAGAGAAGCTTTAAAAGTGTCTTAGATTTCTGTGAAAAATTCATAGTACAACAATTATAATGCTAACAATTTATTTTAAAGGGGTACATCCACTGACGGTAAAAAATTTTTTTATTGTTAATTTAAAAATTCATTATGGATTCTTGAAGACACCCAGCACTCAGGGATTTTAAGAGAAGCTTTAAAAGTGTCTTAGGGATCTGTAGAGAATTCAAATTACAACAATTATAACGCTAACAATTTATTTTAAAGGGGTAAATCCACTGACGTTATGAAAAATTTTTATTGTTAATTTAAAAATTCACTATGCATTTTCGAATCCACCCAGCACTCAGGGATTTTAAGAGAAGCTTTAAAAGTGTCTTAGGTATCTGCGAAAAATTCATGGTACAACCATTATAAGGCTAACAATTTATTTAAAAGGGGTACATCCACTGACGTTAAAATTTTTTTTTTGTAAATTTATAAATTCACTATGCATTCTTGAAGCAACCCAGCACTCAAGGACTTTAAGAGAAGCTTTAAAAGTGTCTTAGGTATCTGCGAAAAATTTATGGTACAACAATTATAACGCTAACAATTTATTTTAGAGAGGTAAGTCCACTGACGTTAATAATTTTTTTTTTTTGTTAATTTAAAAATTCACTATGGATTTTCGAAGACGCCCAGCACTCAAGGATTTTAAGAGAAGCTTTAAAAGTGTCTTAGGTATTTGCAAGAAATTCATAGTTCAACAATTATAACGCTAACAATTTATTTTAAGGGGTATATCCACTGACGTTAAAAAATAATTTTATTGTTAATTTAAAAATTCACCATGGAATTTCAAAGCCACCCAGCACTCAGGGATTTTAAGAGAAGTTTTGAAAGTGTCTTAGGTATTTGCAAAAAATTCATAGTACAACAATTATAACGCTAACAATTTATTTTAAAGGGGTACATCCACTGACGTTAAAAAAATATTTTTTGGTAATTTAAAAATTCACTATGGATTTTCAAAGAAACCCAGCACTCAGGGATTTTAAGCGAAGCTTTAAAAGTGTTTTAGATATCTGCAGAAAATTCATAGTACAACAATTATAACGCTAACAATTTATTTAAAAGGGTTACCTCCACTGACATTAAAAATTTTTTTTATTGTTAATTTAAAAATTCACTATAGATTTTTGAAGTTATCCAGCACTCAGGGATTTAAAGGGAAGCTTTAAAAGTGTCTTAGGTATCTGCGAAAAATTCATAGTATAACAATTATAACGCTAACAATTTATTTTATAGGGGTACATCCACAGACGTTAAAAAAATTTTTTTGTTCATTTAAAAATTCACTATGGATTTTCAAAGCCACCCAGCACTCAGGGTTTTTAAGAAAAGCTTTTAAAGAGTCTTAGATATCTGTGAAAAATTCACAGTGCAACAATTATAATGCTAACAATTTATTTTATAGGGGTACATCCACTGACATCAAAAAAAATTTTTATTGTTAATTTAAAAATTCATTATGGATTCTTGAAAACACCCAGCACCCAGGGATTTTAAGAGAAGCTTTAAAAGTGTCTTAGATATCTACGAAAAATTTATGGTACTACAATTATAACGGTAACAATTTATTTTAAAGAAATACTTCCACTGACGTAAAAATTTTTTTTTTTGTTAATTTAAAAATTCACTATGCATTTTCGAACCCACCCAGCACTCAGGGATTTTAAGAGAAGCTTTAGAAGTGTCTTAGCTATCTGTGAAAAATTCATAGTACAACAATTATAACGCTAACAATTTATTTTAAAGGGATATATCCACTGACGTTAAAAAAAATTTTTGTTGATTTAAAAATTTACTATGGAATTTCAAAGCCACCCAGCACTCAAGGATTTTAAGAGAAGCTTTAATGGTGTCTTAGGTATCTGTGAAAAATTCACAGTACAACAATTATAACGCTAAAAATTTTTTTTACAGGGGTATATCCACTGACGTCAAAAAAATTATTTTATTGTTAATTTATAAAATCAATATTGATTTTCGAAGACACCCAGCACTCAGGGATTTTAAGAGAAGCTTTAAAAGCGTCTTAGGTATCTGCAAAAAATTCATAGTACAACAATTATAACGCTAACAATTTAATTTAGAGGGGTAAATCCACTGATGTTAAAAAAATTTTTTGTAAATTTAAAAATTCACTATGGATTTTCAAAACCACCCAGCACTCAGGGATTTTTAGAGAAGCTTTAGAAGTGTCTTAAATATCTGCGAAAAATTCATGGTTCAACAATTATAGGGCTAACAATTTATTTTAAAGGGGTAAATCCACTGACGTTAAAAAATTTCTTTATTGTTAATTTAAAAATTCACTATGGATTTTTGAAGCCACTCAGCACTCAGGGATTTTAAGAGAAACTTCAAAAGTGTCTTAGGTATCTGTAAAAAATTCAAAGTTCAACAATTATAACGCTAACCATTTATTTTAAAGTGGTACATCCACTGACGTTTAAAAAATTTTCTTTGTTAATTTAAAAATTCACTATGGATTTTCAAAGCCACCCAGCACTCAGGAATTTTAAGAGAAGCTTTAAAAGTGTCTTAGGTATCTGCGAAAAATTTATGGTACAACAATTATAACGCTAACAATTTATTTTAGAGGGGTAAGTCCACTGACGTTAAAAAATTTTTTTTTTGTTAATTTAAAAATTCACTATGGATTTTCGAAGACGCCCAGCACTCAGGGATTTTAAAAGAAGCTTTAAAAGTGTCTTAGGTATCTGTAGAAAATTTATAGTTCAACAATTATAACGTTAACAATTTATTTTATAGGGGTAAATATACTGACGTTAAAAAAATTTTTTATTGTTAATTTAAAAATTCATTATGGATTCTTGAAGACACCGAGCACTCAGGGATTTTAAGAGAAGCTTTAAAAGTGTCTTAGGTATTTGCAAAAAATTCATAGTTCAACAATTATAACGCTAACAATTTATTTTAAGGGGTATATCCACTGACGTTAAAAAATTATTTTATTGTTAATTTAAAAATTCACCATGGAATTTCAAAGCCACCCAGCACTCAGGGATTTTAAGAGAAGTTTTAAAAGTGTCTTAGGTATTTGCAAAAAATTCATAGTACAACAATTATATCTCTAACAATTTATTTTAAAGGGGTACATCCACTGACGTTAAAAAAATATTTTATGGTAATTTAAAAATTCACTATGGATTTTCAAAGAAACCCAGCACTCAGGGATTTTAAGCGAAGCTTTTAAAGTGTCTTAGATATCTGCAGAAAATTCATAGTACAACAATTATATCGCTAACAATTTATTTAAAAGGGTTACCTCCACTGACTTTAAAAATTTTTTTTATTGTTAATTTAAAAATTCACTATAGATTTTTGAAGTTATCCAGCACTCAGGGATTTTAAGAGAAGCTTTAAAAGTGTCTTAGGTATCTGCGAAAAATTCATAGTATAACAATTATAACGCTAACAATTTATTTTATAGGGGTACATCCACAGACGTTAAAAAAATTTTTTTGTTCATTTAAAAATTCACTATGGATTTTCAAAGCCACCCAGCACTCAGGGATTTTAAGAGAAGCTTTTAAAGAGTCTTAGATATCTGTGAAAAATTCACAGTACAACAATTATAATGCTAACAATTTATTTTATAGGGGTACATCCACTGACATCAAAAAAAATTTTTATTGTTAATTTAAAAATTCATTATGGATTCTTGAAGACACCCAGCACTCAGGGATTTTAAGAAAAGCTTTAAAAGTGTCTTAGATATCTGCGAAAAATTCATGGTACAACAATTATAACGGTAACAATTTATTTTAAAGAAAAACTTCCAATGACGTTAAAAATTTTTTTTTTGTTAATTTAAAAATTCACTATGCATTTTCGAACCCACCCAGCACTCAGGGATTTTAAAAGAAGCTTTAGAAGTGTTTTAGCTATCTGCGAAAAATTCATAGTACAACAATTATAACGCTAACAATTTATTTTAAAGGGATATATCCACTGACGTTAAAAAAATTTTTTTTTGGTTTAAAAATTTACTATGGAATTTCAAAGCCACCCAGCACTCAGGGATTTTAAGAGAAGCTTTAATGGTGTCTTAGGTATCTGTGAAAAATTAACAGTACAACAATTATAACGTTAACAATTTATTTTAATGGTTACATTCACTAACGTTAAAAAAATTTTTATTGGTAATTTAAAAGTTCACTATGGATTTTTGAATACACCCAGTATTTTTAAAAGTATCTTAGGTATCTGCGAAAAATTCATGGTACAACAATTATAAGGCTAACAATTTATTTTAAAGGGGTATATCCACCGACGTTAAAAATTTTTTTTTGTTAATTTAAAAACTCACTATGCATTTTTGAAGCCACCCAGCCCTCAGGAATTTTAAGAGAAGCTTCAGGAGCGTCTTGGGTATCTGCAGAAAATTCATAGTTCAACAATTATAACGCTGACAATTTATTTTAAGGGGTAAATCCACTGACGTTAAAAAATTATTTTATTGTTAATTTAAAAATTCACCATGGAATTTCAAAGCCACCCAGCACTCAGGGATTTTAAGAGAAGTTTTAAAAGTGTCTTAGGTATTTGCAAAAAATTCATAGTACAACAATTATACCGCTAACAATTTATTTAAAGGGTTACCTCCATTGACTTTAAAAATTTTTTTATTGTTAATTTAAAAATTCACTATAGATTTTTGAAGTTATCCAGCACTCAGGGATTTTAAGAGAAGCTTTAAAAGTGTCTTAGGTATCTGCGAAAAATTCATAGTATAACAATTATAACGCTAACAATTTATTTTATAGGGGTACATCCGCTGACATCAAAAAAAATTTTTAATTTTAATTTAAAAATTCATTATGGATTCTTGAAGACACCCAGCACTCAGGGATTTTAAGAAAAGCTTTAAAAGTGTCTTAGATATCTGCGAAAAATTCATGGTACAACAATTATAACGGTAACAATTTATTTTAAAGAAATACTTCCAATGACGTTAAAAATTTTTTTTTTTTGTTTATTTAAAAATTCACTATGCATTTTCGAACCCACCCAGCACTCAGGGATTTTAAAAGAAGCTTTAGAAGTGTCTTAGCTATCTGTGAAAAATTCATAGTACAACAATTATAACGCTAACAATTTATTTTAAAGGGATATATCCACTGACGTTAAAAAATTTTTTTTGTTGATTTAAAAATTTACTATGGAATTTCAAAGCCACCCAGCACTCAGGGTTTTTAAGAAAAGCTTTAATGGTGTCTTAAGTATCTGTGAAATCTTAACAGTACAACAATTATAACGTTAACAATTTATTTTAAAGGTTACATTCACTAACGTTAAAAAAATTTTTATTGGTAATTTAAAAATTCACTATGGATTTTTGAATACACCCAGTATTTTTAAAAGTATCTTAGGTATCTGCAAAAAATTCATGGTACAACAATTATAAGGCTAACAATTTATTTTAAAGGGGTATATCCACCGACGTTAAAAATTTTTTTTTGTTAATTTAAAAACTCACTATGCATTTTTGAAGCCACCCAGCCCTCAGGAATTTTAAGAGAAGCTTCAGGAGCGTCTTGGGTATCTGCAGAAATTTCATAGTTCAACAATTATAACGCTAACAATTTATTTTAAAGGGGAATATCCACTGACGTAAAAAAATTTTTTTATTGTTAATTTTAAAATTCACTAGGCATTTTGGAAGCCACCCAGCACTCAAGGATTTTAAGAGAAGCTTTAAAAGTGTCTTAGGCATCTGCAAAAAATTCATAGTTCAACAATTATAACGCTAACAATTTATTTTAAGGGGTATATCCACTGACGTTAAAAAAATTTTTATTGTTAATTTAAAAATTCACTATGGGTTTTCAAAGCCACCCAGCACTCAGGGATTTTAAGAAAAGCTTTAAAAGTGTCTTGGGTATTTGCGAAAAATTCATAGTACAACAATTATAACGCTAACAATTTATTTTAAATGGGTACATCCACTGACGTTAAAAAATTTTTTTTTGTTAATTTAAAAATTTACTATGGATTTTCAAAGCCACCCAGCACTCAGGGATTTTAAGAGAAGCTTTAAAAGTGTCTTAGATTTCTGTGAAAAATTCATAGTACAACAATTATAATGCTAACAATTTATTTTAAAGGGGTACATCCACTGACGGTAAAAAATTTTTTATTGTTAATTTAAAAATTCATTATGGATTCTTGAAAACACCCAGCACTCAGGGATTTTAAGAGAATCTTTAAAAGTGTCTTGGGGATCTGTAGAGAATTCAAATTACAACAATTATAACGCTACCAATTTATTTTAAAGGGTAAATCCACTGACGTTATGAAAAATTTTTATTGTTAATTTAAAAATTCACTATGCATTTTCGAATCCACCCAGCACTCAGGGATTTTAAGAGAAGCTTTAAAAGTGTCTTAGGTATCTGCGAAAAATTCATGGTACAACCATTATAAGGCTAACAATTTATTTAAAAGGGGTACATCCACTGACGTTAAAATTTTTTTTTTGTAAATTTATAAATTCACTATGCATTTTTGAAGCAACCCAGCACTCAAGGACTTTAAGAGAAGCTTTAAAAGTGTCTTAGGTATCTGCGAAAAATTTATGGTACAACAATTATAACGCTAACAATTTATTTTAGAGGGGTAAGTCCACTGACGTTAAAAATTTTTTTTTTTGTTAATTTAAAAATTCACTATGGCTTTTCGAAGACGCCCAGCACTCAAGGATTTTAAGAGAAGCTTTAAAAGTGTCTTAGGTATTTGCAAGAAATTCATAGTTCAACAATTATAACGCTAACAATTTATTTTAAGGGGTATATCCACTGACGTTAAAAAATAATTTTATTGTTAATTTAAAAATTCATTATGGATTCTTGAAAACACCCAGCACTCAGGGATTTTAAGAGAAGCTTTAAAAGTGTCTTAGATATCTGCGAAAAATTTATGGTACAACAATTATAACGGTAACAATTTATTTTAAAGAAATACTTCCACTGACGTAAAAAAATTTTTTTTTGTTAATTTAAAAATTCACTATGCATTTTCGAACCCACCCAGCACTCAGGGATTTTAAGAGAAGCTTTAGAAGTGTCTTAGCTATCTGTGAAAAATTCATAGTACAACAATTATAGCGCTAACAATTTATTTTAAAGGAATATATCCACTGACGTTAAAAAAATTTTTTTCTTGATTTAAAAATTTACTATGGAATTTCAAAGCCACCCAGCACTCAAGGATTTTAAGAGAAGCTTTAATGGTGTCTTAGGTATCTGTGAAAAATTCACAGTACAACAATTATAACGCTAACAATTTATTTTAAAGGGTTACATCCACTAACGTTAAAAAAAATTTTATTGGTAATTTAAAAATTCACTATGGATTTTTGAATACACCCAGCACTCAGGGATTTTAAAAAAAGCTTTAAAAGTGTCTTAGATATCTGCAAAAAATTCATAGTACAACAATTATAACGCTAAAAATTTATTTTACAGGGGTATATCCACTGACGTCAAAAAAATTATTTTATTGTTAATTTATAAAATCAATATTGATTTTCGAAGACACCCAGCACTCAGGGATTTTAAGAGAAGCTTTAGAAGTGTCTTAGGTATCTGTAGAAAATTTATAGTTCAACAATTATAACGTTAACAATTTATTTTATAGGGGTAAATCCACTGACGTTAAAAAAATTTTTTTTTGTTAATTTAAAAGTTCACTATGGATTTTCGAAGTCACCCAGCACTCAGAGATTTTAACAGAAGCTTTAAAAGTGCCTTAGGTATCTGTGAAAAATTCATAGCACAACAATTATAACGCTAACAATTTATTTTAAAGGGTACATCCGCTGACGTTACAAATTTTTTTTATTGTTAATTTAAAAATTCACTATGGATTTTTGAAGTTACCCAGCACTCAGAAATTTTAAGAGAAGCTTTAAAAGTATCTTAGGTATCTGCGAAAAATTCATAGTACAACAATTATAACGTTAACAATTTATTTTAAAGAGGTACCTCCACTGACGTTAAAAAAATTTTTTGTTAATTTAAAAATTCACTATGGATTTTCAAAGTCACCCAGCTCTCAGGGATTTTAAGAGAAGCTTTAAAAGTGTCTTAGGTATCTGTGAAAAATTCATAGTACAACAATTATATCGCCAACAATTTATTTTAAAGGGATACATCCACTGACGTTAAAAATTTTTTTATTGTTAATTTAAAAATTCATTATGGATTTTTGAAGACACCCAGCACTCAGAAATTTTAAGAGAAGCTTCAAAAGTGTCTTAGGTATTTGCGAAAACTTCATGGAATAACAATTATAACGCTAACAATTTATTTTAAAGAGGTACATCCACCGACGTTAAAAATTTTTTTTATTGTTAATTTAAAAATTCATTATATATTTTTGAAAACACCCAGCACTCAGAAATTTTAAGAGAAGCTTCAAAAGTGTCTTAGGTATTTGCGAAAAATTCATGGAATAACAATTATAACGCTAACAATTTATTTTAAAGAGGTACTTCCACTGACGTTAAAAATTTTTTTTTTGTTAATTTAAAAATTCACTATGGATTTTCAAAGCCACCCAGCGCTCAGTGATTTTAAGAGAAACTTCAAAAGTGTCTTAGGTATCTGTAAAAAATTCAAAGTTCAACAATTATAACGCTAACCATTTATTTTAAAGTGGTACATCCACTGACGTTTAAAAAATTTTCTTTGTTAATTTAAAAATTCACTATGGATTTTCAAAGCCACCCAGCACTCAGAAATTTTAAGAGAAGCTTTAAAGTGTCTTAGGTATCTGCGAAAAATTTATGGTACAACAATTATAACGCTAACAATTTATTTTAGAGGGGTAAGTCCACTGACGTTAAAAATTTTTTTTTTTGTTAATTTAAAAATTCACTATGGATTTTCAAAGCCACCCAGCACTCAGGAATTTTAAGAAAAGCTTTAAAAGTGTCTTAGGTATCTGCGAAAAATTTATGGTACAACAATTATAACGCTAACAATTTATTTTAGAGGGGTAAGTCCACTGACGTTAAAAAATTTTTTTTTTTGTTAATTTAAAAATTCACTATAAATTTTCGAAGACGCCCAGCACTCAGGGATTTTAAAAGAAGCTTTAAAAGTGTCTTAGGTATCTGTAGAAAATTTATAGTTCAACAATTATAACGTTAACAATTTATTTTATAGGGGTAAATGCACTGACGTTAAAAAATTTTTTTTTGTTAATTTAAAAGTTCACTATGGATTTTCGAAGTCACCCAGCACTCAGAGATTTTAACAGAAGCTTTAAAATTGCCTTAGGTATCTGTGAAAAATTCATAGCACAACAATTATAACGCTAACAATTTATTTTAAAGGGTACATCCGCTGACGTTACAAATTTTTTTTATTGTTAATTTAAAAATTCACTATGGATTTTTGAAGTTACCCAGCTCTCAGGGATTTTAAGAGAAGCTTTAAAGGTATCTTAGGTATCTGTGAAAAATTCATAGTACAACAATTATATCGCCAACAATTTATTTTAAAGGGATACATCCACTGACGTTAAAAATTTTTTTATTGTTAATTTAAAAATTCATTATGGATTTTTGAAGACACCCAGCACTCAGAAATTTTAAGAGAAGCTTCAAAAGTGTCTTAGGTATTTGCGAAAACTTCATGGAATAACAATTATAACGCTAACAATTTATTTTAAAGAGGTACATCCACCGACGTTAAAAATTTTTTTTATTGTTAATTTAAAAATTCATTATATATTTTTGAAAACACCCAGCACTCAGAAATTTTAAGAGAAGCTTCAAAAGTGTCTTAGGTATTTGCGAAAAATTCATGGAATAACAATTATAACGCTAACAATTTATTTTAAAGAGGTACTTCCACTGACGTTAAAAATTTTTTTTTGTTAATTTAAAAATTCACTATGGATTTTCAAAGCCACCCAGCGCTCAGGGATTTTAAGAGAAGCTTTAGAAATGTCTTAGGTATCTGCAAAAAATTTATGGTATAACAATTATAACGCTAACAATTTATTTTAAATGGGTATATCCACTGACGTTAAAAATTTTTCTTTTGTTAATTTTAAAATTCACTATGCATTTTCAAAGCCACCCAGCACTCAGAAATTCTAAGAGTAGCTTTAAAAGTGTCTTAGGTATCTGTAAAAAATTCATAATATAACAATTATAACGCTAACAATTTATTTTTATAGGGATAAATCCACTGACGTTAAAAAAATTTTTTATTGTTAATTTAAAAATTCACTATGGATTTCAAAGCCACCCAGCACTCAGGGATTTTAAGAGAAACTTTAGAAATGTCTTAGGTACCTGTGAAAAATTCAAAGTACAACAATTAAAACGCTAACAATTTATTTTAAACAGGTACATCCACTGACGTTAAAAAATTTTTTTTTTGTTAATTTAAAATTCACTATGCATTTTTGAGAGTGCCACTGAGAGTGCCGCTGAGAGTGCCACTGAGACTGCAACTGAGAGTGCCACTGAGAGTGCCACTGAGAGTGCCACTGAGAGTGCCACTGAGATTGCCACTGAGACTGCCACTGGGACTGCCACTGAGACTGCCACTGAGAGTGCCACTGAGAGTGCCACTGAGAGTGCCACTGAGAGTGCCACTGAGAGTGCCACTGAGACTGCCACTGAGAGTGCCACTGAGAGTGCCACTGAGAGTGCCACTGAGACTGCCACTGGACTGCCACTAAGAGTGCCACTGAGAGTGCCACTGAGAGTGCCACTGAGAGTGCCACTGAGAGTGCTACTGAGAGTGATACTGAGACTGCCACTGAGACTGCCACTGAGACTGCCACTGGGACTGCCACTGGGACTGCCACTGGGACTGCCACTGGGACTGACACTGAGAATGCCACTGAGAGTGCCACTGAGAGTGCCACTGAGAGTGCCACTGAGAGTGCCACTGAGAGTGCCACTGAGACTGCCACTGAGGCTGCCACTGGGACTGCCACTGAGACTGCCACTGAGAGTGCCACTGAGAGTGCCACTGAGAGTGCCACTGAGAGTGCCACTGAGAGTGCCACTGAGAGTGCCACTGAGAGTGCCACTGAGAGTGCCACTGAGAGTGCCACTGAGAGTGCCACTGAGACTGCCACTGGGACTGCCACTGGGACTGCCACTAAGAGTGCCTCTGAGAGTGCCACTGAGAGTGTCACTAAGACTGCCACTGAGAGTGCCACTGAGAGTGCCACTGAGAGTGCCACTGAGACTGCCACTGAGACTGACACTGAGACCGCCACTGGGACTGGCACTGGGACTGCCACTGAGAGTGCCACTGAGAGTGCCACTGAGAGTGCCACTGAGAGTTCCACTGAAAGTGCCACTGAGAGTGCCACTGAGAGTGTTACTGAGAGTGCCACTGAGAGTGCCACTGAGAGTGCCACTGAGAGTGCCACTGAGACTGCCACTGGGACTGCCACTGAGACTGCCACTGAGAGTGCCACTGAGAGTGCCACTGAGAGTGCCACTGAGAGTGCCACTGAGAGTGTCACTGAGACTGTCACTGAGAGTGCCACTGAGAGTGCCACTGAGAGTGCCACTGAGAGTGTCACTGAGACTGCCACTGAGAGTGTTACTGAGAGTGCCACTGAGAGTGCCACTGAGAGTGCCACTGAGACTGCCACTGAGACTGCCACTGAGAGTGCTACTGAGAGTGCCACTGAGAGTGCCACTGAGACTGCCACTGAGACTGAAACTGAGACTGCCACTGGGACTGTCACTGTATGTGCCACTGAGAGTTCCACTGAAAATGCCACTGAGAGTGCCACTGAGAGTGCCACTGAGAGTGCCACTGAGAGTGCCACTGAGATTGCCACTGAGAGTGCCACTGAGAGTGCACTGAGAGTGCCACTGAGAGTGCCACTGAGAGTGCCACTGAGAGTGCCACTGAGAGTGCCACTGAGAGTGCCACTGAGACTGCCACTGAGAGTGACACTGAGAGTGCCACTGAGAGTGCCACTGAGACTGCCACTGAGAGTGACACTGAGAGTGCCACTGAGTACTGGTACAACAATTATAACGCTAACAATTTATTTTAAGGGGTATATCCACTGACGTTAAAAAAATTTTTATTGTTAATTTAAAAATTCACTATGGGTTTTCAAAGCAACCCAGCACTCAGGGATTTTAAGAGAAGCTTTAAAAGTGTCTTAGGTTTCTGTGAAAATTCATAGTACAACAATTATAATGCTAACAATTTATTTTAAAGGGGTACATCCACTGACGTTAAAAAAATTTTTTATTGTTAATTTAAAAATTCATTATGGATTCTTGAAGACACCCAGCACTCAGGGATTTTAAGAGAAGCTTTAAAAGTGTCTTAGGGATCTGTAGAGAATTCAAATTACAACAATTATAACGCTAACAATTTATTTTAAAGGGGTAAATCGACTGACGTTATGAAAAATTTTTATTGTTAATTTAAAAATTCACTATGCATTTTCGAATCCACCCAGCACTCAGGGATTTTAAGAGAAGCTTTAAAAGTGTCTTAGGTATCTGCGAAAAATTCATGGTACAACCATTATAAGGCTAACAATTTATTTAAAAGGGGTACATCCACTGACGTTAAAATTTTTTTTTTGTAAATTTATAAATTCACTATGCATTTTTGAAGCAACCCAGCACTCAAGGACTTTAAGAGAAGCTTTAAGAGTGTCTTAGGTATCTGCGAAAAATTTATGGGTACAACAATTGTAACGCTAACAATTTATTTTAGAGGTGTAAGTCCACTGACGTTAAAAAAATTTTTTTTGTTAATTTAAAAATTCACTATAGATTTTCGAAGACGCCCAGCACTCAAGGATTTTAAGAGAAGCTTTAAAAGTGTCTTAGGTATTTGCAAAAAATTCATAGTTCAACAATTATAACGCTAACAATTTATTTTAAGGGGTATATCCACTGACGTTAAAAAATTATTTTATTGTTAATTTAAAAATTCACCATGGAATTTCAAAGCCACCCAGTACTCAGGGATTTTAAGAGAAGTTTTAAAAGTGTCTTAGGTATTTGCAAAAAATTCATAGTACAACAATTATAACGCTAACAATTTATTTTAAAGGGGTACATCCACTGACGTTAAAAAAATATTTTATGGTAATTTAAAAATTCACTATGGATTTTCAAAGAAACCCAGCACTCAGGGATTTTAAGCGAAGCTTTAAAAGTGTCTTAGATATCTGCAAAAAATTCATAGTACAACAATTATAACGCTAACAATTTATTTAAAAGGGTTACCTCCACTGATTTAAAAAATTTTTTTTATTGTGAATTTAAAAATTCACTATAGATTTTTGAAGTTATCCAGCACTCAGGGATTTTAAGAGAAGCTTTAAAAGTGTCTTAGGTATCTGCGAAAAATTCATAGTATAACAATTATAACGCTAACAATTTATTTTATAGGGGTACATCCACAGACGTTAAAAAAATTTTTTTGTTCATTTAAAAATTCACTATGGATTTTCAAAGCCACCCAGCACTCAGGGATTTTAAAAGAAGCTTTTAAAGAGTCTTAGATATCTGTGAAAAATTCACAGTACAACAATTATAATGCTAACAATTTATTTTATAGGGGTACATCCACTGACATCAAAAAAAATTTTTATTGTTAATTTAAAAATTCATTATGGATTCTTGAAGACACCCAGCACTCAGGGATTTTAAGAAAAGCTTTAAAAGTGTCTTAGATATCTGCGAAAAATTCATGGTACAACAATTATAACGGTAACAATTTATTTTAAAGAAATACTTCCAATGACGTTAAAAATTTTTTTTTTGTTAATTTAAAAATTCACTATGCATTTTCGATACCACCCAGCACTCAGGGATTTTAAGAAAAGCTTTAATGGTGTCTTAGGTATCTGCGAAAAATTAACAGTACAACAATTATAACGTTAACAATTTATTTTAAAGGTTACATCCACTAACGTTAAAAAAATTTTTATTAATAATTTAAAAATTCACTATGGATTTTTGAATACACCCAGTATTTTTAAAAGTATCTTAGGTATCTGCGAAAAATTCATGGTACAACAATTATAAGGCTAACAATTTATTTTAAAGGGGTATATCCACCGACGTTAAAAATTTTTTTTTGTTAATTTAAAAACTCACTATGCATTTTTGAAGCCACCCAGCCCTCAGGAATTTTAAGAGAAGCTTCAGGAGCGTCTTGGGTATCTGCAGAAAATTCATAGTTCAACAATTATAACGCTAACAATTTATTTTAAGGGGTATATCCACTGACGTTAAAAAATTATTTTATTGTTAATTTAAAAATTCACCATGGAATTTCAAAGCCACCCAGCACTCAGGGATTTTAAGAGAAGTTTTAAAAGTGTCTTAGGTATTTGCAAAAAATTCATAGTACAACAATTATAACGCTAACAATTTATTTTAAAGGGGTACATCCACTGACGTTAAAAAAATATTTTATGGTAATTTAAAAATTCACTATGGATTTTCAAGGAAACCCAGCACTCAGGGATTTTAAGCGAAGCTTTAAAAGTGTCTTAGATATCTGCAGAAAATTCATAGTACAACAATTATAACGCTAACAATTTATTTAAAAGGGTTACCTCCACTGACTTTAAAAATTTTTTTAATTGTTAATTTAAAAATTCACTATAGATTTTTGAAGTTATCCAGCACTCAGGGATTCTAAGAGAAGCTTTAAAAGTGTCTTAGGTATCTGCGAAAAATTCATAGTATAACAATTATAACGCTAACAATTTATTTTATAGGGGTACATCCACAGACGTTAAAAAAATTTTTTTGTTCATTTAAAAATTCACTATGGATTTTCAAAGCCACCCAGCACTCAGGGATTTTAAGAGAAGCTTTCAAAGAGTCTTAGATATCTGTGAAAAATTCACAGTACAACAATTATAATGCTAACAATTTATTTTATAGGGATACATCCACTGACATAAAAAAAATTTTTATTGTTAATTTAAAAATTCATTATGGATTCTTGAAGACACCCAGCACTCAGGGATTTTAAGAAAAGCTTTAAAAGTGTCTTAGATATCTGCGAAAAATTCATGGTACAACAATTATGACGCTAACAAATTATTTTAAGGGGTATATCCACTGACGTTAAAAAATTATTTTATTGTTAATTTAAAAATTCACCATGGAATTTCAAAGCCCCCCAGCACTCAGGGATTTTAAGAGAAGTTTTAAAAGTGTCTTAGGTATTTGCAAAAAATTCATAGTACAATAATTATACCGCTAACAATTTATTTTAAAGCGATAAATCCACTGACGTTAAAAAAATTTTTATTGTTAATTTAAAAATTAACTATGGATTTTTAAAGCCACCCAGAACTCAGAAATTCTAAGAGTAGCTTTAAAAGTGTCTTAGGTATCTGCAAAAAATTCATAATATAACAATTATAACGCTAACAATTTATTTTATAGGGATAAATCCACTGACGTTAAAAAAATTTTTTATTGTTAATTTAAAAATTCACTATGAATTTTCAAAGCCACCCAGCACTCAGGGATTTTAAGAGAAACTTTAGAAATGTCTTAGGTATCTGTGAAAAATTCAAAGTACAACAATTAAAACGCTAACAATTTATTTTAAAGAGGTACATCCACTGACGTTAAAAAAATTTTTTTTTGTTAATTTAAAATTCACTATGCATTTTTGAGAGTGCCACTGAGAGTGCCACTGAGAGTGCCACTGAGACTGCCACTGAGAGTGCCACTGAGACTGCCACTGAGAGTGCCACTGAGAGTGCCACTGAGAGTGCCACTGAGAGTGCCACTGAGAGTGCCACTGAGAGTGCCACTGAGATTGCCACTGAGACTGCCACTGGGACTGCCACTGAGACTGCCACTGAGACTGCCACTGAGACTGCCACTGAGAGTGCCACTGAGAGTGCCACTGAGAGTGCCATTGAGAGTGCCACTGAGAGTGCCACTGAGAGTGCCACTGAGAGTGCCACTGAGAGTGCCACTGAGAGTGCCACTGACAGTGCCACTGAGAGTGCCACTGAGAGTGCCACTGAGAGTGCCACTGGGACTGCCACTGAGACTGCCACTGAGAGTGCCACTGAAAGTGCCACTGAGAGTGCCACTGAGACTGCCACTGAGACTGCCACTGAGACTGCCACTGAGAGTGCCACTGAGACTGCCACTGAGAGTGCCACTGAGAGTGCCACTGAGAGTGCCACTGAGAGTGCCACTGAGAGTGCCACTGAGACTGCCACTGAGACTGCCACTGGGACTGCCACTGAGACTGCCACTGAGAGTGCCACTGAGAGTGCCACTGAGAGTGTCACTGAGAGTGCCACTGAGAGTGCCACTGAGACTGCCACTGGGACTGCCACTGAGACTGCCACTGAGAGTGCCACTGAGAGTGCCACTGAGAGTGCCATTGAGAGTGCCACTGAGAGTGCCACTGAGACTGCCACTAAGACTGCCACTGGGACTGCCACTGGGACTGCCACTGAGAGTGCCACTGAGAGTGCCACTGAGAGTGTCACTGAGACTGCCACTGAGACTGCCACTGAGAGTGCCTCTGAGAGTGCCACTGAGAGTGTCACTGAGACTGCCACTGAGAGTGCCACTGAGAGTGCCACTGAGAGTGCTACTGAGACTGCCACTGAGACTGACACTGAGACCGCCACTGGGACTGGCACTGGGACTGCCACTGAGAGTGCCACTGAGAGTGCCACTGAGAGTGCCACTGAGAGTTCCACTGAAAGTGCCACTGAGAGTGCCACTGAGAGTGTTACTGAGAGTGCCACTGAGAGTGCCACTGAGAGTGCCACTGAGAGTGCCACTGAGACTGCCACTGGGACTGCCACTGAGACTGCCACTGAGAGTGCCACTGAGAGTGCCACTGAGAGTGCCACTGAGAGTGCCACTGAGAGTTCCACTGAAAGTGCCACTGAGAGTGCCACTGAGAGTGTTACTGAGAGTGCCACTGAGAGTGCCACTGAGAGTGCCACTGAGAGTGCCACTGAGACTGCCACTGGGACTGCCACTGAGACTGCCACTGAGAGTGCCACTGAGAGTGCCACTGAGAGTGCCACTGAGAGTGTCACTGAGACTGTCACTGAGAGTGCCACTGAGAGTGCCACTGAGAGTGCCACTGAGAGTGTCACTGAGACTGCCACTGAGAGTGTTACTGAGAGTGCCACTGAGAGTGCCACTGAAAGTGCCACTGAGACTGCCACTGAGACTGCCACTGAGAGTGCCACTGAGAGTGCCACTGAGAGTGCCACTGAGACTGCCACTGAGACTGAAACTGAGACTGCCACTGGGACTGTCACTGTAAGTGCCACTGAGAGTTCCACTGAAAATGCCACTGAGAGTGCCACTGAGAGTGCCACTGAGATTGCCACTGAGAGTGCCACTGAGAGTGCCACTGAGAGTGCCACTGAGAGTGCCACTGAGAGTGCCACTGAGACTGCCACTGAGAGTGCCACTGAGAGTGCCACTGAGAGTGCCACTGAGAGTGCCACTGAGAGTGCCACTGAGAGTGCCACTGAGACTGCCACTGAGAGTGACACTGAGAGTGCCACTGAGAGTGCCACTGAGTACTGGTACAACAATTATAACGCTAACAATTTATTTTAAGGGGTATATCCACTGACGTTAAAAAAATTTTTATTGTTAATTTAAAAATTCACTATGGGTTTTCAAAGCAACCCAGCACTCAGGGATTTTAAGAGAAGCTTTAAAAGTGTCTTAGGTTTCTGTGAAAAATTCATAGTACAACAATTATAATGCTGACAATTTATTTTAAAGGGGTACATCCACTGACGTTAAAAAAATTTTTTATTGTTAATTTAAAAATTCATTATGGATTCTTGAAGACACCCAGCACTCAGGGATTTTAAGAGAAGCTTTAAAAGTGTCTTAGGGATCTGTAGAGAATTCAAATTACAACAATTATAACGCTAACAATTTATTTTAAAGGGGTAAATCCACTGACGTTATGAAAAATTTTTATTGTTAATTTAAAAATTCACTATGCATTTTCGAATCCACCCAGCACTCAGGGATTTTAAGAGAAGCTTTAAAAGTGTCTTAGGTATCTGCGAAAAATTCATGGTACAACCATTATAAGGCTGACGTTAAAATTTTTTTTTTGTAAATTTATAAATTCACTATGCATTTTTGAAGCAACCCAGCACTCAAGGACTTTAAGAGAAGCTTTAAAAGTGTCTTAGGTATCTGCGAAAAATTTATGGTACAACAATTGTAACGCTAACAATTTATTTTAGAGGTGTAAGTCCACTGACGTTAAAAAAATTTTTTTTGTTAATTTAAAAATTCACTATAGATTTTCGAAGACGCCCAGCACTCAAGGATTTTAAGAGAAGCTTTAAAAGTGTCTTAGGTATTTGCAAAAAATTCATAGTTCAACAATTATAACGCTAACAATTTATTTTAAGGGGTATATCCACTGACGTTAAAAAATTATTTTATTGTTAATTTAAAAATTCACCATGGAATTTCAAAGCCACCCAGTACTCAGGGATTTTAAGAGAAGTTTTAAAGTGTCTTAGGTATTTGCAAAAAATTCATAGTACAACAATTATAACGCTAACAATTTATTTTAAAGGGGTACATCCACTGACGTTAAAAAAATATTTTATGGTAATTTAAAAATTCACTATGGATTTTCAAAGAAACCCAGCACTCAGGGATTTTAAGCGAAGCTTTAAAAGTGTCTTAGATATCTGCAAAAAATTCATAGTACAACAATTATAACGCTAACAATTTATTTAAAAGGGTTACCTCCACTGATTTAAAAAATTTTTTTTATTGTGAATTTAAAAATTCACTATAGATTTTTGAAGTTATCCAGCACTCAGGGATTTTAAGAGAAGCTTTAAAAGTGTCTTAGGTATCTGCGAAAAATTCATAGTATAACAATTATAACGCTAACAATTTATTTTATAGGGGTACATCCACAGACGTTAAAAAAATTTTTTTGTTCATTTAAAAATTCACTATGGATTTTCAAAGCCACCCAGCACTCAGGGATTTTAAAAGAAGCTTTTAAAGAGTCTTAGATATCTGTGAAAAATTCACAGTACAACAATTATAATGCTAACAATTTATTTTATAGGGGTACATCCACTGACATCAAAAAAAATTTTTATTGTTAATTTAAAAATTCATTATGGATTCTTGAAGACACCCAGCACTCAGGGATTTTAAGAAAAGCTTTAAAAGTGTCTTAGATATCTGCGAAAAATTCATGGTACAACAATTATAACGGTAACAATTTATTTTAAAGAAATACTTCCAATGACGTTAAAAATTTTTTTTTTGTTAATTTAAAAATTCACTATGCATTTTCGATACCACCCAGCACTCAGGGATTTTAAGAAAAGCTTTAATGGTGTCTTAGGTATCTGCGAAAAATTAACAGTACAACAATTATAACGTTAACAATTTATTTTAAAGGTTACATCCACTAACGTTAAAAAAATTTTTATTAATAATTTAAAAATTCACTATGGATTTTTGAATACACCCAGTATTTTTAAAAGTATCTTAGGTATCTGCGAAAAATTCATGGTACAACAATTATAAGGCTAACAATTTATTTTAAAGGGGTATATCCACCGACGTTAAAAATTTTTTTTTGTTAATTTAAAAACTCACTATGCATTTTTGAAGCCACCCAGCCCTCAGGAATTTTAAGAGAAGCTTCAGGAGCGTCTTGGGTATCTGCAGAAAATTCATAGTTCAACAATTATAACGCTAACAATTTATTTTAAGGGGTATATCCACTGACGTTAAAAAATTATTTTATTGTTAATTTAAAAATTCACCATGGAATTTCAAAGCCACCCAGCACTCAGGGATTTTAAGAGAAGTTTTAAAAGTGTCTTAGGTATTTGCAAAAAATTCATAGTACAACAATTATAACGCTAACAATTTATTTTAAAGGGGTACATCCACTGACGTTAAAAAAATATTTTATGGTAATTTAAAAATTCACTATGGATTTTCAAGGAAACCCAGCACTCAGGGATTTTAAGCGAAGCTTTAAAAGTGTCTTAGATATCTGCAGAAAATTCATAGTACAACAATTATAACGCTAACAATTTATTTAAAAGGGTTACCTCCACTGACTTTAAAAATTTTTTTAATTGTTAATTTAAAAATTCACTATAGATTTTTGAAGTTATCCAGCACTCAGGGATTCTAAGAGAAGCTTTAAAAGTGTCTTAGGTATCTGCGAAAAATTCATAGTATAACAATTATAACGCTAACAATTTATTTTATAGGGGTACATCCACAGACGTTAAAAAAATTTTTTTGTTCATTTAAAAATTCACTATGGATTTTCAAAGCCACCCAGCACTCAGGGATTTTAAGAGAAGCTTTCAAAGAGTCTTAGATATCTGTGAAAAATTCACAGTACAACAATTATAATGCTAACAATTTATTTTATAGGGATACATCCACTGACATAAAAAAAATTTTTATTGTTAATTTAAAAATTCATTATGGATTCTTGAAGACACCCAGCACTCAGGGATTTTAAGAAAAGCTTTAAAAGTGTCTTAGATATCTGCGAAAAATTCATGGTACAACAATTATGACGCTAACAAATTATTTTAAGGGGTATATCCACTGACGTTAAAAAATTATTTTATTGTTAATTTAAAAATTCACCATGGAATTTCAAAGCCCCCCAGCACTCAGGGATTTTAAGAGAAGTTTTAAAAGTGTCTTAGGTATTTGCAAAAAATTCATAGTACAATAATTATACCGCTAACAATTTATTTTAAAGCGATAAATCCACTGACGTTAAAAAAATTTTTTATTGTTAATTTAAAAATTAACTATGGATTTTTAAAGCCACCCAGAACTCAGAAATTCTAAGAGTAGCTTTAAAAGTGTCTTAGGTATCTGCAAAAAATTCATAATATAACAATTATAACGCTAACAATTTATTTTATAGGGATAAATCCACTGACGTTAAAAAAATTTTTTATTGTTAATTTAAAAATTCACTATGAATTTTCAAAGCCACCCAGCACTCAGGGATTTTAAGAGAAACTTTAGAAATGTCTTAGGTATCTGTGAAAAATTCAAAGTACAACAATTAAAACGCTAACAATTTATTTTAAAGAGGTACATCCACTGACGTTAAAAAAATTTTTTTTTGTTAATTTAAAATTCACTATGCATTTTTGAGAGTGCCACTGAGAGTGCCACTGAGAGTGCCACTGAGACTGCCACTGAGAGTGCCACTGAGACTGCCACTGAGAGTGCCACTGAGAGTGCCACTGAGAGTGCCACTGAGAGTGCCACTGAGAGTGCCACTGAGAGTGCCACTGAGATTGCCACTGAGACTGCCACTGGGACTGCCACTGAGACTGCCACTGAGACTGCCACTGAGACTGCCACTGAGAGTGCCACTGAGAGTGCCACTGAGAGTGCCATTGAGAGTGCCACTGAGAGTGCCACTGAGAGTGCCACTGAGAGTGCCACTGAGACTGCCACTGAGACTGCCACTGAGACTGCCACTGGGACTGCCACTGAGAGTGCCACTGAGAGTGCCACTGAGAGTGCCACTGAGAGTGCCACTGGGACTGCTACTGAGACTGCCACTGAGAGTGCCACTGAGAGTGCCACTGAGAGTGCCACTGAGAGTGCCACTGAGACTGCCACTGAGACTGCCACTGAGAGTGCCACTGAGAGTGCTACTGAGAGTGCCACTGAGAGTGCCACTGAGACTGCCACTGGGACTGCCACTGGGACTGCCACTGGGACTGCCACTAAGAGTGCCACTGATAGTGCCACTGAGAGTGCCACTGAGAGTGCTACTGAGAGTGCCACTGAGAGTGCCACTGAGACAGCCACTGAGACTGCCACTGGGACTGCCACTGAGACTGCCACTGAGAGTGCCACTGAGAGTGCCACTGAGAGTGCCACTGAGAGTGCCACTGAGAGTGCCACTGAGTGTGCCACTGAGAGTGCCACTGAGAGTGCCACTGAGAGTGCCACTGAGAGTGCCACTGAGAGTGCCACTGAGACTGCCACTGAGACTGCCACTGGGACTGCCACTGAGACTGCCACTGAGAGTGCCACTGAGAGTGCCACTGAGATTGTCACTGAGAGTGCCACTGAGAGTGCCACTGAGACTGCCACTGGGACTGCCACTGAGACTGCCACTGAGAGTGCCACTGAGAGTGCCATTGAGAGTGCCACTGAGAGTGCCACTGAGACTGCCACTGAGACTGCCACTGAGACTGCCACTGGGACTGCCACTGAGACTGCCTCTGAGACTGCCTCTGAGAGTGCCACTGAGAGTGCCACTGAGAGTGCCACTGAGGGTGTCACTGAGACTGCCACTGAGAGTGCCACTGAGAGTGCCACTGAGAGTGCCACTGAGACTGCCACTGGGACTGCCACTGAGACTGCCTCTGAGAGTGCCACTGAGAGTGCCACTGAGAGTGACACTGAGAGTGTCACTGAGATTGCCACTGAGAGTGCCACTGAGAGTGCCACTGAGACTGCCACTGAGACTGCCACTGAGACTGCCACTGGGACTGTCACTGAGAGTGCCACTGAGAGTTCCACTGAAAATGCCACTGAGAGTGCCACTGAGAGTGCCACTGAGAGTGCCACTGAGAGTGCCACTGAGAGTGCCACTGAGACTGCCACTGAGAGTGCCACTGAGAGTGCCACTGAGAGCGCCACTGAGAGTGCCGCTGGGACTGCCACTGAGACTGCCACTGAGAGTGCCACTGAGAGTGCCACTGAGAGTGTCACTGAGACTGCCACTGAGAGTGCCACTGAGAGTGTCACTGAGACTGCCACTGAGAGGGCCACTGAGAGTGCCACTGAGAGTGCCACTGAGAGTGCCACTGAGACTGCCACTGGGACTGCCACTGAGACTGCCTCTGAGAGTGCCACTGAAAGTGCCACTGAGAGTGCCACTGAGAGTGCCACTGAGAGTGTCACTGAGACTGCCACTGAGAGTGCCACTGAGAGTGCCACTGAGAGTGCCACTGAGAGTGCCACTGAGATTGCCACTGAGACTGCCACTGGGACTCCCACTGAGAGTGCCACTGAAAGTGCAACTGAGAGTGCCACTGAGAGTGCCACTGAGAGTGCCACTGAGAGTGCCACTGAGACTGCCACTGAGAGTGCCACTGAGAGTGCCACTGAGAGTGCCACTGAGAGTGCCACTGAGAGTGCCACTGAGAGTGTCACTGAGACTGCCACTGAGAGTGCTACTGAGAGTGCCACTGAGATTGCCACTGAGAGTGCCACTGAGAGTGCCACTGAGAGTGCCACTGATACTGCCACTGGGACTGCCACTGGGACTGCCACTGAGAGTGCCACTGAGAGTGCCACTGAGAGTGCCACAGAGACTGCCACTGAGAGTGCCACTGAGAGTGTCACTGAGAGTGCCACTGAGAGTGCCACTGAGAGTGCCACTGAGAGTGCCACTGAGAGTGCCACTGAGACTGCCACTGGAACTGCCACTGGGACTGCCACTGAGAGTGCCACTGAGAGTGCCACTGAGAGTGCCACTGAGAGTGCCACTGAGAGTGCCACTGAGAGTGCCACTGAGAGTGCCACTGAGAGTGCCACTGAGACTGCCACTGGGACTGCCACTGGGACTGCCACTGAGAGTGCCACTGAGAGTGCCACTGAGAGTGCCACTGAGAGTGCCACTGAGAGTGCCACTGAGACTGCCACTGAGAGTGCCACTGAGAGTGCCACTGAGAGTGCCACTGAGAGTGCCACTGAGAGTGCCACTGTGACTGCAACTGGGACTGCCACTGAGAGTGCCACTGAGAGTGCCACTGAGAGTGCCACTGAGAGTGCCACTGAGAGTGCCACTGAGAGTGCCACTGAGACTGCCACTTAGACTGCCACTGAGACTGCCACTGGGACTGCCACTGAGAGTGCCACTGAGAGTTCCACTGAAAGTGCCACTGAGATTGCCACTGAGAGTGCCACTAAGAGTGCCACTGGGAGTGCCACTGAGAGTGCCACTGAGAGTGCCACTGAGACTGCCACTGAGACTGCAACTGGGACTGCCACTGAGACTGCCACTGAGAGTGCCACTGAGAGTGCCACTGAGAGTGCCACTGAGAGTGCCACTGAGAGTGCCACTGAGACTGCCACTGAGAGTGCCACTGAGAGTGCCACTGAGTACTGGTACAACAATTATAACGCTAACAATTTATTTTAAGTGGTATATCCACTGACGTTAAAAAAATTTTTATTGTTAATTTAAAAATTCACTATGGGTTTTCAAAGCCACCCAGCACTCAGGGATTTTAAGAGAAGCTTTAAAAGTGTCTTAGATTTCTGTGAAAAATTCATAGTACAACAATTATAATGCTAACAATTTATTTTAAAGGGGTACATCCACTGACGTTAAAAAATTTTTTTATTGTTAATTTAAAAATTCATTATGGATTCTTGAAGACACCCAGCACTCAGGGATTTTAAGAGAAGCTTTAAAAGTGTCTTAGGGATCTGTAGAGAATTCAAATTACAACAATTATAACGCTAACAATTTATTTTAAAAGGGTAAATCCACTGACGTCATGAAAAAATTTTATTGTTAATTTAAAAATTCACTATGCATTTTCGAATCCACCCAACACTCAGGGATTTTAAGAGAAGCTTTAAAAGTGTCTTAGGTATCTGCGAAAAATTCATGGTACAACCATTATAAGGCTAACAATTTATTTAAAAGGGGTACATCCACTGACGTTAAAATTTTTTTTTTGTAAATTTATAAATTCACTATGCATTTTTTAAGCAACCCAGCACTCAAGGACTTTAAGAGAAGCTTTAAAAGTGTCTTAGGTATCTGCGAAAAATTTATGGTACAACAATTATAACGCTAACAATTTATTTTAGAGGGGTAAGTCCACTGACGTTAAAAAATTTTTTTTTTGTTAATTTAAAAATTCACTATGGATTTTCGAAGACGCCCAGCACTCAAGGATTTTAAGAGAAGCTTTAAAAGTGTCTTAGGTATTTGCAAAAAATTCATAGTTCAACAATTATAACGCTAACAATTTATTTTAAGGGGTATATCCACTGACGTTAAAAAATTATTTTATTGTTAATTTAAAAATTCACCATGGAATTTCAAAGCCACCCAGCACTCAGGGATTTTAAGAGAAGTTTTAAAAGTGTCTTAGGTATTTGCAAAAAATTCATAGTACAACAATTATAACGCTAACAATTTATTTTAAAGTGGTACATCCACTGACGTTAAAAAAATATTTTATGGTAATTTAAAAATTCACTATGGATTTTCAAAGAAACCCGGCACTCAGGGATTTTAAGCAAAGCTTTAAAAGTGTCTTAGATATCTGCAGAAAATTCATAGTACAACAATTATAACGCTAACAATTTATTTAAAAGGGTTACCTCCACTGACTTTAAAAATTTTTTTTATTGTTAATTTAAAAATTCACTATAGATTTTTGAAGTTATCCAGCACTCAGGAATTTTAAGAGAAGCTTTAAAAGTGTCTTAGGTATCTGCGAAAAATTCATAGTATAACAATTATAACGCTAACAATTTATTTTATAGGGGTACATCCACAGACGTTAAAAAAATTTTTTTGTTCATTTAAAAATTCACTATGGATTTTCAAAGCCACCCAGCACTCAGGGATTTTAGGAGAAGCTTTAAAAGTGTCTTGGATATCTGCGAAAAATTCATGGTACAACAATTATAACGGTAACAATTTATTTTAAAGAAATACTTCCAATGACGTTAAAAATTTTTTTTTTGTTAATTTAAAAATTCACTATGCATTTTCAAACCCACCCAGCACTCAGGGATTTTAAAAGAAGCTTTAGAAGTGTTTTAGCTATCTGTGAAAAATTCATAGTACAACAATTATAACGCAAACAATTTATTTTAAAGGGATATATCCACTGACGTTAAAAAAATTTTTTTGTTGATTTAAAAATTTACTATGGAATTTCAAAGCCACCCAGCACTCAGGGATTTTAAGAGAAGCTTTAATGGTGTCTTAGGTATCTGTGAAAAATTAACAGTACAACAATTATAACGTTAACAATTTATTTTAAAGGTTACATTCACTAACGTTAAAAAATTTTTTATTGGTAATTTAAAAATTCACTATGGATTTTTGAATACACCCAGTATTTTTAAAAGTATCTTAGGTATCTGCGAAAAATTCATGGTACAACAATTATAAGGCTAACAATTTATTTTAAAGGGGTATATCCACCGACGTTAAAAATTTTTTTTTGTTAATTTAAAAACTCACTATGCATTTTTGAAGCCACCCAGCCCTCAGGAATTTTAAGAGAAGCTTCAGGAGCGTCTTGGGTATCTGCAGAAATTTCATAGTTCAACAATTATAACGCTAACAATTTATTTTAAAGAGGAATATCCACTGACGTAAAAAAATTTTTTTATTGTTAATTTTAAAATTCACTAGGCATTTTGGAAGCCACCCAGCACTCAAGGATTTTAAGAGAAGCTTTAAAAGTGTCTTAGGTATTTGCAAGAAATTCATAGTTCAACAATTATAACGCTAACAATTTATTTTAAGGGGTATATCCACTGACGTTAAAAAATAATTTTATTGTTAATTTAAAAATTCACCATGGAATTTCAAAGCCACCCAGCACTCAGGGATTTTAAGAGAAGTTTTAAAAGTGTCTTAGGTATTTGCAAAAAATTCATAGTACAACAATTATAACGCTAACAATTTATTTTAAAGGGGTACATCCACTGACGTTAAAAAAATATTTTTTGGTAATTTAAAAATTCACTATGGATTTTCAAAGAAACCCAGCACTCAGGGATTTTAAGCGAAGCTTTAAAAGTGTTTTAGATATCTGCAGAAAATTCATAGTACAACAATTATAACGCTAACAATTTATTTAAAAGGGTTACCTCCACTGACTTTAAAAATTTTTTTTATTGTTAATTTAAAAATTCACTATAGATTTTTGAAATTATCCAGCACCCAGGGATTTTAAGGGAAGCTTTAAAAGTGTCTTAGGTATCTGCGAAAAATTCATAGTATAACAATTATAACGCTAACAATTTATTTTATAGGGGTACATCCACAGACGTTAAAAAAATTTTTTTGTTCATTTAAAAATTCACTATGGATTTTCAAAGCCACCCAGCACTCAGGGATTTTAAGAAAAGCTTTTAAAGAGTCTTAGATATCTGTGAAAAATTCACAGTACAACAATTATAATGCTAACAATTTATTTTATAGGGGTATATCCACTGACATCAAAAAAAATTTTTATTGTTAATTTAAAAATTCATTATGGATTCTTGAAAACACCAGCACTCAGGGATTTTAAGAGAAGCTTTAAAAGTGTCTTAGATATCTGCGAAAAATTTATGGTACAACAATTATAACGGTAACAATTTATTTTAAAGAAATACTTCCACTGACGTAAAAAAATTTTTTTTTGTTAATTTAAAAATTCACTATGCATTTTCGAACCCACCCAGCACTCAGGGATTTTAAGAGAAGCTTTAGAAGTGTCTTAGCTATCTGTGAAAAATTCATAGTACAACAATTATAACGCTAACAATTTATTTTAAAGGAATATATCCACTGACGTTAAAAAAATTTTTTTGTTGATTTCAAAATTTACTATGGAATTTCAAAGCCACCCAGCACTCAAGGATTTTAAGAGAAGCTTTAATGGTGTCTTAGGTATCTGTGAAAAATTCACAGTACAACAATTATAACGCTAACAATTTATTTTAAAGGGTTACATCCACTAACGTTAAAAAAATTTTTATTGGTAATTTAAAAATTCACTATGGATTTTTGAATACACCCAGCACTCAGGGATTTTAAAAAAAGCTTTAAAAGTGTCTTAGATATCTGCAAAAAATTCATAGTACAACAATTATAACGCTAAAAATTTATTTTACAGGGGTATATCCACTGACGTCAAAAAAATTATTTTATTGTTAATTTATAAAATCAATATTGATTTTCGAAGACACCCAGCACTCAGGGATTTTAAGAGAAGCTTTAAAAGTGTCTTAGGTATCTGTAGAAAATTTATAGTTCAACAATTATAACGTTAACAATTTATTTTATAGGGGTAAATCCACTGACGTTAAAAAAATTTTTTTTTGTTAATTTAAAAGTTCACTATGGATTTTCGAAGTCACCCAGCACTCAGAGATTTTAACAGAAGCTTTAAAAGTGCCTTAGGTATCTGTGAAAAATTCATAGCACAACAATTATAACGCTAACAATTTATTTTAAAGTGGTACATCCACTGACGTTTAAAAAATTTTCTTTGTTAATTTAAAAATTCACTATGGATTTTCAAAGCCACCCAGCACTCAGAAATTTTAAGAGAAGCTTTAAAAGTGTCTTAGGTATCTGCGAAAAATTTATGGTACAACAATTATAACGCTAACAATTTATTTTAGAGGGGTAAGTCCACTGACGTTAAAAAAATTTTTTTTTTGTTAATTTAAAAATTCACTATGGATTTTCGAAGACGCCCAGCACTCAGGGATTTTAAAAGAAGCTTTAAAAGTGTCTTAGGTATCTGTAGAAAATTTATAGTTCAACAATTATAACGTTAACAATTTATTTTATAGGGGTAAATCCACTGACGTTAAAAAAATTTTTTTTTGTTAATTTAAAAGTTCACTATGGATTTTCGAAGTCACCCAGCACTCAGAGATTTTAACAGAAGCTTTAAAAGTGCCTTAGGTATCTGTGAAAAATTCATAGCACAACAATTATAACGCTAACAATTTATTTTAAAGGGTACATCCGCTGACGTTACAAATTTTTTTTATTGTTAATTTAAAAATTCACTATGGATTTTTGAAGTTACCCAGCACTTAGAAATTTTAAGAGAAGCTTTAAAGGTATCTTAGGTATCTGCGAAAAATTCATAGTACAACAATTATAACGCTAACAATTTATTTTAAAGAGGTACCTCCACTGACGTTAAAAAAATTTTTTGTTAATTTAAAAATTCACTATGGATTTTCAAAGTCACCCAGCTCTCAGGGATTTTAAGAGAAGCTTTAAAAGTGTCTTAGGTATCTGTGAAAAATTCATAGTACAACAATTATATCGCCAACAATTTATTTTAAAGGGATACATCCACTGACGTTAAAAATTTTTTTATTGTTAATTTAAAAATTCATTATGGATTTTTGAAGACACCCAGCACTCAGAAATTTTAAGAGAAGCTTCAAAAGTGTCTTAGGTATTTGCGAAAACTTCATGGAATAACAATTATAACGCTAACAATTTATTTTAAAGAGGTACATCCACCGACGTTAAAAATTTTTTTTATTGTTAATTTAAAAATTCATTATATATTTCTGAAAACACCCAGCACTCAGAAATTTTAAGAGAAGCTTCAAAAGTGTCTTAGGTATTTGCGAAAAATTCATGGAATAACAATTATAACGCTAACAATTTATTTTAAAGAGGTACTTCCACTGACGTTAAAAATTTTTTTTTTGTTAATTTATAAATTCACTATGGATTTTCAAAGCCACCCAGCGCTCAGGGATTTTAAGAGAAACTTTAGAAGTGTCTTAGGTATCTGCAAAAAATTTATGGTATAACAATTATAACGCTAACAATTTATTTTAAATGGGTATATCCACTGACGTTAAAAATTTTTCTTTTGTTAATTTAAAAATTCACTATGCATTTTCAAAGCCACCCAGCACTCAGAAATTCTAAGAGTAGCTTTAAAAGTGTCTTAGGTATCTGTAAAAAATTCATAATATAACAATTATAACGCTAACAATTTATTTTATAGGGATAAATCCACTGACGTTAAAAAAATTTTTTATTGTTAATTTAAAAATTCACTATGGATTTTCAAAGCCACCCAGCACTCAGGGATTTTAAGAGAAACTTTAGAAATGTCTTAGGTACCTGTGAAAAATTCAAAGTACAACAATTAAAACGCTAACAATTTATTTTAAACAGGTACATCCACTGACGTTAAAAAATTTTTTTTTTGTTAATTTAAAATTCACTATGCATTTTTGAGAGTGCCACTGAGAGTGCCACTGAGAGTGCCACTGAGACTGCCACTGAGAGTGCCACTGAGAGTGCCACTGAGAGTGCCACTGAGAGTGCCACTGAGATTGCCACTGAGACTGCCACTGGGACTGCCACTGAGACTGCCACTGAGAGTGCCACTGAGAGTGCCACTGAGAGTGCCACTGAGAGTGCCACTGAGAGTGCCACTGAGACTGCCACTGAGAGTGCCACTGAGAGTGCCATTGAGAGTGCCACTGAGAGTGCCACTGAGACTGCCACTGAGACTGCCACTAAGAGTGCCACTGAGAGTGCCACTGAGAGTGCCACTGAGAGTGCCACTGAGAGTGCTACTGAGAGTGATACTGAGACTGCCACTGAGACTGCCACTGAGACTGCCACTGGGACTGCCACTGGGACTGCCACTGGGACTGCCACTGGGACTGACACTGAGAATGCCACTGAGAGTGCCACTGAGAGTGCCACTGAGAGTGCCACTGAGAGTGCCACTGAGAGTGCCACTGAGACTGCCACTGAGGCTGCCACTGGGACTGCCACTGAGACTGCCACTGAGAGTGCCACTGAGAGTGCCACTGAGAGTGCCACTGAGAGTGCTACTGAGAGTGCCACTGAGAGTGCCACTGAGAGTGCCACTGAGAGTGCCACTGAGAGTGCCACTGAGAGTGCCACTGAGACTGCCACTGGGACTGCCACTGGGACTGCCACTAAGAGTGCCTCTGAGAGTGCCACTGAGAGTGTCACTGAGACTGCCACTGAGAGTGCCACTGAGAGTGCCACTGAGAGTGCTACTGAGACTGCCACTGAGACTGACACTGAGACCGCCACTGGGACTGGCACTGGGACTGCCACTGAGAGTGCCACTGAGAGTGCCACTGAGAGTGCCACTGAGAGTTCCACTGAAAGTGCCACTGAGAGTGCCACTGAGAGTGTTACTGAGAGTGCCACTGAGAGTGCCACTGAGAGTGCCACTGAGAGTGCCACTGAGACTGCCACTGGGACTGCCACTGAGACTGCCACTGAGAGTGCCACTGAGAGTGCCACTGAGAGTGCCACTGAGAGTGTCACTGAGACTGTCACTGAGAGTGCCACTGAGAGTGCCACTGAGAGTGCCACTGAGAGTGTCACTGAGACTGCCACTGAGAGTGTTACTGAGAGTGCCACTGAGAGTGCCACTGAAAGTGCCACTGAGACTGCCACTGAGACTGCCACTGAGAGTGCCACTGAGAGTGCCACTGAGAGTGCCACTGAGACTGCCACTGAGACTGAAACTGAGACTGCCACTGGGACTGTCACTGTAAGTGCCACTGAGAGTTCCACTGAAAATGCCACTGAGAGTGCCACTGAGAGTGCCACTGAGATTGCCACTGAGAGTGCCACTGAGAGTGCCACTGAGAGTGCCACTGAGAGTGCCACTGAGAGTGCCACTGAGACTGCCACTGAGAGTGCCACTGAGAGTGCCACTGAGAGTGCCACTGAGAGTGCCACTGAGAGTGCCACTGAGAGTGCCACTGAGACTGCCACTGAGAGTGACACTGAGAGTGCCACTGAGAGTGCCACTGAGTACTGGTACAACAATTATAACGCTAACAATTTATTTTAAGGGGTATATCCACTGACGTTAAAAAAATTTTTATTGTTAATTTAAAAATTCACTATGGGTTTTCAAAGCAACCCAGCACTCAGGGATTTTAAGAGAAGCTTTAAAAGTGTCTTAGGTTTCTGTGAAAAATTCATAGTACAACAATTATAATGCTGACAATTTATTTTAAAGGGGTACATCCACTGACGTTAAAAAAATTTTTTATTGTTAATTTAAAAATTCATTATGGATTCTTGAAGACACCCAGCACTCAGGGATTTTAAGAGAAGCTTTAAAAGTGTCTTAGGGATCTGTAGAGAATTCAAATTACAACAATTATAACGCTAACAATTTATTTTAAAGGGGTAAATCCACTGACGTTATGAAAATTTTTATTGTTAATTTAAAAATTCACTATGCATTTTCGAATCCACCCAGCACTCAGGGATTTTAAGAGAAGCTTTAAAAGTGTCTTAGGTATCTGCGAAAAATTCATGGTACAACCATTATAAGGCTGACGTTAAAATTTTTTTTTTGTAAATTTATAAATTCACTATGCATTTTTGAAGCAACCCAGCACTCAAGGACTTTAAGAGAAGCTTTAAAAGTGTCTTAGGTATCTGCGAAAAATTTATGGTACAACAATTGTAACGCTAACAATTTATTTTAGAGGTGTAAGTCCACTGACGTTAAAAAAATTTTTTTTGTTAATTTAAAAATTCACTATAGATTTTCGAAGACGCCCAGCACTCAAGGATTTTAAGAGAAGCTTTAAAAGTGTCTTAGGTATTTGCAAAAAATTCATAGTTCAACAATTATAACGCTAACAATTTATTTTAAGGGGTATATCCACTGACGTTAAAAAATTATTTTATTGTTAATTTAAAAATTCACCATGGAATTTCAAAGCCACCCAGTACTCAGGGATTTTAAGAGAAGTTTTAAAAGTGTCTTAGGTATTTGCAAAAAATTCATAGTACAACAATTATAACGCTAACAATTTATTTTAAAGGGGTACATCCACTGACGTTAAAAAAATATTTTATGGTAATTTAAAAATTCACTATGGATTTTCAAAGAAACCCAGCACTCAGGGATTTTAAGCGAAGCTTTAAAAGTGTCTTAGATATCTGCAAAAAATTCATAGTACAACAATTATAACGCTAACAATTTATTTAAAAGGGTTACCTCCACTGATTTAAAAAATTTTTTTTATTGTGAATTTAAAAATTCACTATAGATTTTTGAAGTTATCCAGCACTCAGGGATTTTAAGAGAAGCTTTAAAAGTGTCTTAGGTATCTGCGAAAAATTCATAGTATAACAATTATAACGCTAACAATTTATTTTATAGGGGTACATCCACAGACGTTAAAAAAATTTTTTTGTTCATTTAAAAATTCACTATGGATTTTCAAAGCCACCCAGCACTCAGGGATTTTAAAAGAAGCTTTTAAAGAGTCTTAGATATCTGTGAAAAATTCACAGTACAACAATTATAATGCTAACAATTTATTTTATAGGGGTACATCCACTGACATCAAAAAAAATTTTTATTGTTAATTTAAAAATTCATTATGGATTCTTGAAGACACCCAGCACTCAGGGATTTTAAGAAAAGCTTTAAAAGTGTCTTAGATATCTGCGAAAAATTCATGGTACAACAATTATAACGGTAACAATTTATTTTAAAGAAATACTTCCAATGACGTTAAAATTTTTTTTTTTGTTAATTTAAAAATTCACTATGCATTTTCGATACCACCCAGCACTCAGGGATTTTAAGAAAAGCTTTAATGGTGTCTTAGGTATCTGCGAAAAATTAACAGTACAACAATTATAACGTTAACAATTTATTTTAAAGGTTACATCCACTAACGTTAAAAAAATTTTTATTAATAATTTAAAAATTCACTATGGATTTTTGAATACACCCAGTATTTTTAAAAGTATCTTAGGTATCTGCGAAAAATTCATGGTACAACAATTATAAGGCTAACAATTTATTTTAAAGGGGTATATCCACCGACGTTAAAAATTTTTTTTTGTTAATTTAAAAACTCACTATGCATTTTTGAAGCCACCCAGCCCTCAGGAATTTTAAGAGAAGCTTCAGGAGCGTCTTGGGTATCTGCAGAAAATTCATAGTTCAACAATTATAACGCTAACAATTTATTTTAAGGGGTATATCCACTGACGTTAAAAAATTATTTTATTGTTAATTTAAAAATTCACCATGGAATTTCAAAGCCACCCAGCACTCAGGGATTTTAAGAGAAGTTTTAAAAGTGTCTTAGGTATTTGCAAAAAATTCATAGTACAACAATTATAACGCTAACAATTTATTTTAAAGGGGTACATCCACTGACGTTAAAAAAATATTTTATGGTAATTTAAAAATTCACTATGGATTTTCAAGGAAACCCAGCACTCAGGGATTTTAAGCGAAGCTTTAAAAGTGTCTTAGATATCTGCAGAAAATTCATAGTACAACAATTATAACGCTAACAATTTATTTAAAAGGGTTACCTCCACTGACTTTAAAAATTTTTTTAATTGTTAATTTAAAAATTCACTATAGATTTTTGAAGTTATCCAGCACTCAGGGATTCTAAGAGAAGCTTTAAAAGTGTCTTAGGTATCTGCGAAAAATTCATAGTATAACAATTATAACGCTAACAATTTATTTTATAGGGGTACATCCACAGACGTTAAAAAAATTTTTTTGTTCATTTAAAAATTCACTATGGATTTTCAAAGCCACCCAGCACTCAGGGATTTTAAGAGAAGCTTTCAAAGAGTCTTAGATATCTGTGAAAAATTCACAGTACAACAATTATAATGCTAACAATTTATTTTATAGGGATACATCCACTGACATAAAAAAAATTTTTATTGTTAATTTAAAAATTCATTATGGATTCTTGAAGACACCCAGCACTCAGGGAATTTAAGAAAAGCTTTAAAAGTGTCTTAGATATCTGCGAAAAATTCATGGTACAACAATTATGACGCTAACAAATTATTTTAAGGGGTATATCCACTGACGTTAAAAAATTATTTTATTGTTAATTTAAAAATTCACCATGGAATTTCAAAGCCCCCCAGCACTCAGGGATTTTAAGAGAAGTTTTAAAAGTGTCTTAGGTATTTGCAAAAAATTCATAGTACAATAATTATACCGCTAACAATTTATTTTAAAGCGATAAATCCACTGACGTTAAAAAAATTTTTTATTGTTAATTTAAAAATTAACTATGGATTTTTAAAGCCACCCAGAACTCAGAAATTCTAAGAGTAGCTTTAAAAGTGTCTTAGGTATCTGCAAAAAATTCATAATATAACAATTATAACGCTAACAATTTATTTTATAGGGATAAATCCACTGACGTTAAAAAAATTTTTTATTGTTAATTTAAAAATTCACTATGAATTTTCAAAGCCACCCAGCACTCAGGGATTTTAAGAGAAACTTTAGAAATGTCTTAGGTATCTGTGAAAAATTCAAAGTACAACAATTAAAACGCTAACAATTTATTTTAAAGAGGTACATCCACTGACGTTAAAAAAATTTTTTTTTGTTAATTTAAAATTCACTATGCATTTTTGAGAGTGCCACTGAGAGTGCCACTGAGAGTGCCACTGAGACTGCCACTGAGAGTGCCACTGAGACTGCCACTGAGAGTGCCACTGAGAGTGCCACTGAGAGTGCCACTGAGAGTGCCACTGAGAGTGCCACTGAGAGTGCCACTGAGATTGCCACTGAGACTGCCACTGGGACTGCCACTGAGACTGCCACTGAGACTGCCACTGAGACTGCCACTGAGAGTGCCACTGAGAGTGCCACTGAGAGTGCCATTGAGAGTGCCACTGAGAGTGCCACTGAGAGTGCCACTGAGAGTGCCACTGAGAGTGCCACTGAGAGTGCCACTGACAGTGCCACTGAGAGTGCCACTGAGAGTGCCACTGAGAGTGCCACTGGGACTGCCACTGAGACTGCCACTGAGAGTGCCACTGAAAGTGCCACTGAGAGTGCCACTGAGACTGCCACTGAGACTGCCACTGAGACTGCCACTGAGAGTGCCACTGAGACTGCCACTGAGAGTGCCACTGAGAGTGCCACTGAGAGTGCCACTGAGAGTGCCACTGAGAGTGCCACTGAGACTGCCACTGAGACTGCCACTGGGACTGCCACTGAGACTGCCACTGAGAGTGCCACTGAGAGTGCCACTGAGAGTGTCACTGAGAGTGCCACTGAGAGTGCCACTGAGACTGCCACTGGGACTGCCACTGAGACTGCCACTGAGAGTGCCACTGAGAGTGCCACTGAGAGTGCCATTGAGAGTGCCACTGAGAGTGCCACTGAGACTGCCACTAAGACTGCCACTGGGACTGCCACTGGGACTGCCACTGAGAGTGCCACTGAGAGTGCCACTGAGAGTGTCACTGAGACTGCCACTGAGACTGCCACTGAGAGTGCCACTGAGAGTGCCACTGAGAGTGCCACTGAAAGTGCCACTGAGAGTGCCACTGAGAGTGCCACTGAGAGTGCCACTGAGACTGCCACTGGGACTGATACTGAGACTGCCACTGAGAGTGCCACTGAGAGTGCCACTGAGAGTGTCACTGAGACTGCCACTGAGAGTGTCACTGAGACTGCCACTGAGAGTGCCACTGAGAGTGCCACTAAGAGTGCCACTGAGAGTGCCATTGAGACTGCCACTGGGACTGCCACTGAGACTGCCACTGAGAGTGCCACTGAGAGTGCCACTGAGAGTGTCACTGAGACTGCCACTGAGAGTGCCACTGAGAGTGCCACTGAGAGTGTCACTGAGACTGCCACTGAGAGTGCCACTGAGAGTGCCACTGAGAGTGCCACTGAGAGTGCCACTGAGAGTGCCACTGAGAGTGCCACTGAGACTGCCACTGGGACTGCCACTGAGACTGCCTCTGAGAGTGCCACTGAGAGTGCCACTGAGAGTGCCACTGAGAGTGTCACTGAGACTGCCACTGAGAGTGCCACTGAGAGTGCCACTGAGAGTGCCACTGAGACTGCCACTGGGACTGCCACTGAGACTGCCTCTGAGAGTGCCACTGAGAGTGCCACTGAGAGTGCCACTGAGAGTGACACTGAGAGTGTCACTGAGACTGCCACTGAGGGTGCCACTGAGAGTGCCACTGAGATTGCCACTGAGAGTGCCACTGAGAGTGCCACTGAGACAGCCACTGGGACTGCCACTGAGACTGCCTCTGAGAGTGCCACTGAGAGTGCCACTGAGAGTGCCACTGAGAGTGCCACTGAGAGTGTCACTGAGACTGCCACTGAGAGTGCCACTGAGAGTGCCACTGAGAGTGCCACTGAGAGTGCCACTGAGAGTGTCACTGAGACTGCCATTGAGAGTGTTACTGAGAGTGACACTGAGAGTGCCACTGAGACTGCCACTGAGAGTGCCACTGAGAGTGCCACTGAGAGTGCCACTGAGACTGCCACTGAGACTGCCACTGAGACTGCCACTGGGACTGTCACTGAGAGTGCCACTGAGAGTTCCACTGAAAATGCCACTGAGAGTGCCACTGAGAGTGACACTGAGAGTGCCACTGAGAGTGCCACTGAGAGTGCCACTGAGAGTGCCACTGAGAGTGCCACTGAGACTGCCACTGAGAGTGCCACTGAGAGTGCAACTGAGAGTGCCACTGAGAGTGCCACTGAGAGTGCCACTGAGAGTGCCACTGAGAGTGCCACTGAGACTGCCACTGAGAGTGCCACTGAGAGTGCCACTGAGAGTGCCACTGAGAGTGCCACTGAGAGTGCCACTGAGAGTGCCACTGAGAGTGTCACTAAGACTGCCACTGAGACTGCCACTGAGAGTGCCACTGAGAGTGCCACTGAGAGTGCCACTGAGAGTGTCACTAAGACTGCCACTGAGACTGCCACTGAGATTGCCACTGAGAGTGCCACTGAGAGTGCCACTGAGAGTGCCACTGAGATTGCCACTGAGACTGAAACTGGAACTCCCACTGAGAGTGCCACTGAAAGTGCAACTGAGAGTGCCACTGAGAGTGCCACTGAGAGTGCCACTGAGACTGCCACTGGGACTGCCACTGGGACTGCCACTGAGAGTGCTACTGAGAGTGCTACTGAGAGTGCCACTGAGAGTGCCACTGAGAGTGCCACTGAGAGTGCCACTGAGAGTGCCAATGAGAGTGCCACTGAGAGTGCCACTGAGAGTGCCACTGAGACTGCCACTGGGACTGCCACTGGGACTGCCACTGAGAGTGCCACTGAGAGTGCCACTGAGAGTGCCACTTAGAGTGCCACTGAGAGTGCCACTGAGAGTGCCACTGAGAGTGCCACTGAGAGTGCCACTGAGAGTGCCACTGAGACTGCCACTGAGACTGCCACTGAGACTGCCACTGGGACTGCCACTGAGAGTGCCACTGAGAGTTCCACTGAAAGTGCCACTGAGAGTGCCACTGAGAGTGCCACTAAGAGTGCCACTGGGAGTGCCACTGAGAGTGCCACTGAGAGTGCCACTGAGACTGCCACTGAGACTGCAACTGGGACTGCCACTGAGACTGCCACTGAGAGTGCCACTGAGAGTGCCACTGAGAGTGCCACTGAGACTGCCACTGAGAGTGCCACTGAGACTGCCACTGAGAGTGCCACTGAGAGTGCCACTGAGTACTGGTACAACAATTATAACGCTAACAATTTATTTTAAGGGGTATATCCACTGACGTTAAAAAAATTTTTATTGTTAATTTAAAAATTCACTATGGGTTTTCAAAGCCACCCAGCACTCAGGGATTTTAAGAGAAGCTTTAAAAGTGTCTTAGATTTCTGTGAAAAATTCATAGTACAACAATTATAATGCTAACAATTTATTTTAAAGGGGTACATCCACTGACGTTAAAAAATGTTTTTATTGTTAATTTAAAAATTCATTATGGATTCTTGAAGACACCCAGCACTCAGGGATTTTAAGAGAAGCTTTAAAAGTGTCTTAGAGATCTGTAGAGAATTCAAATTACAACAATTATAACGCTAACAATTTATTTTAAAAGGGTAAATCCACTGACGTCATGAAAAATTTTTATTGTTAATTTAAAAATTCACTATGCATTTTTGAATCCACCCAGCACTCAGGGATTTTAAGAGAAGCTTTAAAAGCGTCTTAGGTATCTGCGAAAAATTCATGGTACAACCATTATAAGGCTAACAATTTATTTAAAAGGGGTACATCCACTGATGTTAAAATTTTTTTTTTGTAAATTTATAAATTCACTATGCATTTTTGAAGCAACCCAGCACTCAAGGACTTTAAGAGAAGCTTTAAAAGTGTCTTAGGTATCTGCGAAAAATTTATGGTACAACAATTATAACGCTAACAATTTATTTTAGAGGGGTAAGTCCACTGACGTTAAAAAAAATTTTTTTTGTTAATTTAAAAATTCACTATGGATTTTCGAAGACGCCCAGCACTCAAGGATTTTAAGAGAAGCTTTAAAAGTGTCTTAGGTATTTGCAAAAAATTCATAGTTCAACAATTATAACGCTAACAATTTATTTTAAGGGGTATATCCACTGACGTTAAAAAATTATTTTATTGTTAATTTAAAAATTCACCATGGAATTTCAAAGCCACCCAGCACTCAGGGATTTTAAGAGAAGTTTTAAAAGTGTCTTAGGTATTTGTAAAAAATTCATAGTACAACAATTATAACGCTAACAATTTATTTTAAAGGGGTACATCCACTGACGTTAAAAAAATATTTTATGGTAATTTAAAAATTCACTATGGATTTTCAAAGAAACCCAGCACTCAGGGATTTTAAGCGAAGCTTTAAAAGTGTCTTAGATATCTGCAGAAAATTCATAGTACAACAATTATATCGCTAACAATTTATTTAAAAGGGTTACCTCCACTGACTTTAAAAATTTTTTTTATTGTTAATTTAAAAATTCACTATAGATTTTTGAAGTTATCCAGCACTCAGGGATTTTAAGAGAAGCTTTAAAAGTGTCTTAGGTATCTGCGAAAAATTCATAGTATAACAATTATAACGCTAACAATTTATTTTATAGGGGTACATCCACAGACGTTAAAAAAATTTTTTTGTTCATTTAAAAATTCACTATGGATTTTCAAAGCCACCCAGCACTCAGGGATTTTAAGAGAAGCTTTTAAAGAGTCTTAGATATCTGTGAAAAATTCACAGTACAACAATTATAATGCTAACAATTTATTTTATAGGGGTACATCCACTGACATCAAAAAAAATTTTTATTGTTAATTTAAAAATTCATTATGGATTCTTGAAGACACCCAGCACTCAGGGATTTTAAGAAAAGCTTTAAAAGTGTCTTAGATATCTGCGAAAAATTCATGGTACAACAATTATAACGGTAACAATTTATTTTAAAGAAAAACTTCCAATGACGTTAAAAATTTTTTTTTTTGTTAATTTAAAAATTCACTATGCATTTTCGAACCCACCCAGCACTCAGGGATTTTAAAAGAAGCTTTAGAAGTGTTTTAGCTATCTGCGAAAAATTCATAGTACAACAATTATAACGCTAACAATTTATTTTAAAGGGATATATCCACTGACGTTAAAAAATTTTTTTTGTTGATTTAAAAATTTACTATGGAATTTCAAAGCCACCCAGCACTCAGGGATTTTAAGAGAAGCTTTAATGGTGTCTTAGGTATCTGTGAAAAATTAACAGTACAACAATTATAACGTTAACAATTTATTTTAATGGTTACATTCACTAACGTTAAAAAAATTTTTATTGGTAATTTAAAAATTCACTATGGATTTTTGAATACACCCAGTATTTTTAAAAGTATCTTAGGTATCTGCGAAAAATTCATGGTACAACAATTATAAGGCTAACAATTTATTTTAAAGGGGTATATCCACCGACGTTAAAAATTTTTTTTTGTTAATTTAAAAACTCACTATGCATTTTTGAAGCCACCCAGCCCTCAGGAATTTTAAGAGAAGCTTCAGGAGCGTCTTGGGTATCTGCAGAAAATTCATAGTTCAACAATTATAACGCTGACAATTTATTTTAAGGGGTAAATCCACTGACGTTAAAAAATTATTTTATTGTTAATTTAAAAATTCACCATGGAATTTCAAAGCCACCCAGCACTCAGGGATTTTAAGAGAAGTTTTAAAAGTGTCTTAGGTATTTGCAAAAAATTCATAGTACAACAATTATACCGCTAACAATTTATTTAAAAGGGTTACCTCCATTGACTTTAAAAATTTTTTTATTGTTAATTTAAAAATTCACTATAGATTTTTGAAGTTATCCAGCACTCAGGGATTTTAAGAGAAGCTTTAAAAGTGTCTTAGGTATCTGCGAAAAATTCATAGTATAACAATTATAACGCTAACAATTTATTTTATAGGGGTACAACCACTGACATCAAAAAAAATTTTTATTGTTAATTTAAAAATTCATTATGGATTCTTGAAGACACCCAGCACTCAGGGATTTTAAGAAAAGCTTTAAAAGTGTCTTAGATATCTGCGAAAAATTCATGGTACAACAATTATAACGGTAACAATTTATTTTAAAGAAATGCTTCCAATGACGTTAAAAATTTTTTTTTTTGTTTATTTAAAAATTCACTATGCATTTTCGAACCCACCCAGCACTCAGGGATTTTAAAAGAAGCTTTAGAAGTGTCTCAGCTATCTGTGAAAAATTCATAGTACAACAATTATAACGCTAACAATTTATTTTAAAGGGATATATCCACTGACGTTAAAAAATTTTTTTTGTTGATTTAAAAATTTACTATGGAATTTCAAAGCCACCCAGCACTCAGGGTTTTTAAGAGAAGCTTTAATGGTGTCTTAGGTATCTGTGAAATCTTAACAGTACAACAATTATAACGTTAACAATTTATTTTAAAGGTTACATTCACTAACGTTAAAAAAATTTTTATTGGTAATTTAAAAATTCACTATGGATTTTTGAATACACCCAGTATTTTAAAAGTATCTTAGGTATCTGCAAAAAATTCATGGTACAACAATTATAAGGCTAACAATTTATTTTAAAGGGGTATATCAACCGACGTTAAAAATTTTTTTTTGTTAATTTAAAAACTCACTATGCATTTTTGAAGCCACCCAGCCCTCAGGAATTTTAAGAGAAGCTTCAGGAGCGTCTTGGGTATCTGCAGAAAATTCATAGTTCAACAATTATAACGCTAACAATTTATTTTAAAGGGGAATATCCACTGACGTAAAAAAATTTTTTTATTGTTAATTTTAAAATTCACTAGGCATTTTGGAAGCCACCCAGCACTCAAGGATTTTAAGAGAAGCTTTAAAAGTGTCTTAGGCATCTGCAAAAAATTCATAGTTCAACAATTATAACGCTAACAATTTATTTTAAGGGGTATATCCACTGACGTTAAAAAAATTTTTATTGTTAATTTAAAAATTCACTATGGGTTTTCAAAGCCACCCAGCACTCAGGGATTTTAAGAAAAGCTTTAAAAGTGTCTTGGGTATTTGCGAAAAATTCATAGTACAACAATTATAACGCTAACAATTTATTTTAAATGGGTACATCCACTGACGTTAAAAAATTTTTTTTTGTTAATTTAAAAATTTACTATGGATTTTCAAAGCCACCCAGCACTCAGGGATTTTAAGAGAAGCTTTAAAAGTGTCTTAGATTTCTGTGAAAAATTCATAGTACAACAATTATAATGCTAACAATTTATTTTAAAGGGGTACATCCACTGACGGTAAAAAATTTTTTTATTGTTAATTTAAAAATTAATTATGGATTCTTGAAGACACCCAGCACTCAGGGATTTTAAGAGAATCTTTAAAAGTGTCTTGGGGATCTGTAGAGAATTCAAATTACAACAATTATAACGCTACCAATTTATTTTAAAGGGGTAAATCCACTGACGTTATGAAAAATTTTATTGTTAATTTAAAAATTCACTATGCATTTTCGAATCCACCCAGCACTCAGGGATTTTAAGAGAAGCTTTAAAAGTGTCTTAGGTATCTGCGAAAAATTCATGGTACAACCATTATAAGGCTAACAATTTATTTAAAAGGGGTACATCCACTGACGTTAAAATTTTTTTTTTGTAAATTTATAAATTCACTATGCATTTTTGAAGCAACCCAGCACTCAAGGACTTTAAGAGAAGCTTTAAAAGTGTCTTAGGTATCTGCGAAAAATTTATGGTACAACAATTATAACGCTAACAATTTATTTTAGAGGGGTAAGTCCACTGACGTTAAAAATTTTTTTTTTGTTAATTTAAAAATTCACTATGGATTTTCGAAGACGCCCAGCACTCAAGGATTTTAAGAGAAGCTTTAAAAGTGTCTTAGGTATTTGCAAGAAATTCATAGTTCAACAATTATAACGCTAACAATTTATTTTAAGGGGTATATCCACTGACGTTAAAAAATAATTTTATTGTTAATTTAAAAATTCACCATGGAATTTCAAAGCCACCCAGCACTCAGGGATTTTAAGGAAAGTTTTAAAAGTGTCTTAGGTATTTGCAAAAAATTCATAGTACAACAATTATAACGCTAACAATTTATTTTAAAGGGGTACATCCACTGACGTTAAAAAAATATTTTTTGGTAATTTAAAAATTCACTATGGATTTTCAAAGAAACCCAGCACTCAGGGATTTTAAGCGAAGCTTTAAAAGTGTTTTAGATATCTGCAGAAAATTCATAGTACAACAATTATAACGCTAACAATTTATTTAAAAGGGTTACCTCCACTGACTTTAAAAATTTTTTTTATTGTTAATTTAAAAATTCACTATAGATTTTTGAAGTTATCCAGCACTCAGGGATTTTAAGGGAAGCTTTAAAAGTGTCTTAGGTATCTGCGAAAAATTCATAGTATAACAATTATAACGCTAACAATTTATTTTATAGGGGTACATCCACAGACGTTAAAAAAATTTTTTTGTTCATTTAAAAATTCACTATGGATTTTCAAAGCCACCCAGCACTCAGGGATTTTAAGAGAAGCTTTTAAAGAGTCTTAGATATCTGTGAAAAATTCACAGTACAACAATTATAATGCTAACAATTTATTTTATAGGGGTACATCCACTGACATCAAAAAAAATTTTTATTGTTAATTTAAAAATTCATTATGGATTCTTGAAAACACCCAGCACTCAGGGATTTTAAGAGAAGCTTTAAAAGTGTCTTAGATATCTGCGAAAAATTTATGGTACAACAATTATAACGGTAACAATTTATTTTAAAGAAATACTTCCACTGACGTAAAAAATTTTTTTTTTGTTAATTTAAAAATTCACTATGCATTTTCGAACCCACCCAGCATTCAGGGATTTTAAGAGAAGCTTTAGAAGTGTCTTAGCTATCTGTGAAAAATTCATAGTACAACAATTATAACGCTAACAATTTATTTTAAAGGGATATATCCACTGACGTTAAAAAAATTTTTTTGTTTATTTAAAAATTTACTATGGAATTTTAAAGCCACCCAGCACTCAAGGATTTTAAGAGAAGCTTTAATGGAGTCTTAGGTATCTGTGAAAAATTCACAGTACAACAATTATAACGCTAACAATTTATTTTAAAGGGTTACATCCACTAACGTTAAAAAAAATTTTATTGGTAATTTAAAAATTCACTATGGATTCTTGAATACACCCAGCACTCAGGGATTTTAAGAAAAGCTTTAAAAGTGTCTTAGATATCTGCAAAAAATTCATAGTACAACAATTATAACGCTAAAAATTTATTTTACAGGGGTATATCCACTGACGTCAAAAAAATTATTTTATTGTTAATTTATAAAATCAATATTGATTTTCGAAGACACCCAGCACTCAGGGATTTTAAGAGAAGCTTTAAAAGCGTCTTAGGTATCTGCAAAAAATTCATAGTACAACAATTATAACGCTAACAGTTTAATTTAGAGGGGTAAATCCACTGACGTTAAAAAAATTTTTTGTAAATTTAAAAATTCACTATGGATTTTCAAAACCACCCAGCACTCAGGGATTTTTAGAGAAGCTTCAGAAGTGTCTTAAATATCTGCGAAAAATTCATGGTTCAACAATTATAGGGCTAACAATTTATTTTAAAGGGGTAAATCCACTGACGTTAAAAAATTTCTTTATTGTTAATTTAAAAATTCACTATGGATTTTTGAAGCCACTCAGCACTCAGGGATTTTAAGAGAAACTTCAAAAGTGTCTTAGGTATCTGTAAAAAATTCAAAGTTCAACAATTATAACGCTAACCATTTATTTTAAAGTGGTATATCCACTGACGTTTAAAAAATTTTCTTTGTTAATTTAAAAATTCACTATGGATTTTCAAAGCCACCCAGCACTCAGAAATTTTAAGAGAAGCTTTAAAAGTGTCTTAGGTATCTGCGAAAAATTTATGGTACAACAATTATAACGCTAACAATTTATTTTAGAGGGGTAAGTCCACTGACGTTAAAAAATTTTTTTTTTGTTAATTTAAAAATTCACTATGGATTTTCGAAGACGCCCAGCACTCAGGGATTTTAAAAGAAGCTTTAAAAGTGTCTTAGGTATCTGTAGAAAATTTATAGTTCAACAATTATAACGTTAACAATTTATTTTATAGGGGTAAATCCACTGACGTTAAAAAAATTTTTTTTTGTTAATTTAAAAGTTCACTATGGATTTTCGAAGTCACCCAGCACTCAGAGATTTTAACAGAAGCTTTAAAAGTGCCTTAGGTATCTGTGAAAAATTCATAGCACAACAATTATAACGCTAACAATTTATTTTAAAGGGTACATCCGCTGACGTTACAAATTTTTTTTATTGTTAATTTAAAAATTCACTATGGATTTTTGAAGTTACCCAGCACTCAGAAATTTTAAGAGAAGCTTTAAAAGTATCTTAGGTGTCTGCGAAAAATTCATAGTACAACAATTATAACGCTAACAATTTATTTTAAAGGGGTACCTCCACTGACGTTAAAAATTTTTTTGTTAATTTAAAAATTCACTATGGATTTTCAAAGTCACCCAGCTCTCAGGGATTTTAAGAGAAGCTTTAAAAGTGTCTTAGGTATCTGTGAAAAATTTATAGTACAACAATTATATCGCCAACAATTTATTTTAAAGGGATACATCCACTGACGTTAAAAATTTTTTTATTGTTAATTTAAAAATTCATTATGGATTTTTGAAGACACCCAGCACTCAGAAATTTTAAGAGAAGCTTCAAAGGTGTCTTAGGTATTTGCGAAAACTTCATGGAATAACAACTATAACGCTAACAATTTATTTTAAAGAGGTACATCCACCGACGTTAAAAATTTTTTTTATTGTTAATTTAAAAATTCATTATATATTTTTGAAAACACCCAGCACTCAGAAATTTTAAGAGAAGCTTCAAAAGTGTCTTAGGTATTTGCAAAAAATTCATGGAATAACAATTATAACGCTAACAATTTATTTTAAAGAGGTACTTCCACTGACGTTAAAAATTTTTTTTTTGTTAATTTAAAAATTCACTATGGATTTTCAAAGCCACCCAGCGCTCAGGGATTTTAAGAGAAGCTTCAAAGGTGTCTTAGATATCTGTGAAAAATTCGCGGTACAACAATTATAACGCTAACAATTTATTTTAAAGGGTTACATCAACTCACGTTAAAAAAAATTTTTATTGTTAATTTAAAAATTCACTATGGATTTCTGAAGACATCCAGCACTCAGGGATTTTAAGAGAAGCTTTAAAGGTGTCTTAGGTATCTGTGAAAAATTCACAGTACAACAATTAAAACGCCAAAAATTTATTTTAGAGGGGAAAATCCACTGAGGTTAAAAAATTTTTTTTTGTTAATTTAAAAATTCACTATGCATTTTTGAAGCCACCCAGCACCCAGGGATTTGAAAATAAGATTTAAAAGGGTCTTAGATATCTGCGAAAAATTCATAGTTCAACAATTATAACGCTAACAATTTATTTTAAAGGGGTAATTCCAATGACGTTAAAATTTTTTTTTTTTTTAATTTAAAAATTCACTATGGATTTTTAAAGCCACCCAGCACTCAGGAATTTTAAGAGAAGCTTTAAAGATGTCTTAGGTATCTGTGAAAAATTCATAGCTCAACAATTATAACGCTAACAATTTATTTTAAAGGGGTAATTCCAATGACGTTAAAAAATTTTTTTTTGTTAATTTAAAAATTCATTATGGATTTCTAAAGCCACCCAGCACTCAGGAATTTTAAGAGAAGCTTTAAAGATGTCTTAGGTATCTGTGAAAATTTCATAGTACAACAATTATAATGCTAAAAATTTATTTTAAAGGGGTAAATCCACTGACGTTAAGAAAAATTTTTATTGTTAATTTAGAAATTCACTACGCATTTTTGAAGACTCCCAGCACTCAGGGATTTTAAAAGAAGCTTTGAAAGTGTCTTAGGTATCTGAAAAAAATTCATAGTACAACAATTATAACGCTATCAATTTATTCCTAAGGGATATATCCACTGACGTTAAACATTTTTTTTTATTGTTAATTTAAATATTAACTATGGATTTTCAAAGCCACTCAGCACTCAGGGATTTTGAAGGAAGCTTTAAAAGTGTCTTAGGTACCTGCAAAAAAATTCATAGCTCACCAATTATAACGTTAACAATTTATTTTAAAGAGGTACATTCAATAACGTTAAAAAATTTTTTTATTGTTAATTTAAAAATTCACTATGGCTTTTCGAAGCTTCCCAGCACTCAGGGATTTTAAAAGATGCTTTAAAAATATCTTAGGTATTTGCAAAAAATTCTTTGTACAACAATTATAACGCTAACAATTTATTTTAAAGGGGTACATCTACTGACGTTAAAAATTTTTTTTATTGCTAATTTAAAAATTCATTATGGATTCTTGAAGACACCCAGCACTCAGAGATTTTAAGAGAATCTTTAAAAGTGTCTTAGATATCTGCGAAAAATTCATGGTACAACAACTATAACGCTAACAATTTATTTTAAAGAGGTACATCCACTGACGTTAAAAAAATTTTTTTTTGTTAATTTAAAAATTCACTATGCATTTTTGAATCCTCCCAGCACTCAGGGATATTAAAAGAAGCTTTGAAAGTGTCTTAGGTATCTGAAAAAATTCATAGTACAACAATTATAACGCTAACAATTTATTCTTAAGGGGTATATCCACTGACGTTAAAACATTTTTTTATTGTTAATTTAAATATTCACTATGGATTTTCAAAGCCACTCAGCACTCAGGGATTTTAAGAGAAGCTTTAAAAGTGTCTTAGGTATCTGCAAAAGATTTATGGTATAACAATTATAACGCTAACAATTTATTTTAAATGGGTATATCCACTGACGTTAAAAATTTTTCTCTTGTTAATTTAAAAATTCACTATGCATTTTCAAAGCCACCCAGCACTCAGAAATTCTAAGAGTAGCTTTAAAAGTGTCTTAGGTATCTGTAAAAAATTCATAATATAACAATTATAACGCTAACAATTTATTTTATAGGGATAAATCCACTGACGCTAAAAAAATTTTTTATTGTTAATTTAAAAATTCACTATGGATTTTCAAAGCCACCCAGCACTCAGGGATTTTAAGAGAAACTTTAGATATGTCTTAGGTATCTGTGAAAAATTCAAAGTACAACAATTAAAACGCTAACAATTTATTTTAAACAGGTACATCCACTGACGTTAAAAATTTTTTTTTTTTAATTTAAAATTCACTATGCATTTTTGAGAGTGCCACTGAGAGTGCCACTGAGAGTGCCACTGAGACTGCCACTGAGAGTGCCACTGAGAGTGCCACTGAGAGTGCCACTGAGAGTGCCACTGAGATTGCCACTGAGACTGCCACTGGGACTGCCACTGAGACTGCCACTGAGAGTGCCACTGAGAGTGCCACTGAGAGTGCCACTGAGAGTGCCACTGAGAGTGCCACTGAGACTGCCACTGAGAGTGCCACTGAGAGTGCCACTGAGAGTGCCACTGAGAGTGCCACTGAGACTGCCACTGGGACTGCCACTAAGAGTGCCACTGAGAGTGCCACTGAGAGTGCCACTGAGAGTGCCACTGAGAGTGCTACTGAGAGTGATACTGAGACTGCCACTGAGAGTGCCACTGAGACTGCCACTGAGAGTGTTACTGAGAGTGCCACTGAGAGTGCCACTGAGAGTGCCACTGAGGGTGCCACTGAGAGTGCCACTGAGAGTGCCACTGAGAGTGCCACTGAGACTGCCACTGAGACTGCCACTGAGACTGCCACTGAGACTGCCACTGGGACTGTCACTGAGAGTGCCACTGAGAGTTCCACTGAGAGTGCCACTGAGAGTGCCACTGAGAGTGCCACTGAGACTGCCACTGAGAGTGCCACTGAGAGTGCCACTGAGAGCGCCACTGAGAGTGCCACTGAGAGTGCCACTGAGAGTGCCACTGAGTACTGGTACAACAATTATAACGCTAACAATTTATTTTATTGGGTATATCCACTGACGTTAAAAAAATTTTTATTGTTAATTTAAAAATTCACTATGGGTTTTCAAAGCAACCCAGCACTCAGGGATTCTAAGAGAAGCTTTAAAAGTGTCTTAGGTTTCTGTGAAAAATTCATAGTACAACAATTATAATGCTAACAATTTATTTTAAAGGGGTACATCCACCGACGTTAAAAAAATTTTTTATTGTTAATTTAAAAATTCATTATGGATTCTTGAAGACACCCAGCACTCAGGGATTTTAAGAGAAGCTTTAAAAGTGTCTTAGGGATCTGTAGAGAATTCAAATTACAACAATTATAACGCTAACAATTTATTTTAAAGGGGTAAATCCACTGACGTTATGAAAAATTTTTATTGTTAATTTAAAACTTCACTATGGGTTTTCAAAGCCACCCAGCACTCAGGGATTTTAAGAGAAGCTTTAAAAATGTCTTAGATTTCTGTGAAAAATTCATAGTACAACAATTATAATGCTAACAATTTATTTTAAAGGGGTAAATCCACTGACGTTATGAAAAATTTTTATTGTTAATTTAAAAATTCACTATGCATTTTCAAATCCACCCAGCACTCAGGGATTTTAAGAGAAGCTTTAAAAGTGTCTTAGGTATCTGCGAAAAATTCATGGTACAACCATTATAAGGCTAACAATTTATTTAAAAGGGGTACATCCACTGACGTTAAAATTTTTTTTTTGTAAATTTATAAATTCACTATGCATTTTTGAAGCAACCCAGCACTCAAGGACTTTAAGAGAAGCTTTAAAAGTGTCTTAGGTATCTGCCAAAAATTTATGGTACAACAATTATAACGCTAACAATTTATTTTAGAGGGGTAAGTCCACTGACGTTAAAAAATTTTTTTTTTGTTAATTTAAAAATTCACTATAGATTTTTGAAGTTATCCAGCACTCAGGAATTTTAAGAGAAGCTTTAAAAGTGTCTTAGGTATCTGCGAAAAATTCATAGTATAACAATTATAACGCTAACAATTTATTTTATAGGGGTACATCCACAGACGTTAAAAAAATTTTTTTGTTCATTTAAAAATTCACTATGGATTTTCAAAGCCACCCAGCACTCAGGGATTTTAGGAGAAGCTTTAAAAGTGTCTTGGATATCTGCGAAAAATTCATGGTACAACAATTATAACGGTAACAATTTATTTTAAAGAAATACTTCCAATGACGTTAAAAATTTTTTTTTTGTTAATTTAAAAATTCACTATGCATTTTCGAACCCACCCAGCACTCAGGGATTTTAAAAGAAGCTTTAGAAGTGTTTTAGCTATCTGTGAAAAATTCATAGTACAACAATTATAACGCAAACAATTTATTTTAAAGGGATATATCCACTGACGTTAAAAAAATTTTTTTGTTGATTTAAAAATTTACTATGGAATTTCAAAGCCACCCAGCACTCAGGGATTTTAAGAGAAGCTTTAATGGTGTCTTAGGTATCTGTGAAAAATTAACAGTACAACAATTATAACGTTATCAATTTATTTTAAAGGTTACATTCACTAACGTTAAAAAAATTTTTATTGGTAATTTAAAAATTCACTATGGATTTTTGAATACACCCAGTATTTTTAAAAGTATCTTAGGTATCTGCGAAAAATTCATAGTACAACAATTATAAGGCTAACAATTTATTTTAAAGGGGTATATCCACCGACGTTAAAAATTTTTTTTTGTTAATTTAAAAACTCACTATGCATTTTTGAAGCCACCCAGCCCTCAGGAATTTTAAGAGAAGCTTCAGGAGCGTCTTGGGTATCTGCAGAAATTTCATAGTTCAACAATTATAACGCTAACAATTTATTTTAAAGGGGAATATCCACTGACGTAAAAAAATTTTTTTATTGTTAATTTTAAAATTCACTAGGCATTTTGGAAGCCACCCAGCACTCAAGGATTTTAAGAGAAGCTTTAAAAGTGTCTTAGGTATTTGCAAGAAATTCATAGTTCAACAATTATAACGCTAACAATTTATTTTAAGGGGTATATCCACTGACGTTAAAAAATAATTTTATTGTTAATTTAAAAATTCACCATGGAATTTCAAAGCCACCCAGCACTCAGGGATTTTAAGAGAAGTTTTAAAAGTGTCTTAGGTATTTGCAAAAAATTCATAGTACAACAATTATAACGCTAACAATTTATTTTAAAGGGGTACATCCACTGACGTTAAAAAAATATTTTTTGGTAATTTAAAAATTCACTATGGATTTTCAAAGAAACCCAGCACTCAGGGATTTTAAGCGAAGCTTTAAAAGTGTTTTAGATATCTGCAGAAAATTCATAGTACAACAATTATAACGCTAACAATTTATTTAAAAGGTTTACCTCCACTGACTTTAAAAATTTTTTTTATTGTTAATTTAAAAATTCACTATAGATTTTTGAAATTATCCAGCACCCAGGGATTTTAAGGGAAGCTTTAAAAGTGTCTTAGGTATCTGCGAAAAATTCATAGTATAACAATTATAACGCTAACAATTTATTTTATAGGGGTACATCCACAGACGTTAAAAAAATTTTTTTGTTCATTTAAAAATTCACTATGGATTTTCAAAGCCACCCAGCACTCAGGGATTTTAAGAAAAGCTTTTAAAGAGTCTTAGATATCTGTGAAAAATTCACAGTACAACAATTATAATGCTAACAATTTATTTTATAGGGGTATATCCACTGACATCAAAAAAAATTTTTATTGTTAATTTAAAAATTCATTATGGATTCTTGAAAACACCCAGCACTCAGGGATTTTAAGAGAAGCTTTAAAAGTGTCTTAGATATCTGCGAAAAATTTATGGTACAACAATTATAACGGTAACAATTTATTTTAAAGAAATACTTCCACTGACGTAAAAAAATTTTTTTTTGTTAATTTAAAAATTCACTATGCATTTTCGAACCCACCCAGCACTCAGGGATTTTAAGAGAAGCTTTAGAAGTGTCTTAGCTATCTGTGAAAAATTCATAGTACAACAATTATAACGCTAACAATTTATTTTAAAGGAATATATCCACTGACGTTAAAAAAATTTTTTTGTTGATTTCAAAATTTACTATGGAATTTCAAAGCCACCCAGCACTCAAGGATTTTAAGAGAAGCTTTAATGGTGTCTTAGGTATCTGTGAAAAATTCACAGTACAACAATTATAACGCTAACAATTTATTTTAAAGGGTTACATCCACTAACGTTAAAAAAATTTTTATTGGTAATTTAAAAATTCACTATGGATTTTTGAATACACCCAGCACTCAGGGATTTTAAAAAAAGCTTTAAAAGTGTCTTAGATATCTGCAAAAAATTCATAGTACAACAATTATAACGCTAAAAATTTATTTTACAGGGGTATATCCACTGACGTCAAAAAAATTATTTTATTGTTAATTTATAAAATCAATATTGATTTTCGAAGACACCCAGCACTCAGGGATTTTAAGAGAAGCTTTAAAAGTGTCTTAGGTATCTGTAGAAAATTTATAGTTCAACAATTATAACGTTAACAATTTATTTTATAGGGGTAAATCCACTGACGTTAAAAAAATTTTTTTTTGTTAATTTAAAAGTTCACTATGGATTTTCGAAGTCACCCAGCACTCAGAGATTTTAACAGAAGCTTTAAAAGTGCCTTAGGTATCTGTGAAAAATTCATAGCACAACAATTATAACGCTAACAATTTATTTTAAAGGGTACATCCGCTGACGTTACAAATTTTTTTTATTGTTAATTTAAAAATTCACTATGGATTTTTGAAGTTACCCAGCACTCAGAAATTTTAAGAGAAGCTTTAAAAGTATCTTAGGTATCTGCGAAAAATTCATAGTACAACAATTATAACGTTAACAATTTATTTTAAAGAGGTACCTCCACTGACGTTAAAAAAATTTTTTGTTAATTTAAAAATTCACTATGGATTTTCAAAGTCACCCAGCTCTCAGGGATTTTAAGAGAAGCTTTAAAAGTGTCTTAGGTATCTGTGAAAAATTCATAGTACAACAATTATATCGCCAACAATTTATTTTAAAGGGATACATCCACTGACGTTAAAAATTTTTTATTGTTAATTTAAAAATTCATTATGGATTTTTGAAGACACCCAGCACTCAGAAATTTTAAGAGAAGCTTCAAAAGTGTCTTAGGTATTTGCGAAAACTTCATGGAATAACAATTATAACGCTAACAATTTATTTTAAAGAGGTACATCCACCGACGTTAAAAATTTTTTTTATTGTTAATTTAAAAATTCATTATATATTTTTGAAAACACCCAGCACTCAGAAATTTTAAGAGAAGCTTCAAAAGTGTCTTAGGTATTTGCGAAAAATTCATGGAATGACAATTATAACGCTAACAATTTATTTTAAAGAGGTACTTCCACTGACGTTAAAAATTTTTTTTTTGTTAATTTAAAAATTCACTATAGATTTTCAAAGCCACCCAGCGCTCAGGGATTTTAAGAGAAACTTCAAAAGTGTCTTAGGTATCTGTAAAAAATTCAAAGTTCAACAATTATAACGCTAACCATTTATTTTAAAGTGGTACATCCACTGACGTTTAAAAAATTTTCTTTGTTAATTTAAAATTCACTATGGATTTTCAAAGCCACCCAGCACTCAGAAATTTTAAGAGAAGCTTTAAAAGTGTCTTAGGTATCTGCGAAAAATTTATGGTACAACAATTATAACGCTAACAATTTATTTTAGAGGGGTAAGTCCACTGACGTTAAAAAAATTTTTTTTTGTTAATTTAAAAATTCACTATGGATTTTCGAAGACGCCCAGCACTCAGGGATTTTAAAAGAAGCTTTAAAAGTGTCTTAGGTATCTGTAGAAAATTTATAGTTCAACAATTATAACGTTAACAATTTATTTTATAGGGGTAAATCCACTGACGTTAAAAAAATTTTTTTTTGTTAATTTAAAAGTTCACTATGGATTTTCGAAGTCACCCAGCACTCAGAAATTTTAACAGAAGCTTTAAAAGTGCCTTAGGTATCTGTGAAAAATTCATAGCACAACAATTATAACGCTAACAATTTATTTTAAAGGGTACATCCGCTGACGTTACAAATTTTTTTTATTGTTAATTTAAAAATTCACTATGGATTTTTGAAGTTACCCAGCACTCAGAAATTTTAAGAGAAGCTTTAAAGGTATCTTAGGTATCTGCGAAAAATTCATAGTACAACAATTATAACGCTAACAATTTATTTTAAAGAGGTACCTCCACTGACGTTAAAAAAATTTTTTGTTAATTTAAAAATTCACTATGGATTTTCAAAGTCACCCAGCTCTCAGGGATTTTAAGAGAAGCTTTAAAAGTGTCTTAGGTATCTGTGAAAAATTCATAGTACAACAATTATATCGCCAACAATTTATTTTAAAGGGATACATCCACTGACGTTAAAAATTTTTTTATTGTTAATTTAAAAATTCATTATGGATTTTTGAAGACACCCAGCACTCAGAAATTTTAAGAGAAGCTTCAAAAGTGTCTTAGGTATTTGCGAAAACTTCATGGAATAACAATTATAACGCTAACAATTTATTTTAAAGAGGTACATCCACCGACGTTAAAAATTTTTTTTATTGTTAATTTAAAAATTCATTATATATTTCTGAAAACACCCAGCACTCAGAAATTTTAAGAGAAGCTTCAAAAGTGTCTTAGGTATTTGCGAAAAATTCATGGAATAACAATTATAACGCTAACAATTTATTTTAAAGAGGTACTTCCACTGACGTTAAAAATTTTTTTTTTGTTAATTTAAAAATTCACTATGGATTTTCAAAGCCACCCAGCGCTCAGGGATTTTAAGAGAAGCTTTAGAAGTGTCTTAGGTATCTGCAAAAAATTTATGGTATAACAATTATAACGCTAACAATTTATTTTAAATGGGTATATCCACTGACGTTAAAAATTTTTCTTTTGTTAATTTAAAAATTCACTATGCATTTTCAAAGCCACCCAGCACTCAGAAATTCTAAGAGTAGCTTTAAAAGTGTCTTAGGTATCTGTAAAAAATTCATAATATAACAATTATAACGCTAACAATTTATTTTATAGGGATAAATCCACTGACGTTAAAAAAATTTTTTATTGTTAATTTAAAAATTCACTATGGATTTTCAAAGCCACCCAGCACTCAGGGATTTTAAGAGAAACTTTAGAAATGTCTTAGGTACCTGTGAAAAATTCAAAGTACAACAATTAAAACGCTAACAATTTATTTTAAACAGGTACATCCACTGACGTTAAAAAATTTTTTTTTTGTTAATTTAAAATTCACTATGCATTTTTGAGAGTGCCACTGAGAGTGCCACTGAGAGTGCCACTGAGACTGCCACTGAGAGTGCCACTGAGAGTGCCACTGAGATTGCCACTGAGACTGCCACTGGGACTGCCACTGAGACTGCCACTGAGAGTGCCACTGAGAGTGCCACTGAGAGTGCCACTGAGAGTGCCACTGAGAGTGCCACTGAGACTGCCACTGAGAGTGCCACTGAGAGTGCCACTGAGAGTGCCACTGAGACTGCCACTGGGACTGCCACTAAGAGTGCCACTGAGAGTGCCACTGAGAGTGCCACTGAGAGTGCCACTGAGAGTGCTACTGAGAGTGATACTGAGACTGCCACTGAGACTGCCACTGAGACTGCCACTGGGACTGCCACTGGGACTGCCACTGGGACTGCCACTGGGACTGACACTGAGAATGCCACTGAGAGTGCCACTGAGAGTGCCACTGAGAGTGCCACTGAGAGTGCCACTGAGAGTGCCACTGAGACTGCCACTGAGGCTGCCACTGGGACTGCCACTGAGACTGCCACTGAGAGTGCCACTGAGAGTGCCACTGAGAGTGCCACTGAGAGTGCCACTGAGAGTGCCACTGAGAGTGCCACTGAGAGTGCCACTGAGAGTGCCACTGAGAGTGCCACTGAGAGTGCCACTGAGAGTGCCACTGAGACTGCCACTGGGACTGCCACTGGGACTGCCACTGGGACTGCCACTAAGAGTGCCTCTGAGAGTGCCACTGAGAGTGTCACTGAGACTTCCACTGAGAGTGCCACTGAGAGTGCCACTGAGAGTGCCACTGAGAGTGCCACTGAGACTGCCACTGAGACTGACACTGAGACCGCCACTGGGACTGGCACTGGGACTGCCACTGAGAGTGCCACTGAGAGTGCCACTGAGAGTGCCACTGAGAGTTCCACTGAAAGTGCCACTGAGAGTGCCACTGAGAGTGTTACTGAGAGTGCCACTGAGAGTGCCACTGAGAGTGCCACTGAGAGTGCCACTGAGACTGCCACTGGGACTGCCACTGAGACTGCCACTGAGAGTGCCACTGAGAGTGCCACTGAGAGTGCCACTGAGAGTGTCACTGAGACTGTCACTGAGAGTGCCACTGAGAGTGCCACTGAGAGTGCCACTGAGAGTGTCACTGAGACTGCCACTGAGAGTGTTACTGAGAGTGCCACTGAGAGTGCCACTGAGAGTGCCACTGAGACTGCCACTGAGACTGCCACTGAGAGTGCCACTGAGAGTGCCACTGAGAGTGCCACTGAGACTGCCACTGAGACTGAAACTGAGACTGCCACTGAGACTGTCACTGTAAGTGCCACTGAGAGTTCCACTGAAAATGCCACTGAGAGTGCCACTGAGAGTGCCACTGAGAGTGCCACTGAGATTGCCACTGAGAGTGCCACTGAGAGTGCCACTGAGAGTGCCACTGAGAGTGCCACTGAGAGTGCCACTGAGACTGCCACTGAGATTGCCACTGAGAGTGCCATTGAGAGTGCCACTGAGAGTGCCACTGAGAGTGCCACTGAGACTGCCACTGAGAGTGACACTGAGAGTGCCACTGAGAGTGCCACTGAGTACTGGTACAACAATTATAACGCTAACAATTTATTTTAAGGGGTATATCCACTGACGTTAAAAAAATTTTTATTGTTAATTTAAAAATTCACTATGGGTTTTCAAAGCAACCCAGCACTCAGGGATTTTAAGAGAAGCTTTAAAAGTGTCTTAGGTTTCTGTGAAAAATTCATAGTACAACAATTATAATGCTGACAATTTATTTTAAAGGGGTACATCCACTGACGTTAAAAAAATTTTTTATTGTTAATTTAAAAATTCATTATGGATTCTTGAAGACACCCAGCACTCAGGGATTTTAAGAGAAGCTTTAAAAGTGTCTTAGGGATCTGTAGAGAATTCAAATTACAACAATTATAACGCTAACAATTTATTTTAAAGGGGTAAATCCACTGACGTTATGAAAAATTTTTATTGTTAATTTAAAAATTCACTATGCATTTTCGAATCCACCCAGCACTCAGGGATTTTAAGAGAAGCTTTAAAAGTGTCTTAGGTATCTGCGAAAAATTCATGGTACAACCATTATAAGGCTAACAATTTATTTAAAAGGGGTACATCCACTGACGTTAAAATTTTTTTTTGGAAATTTATAAATTCACTATGCATTTTTGAAGCAACCCAGCACTCAAGGACTTTAAGAGAAGCTTTAAAAGTGTCTTAGGTATCTGCGAAAAATTTATGGTACAACAATTGTAACGCTAACAATTTATTTTAGAGGTGTAAGTCCACTGACGTTAAAAAAATTTTTTTTTGTTAATTTAAAAATTCACTATAGATTTTCGAAGACGCCCAGCACTCAAGGATTTTAAGAGAAGCTTTAAAAGTGTCTTAGGTATTTGCAAAAAATTCATAGTTCAACAATTATAACGCTAACAATTTATTTTAAGGGGTATATCCACTGACGTTAAAAAATTATTTTATTGTTAATTTAAAAATTCACCATGGAATTTCAAAGCCACCCAGTACTCAGGGATTTTAAGAGAAGTTTTAAAAGTGTCTTAGGTATTTGCAAAAAATTCATAGTACAACAATTATAACGCTAACAATTTATTTTAAAGGGGTACATCCACTGACGTTAAAAAAATATTTTATGGTAATTTAAAAATTCACTATGGATTTTCAAAGAAACCCAGCACTCAGGGATTTTAAGCGAAGCTTTAAAAGTGTCTTAGATATCTGCAAAAAATTCATAGTACAACAATTATAACGCTAACAATTTATTTAAAAGGGTTACCTCCACTGACTTTAAAAATTTTTTTTATTGTTAATTTAAAAATTCACTATAGATTTTTGAAGTTATCCAGCACTCAGGGATTTTAAGAGAAGCTTTAAAAGTGTCTTAGGTATCTGCGAAAAATTCATAGTATAACAATTATAACGCTAACAATTTATTTTATAGGGGTACATCCACAGACGTTAAAAAAATTTTTTTGTTCATTTAAAAATTCACTATGGATTTTCAAAGCCACCCAGCACTCAGGGATTTTAAAAGAAGCTTTTAAAGAGTCTTAGATATCTGTGAAAAATTCACAGTACAACAATTATAATGCTAACAATTTATTTTATAGGGGTACATCCACTGACATCAAAAAAAATTTTTATTGTTAATTTAAAAATTCATTATGGATTCTTGAAGACACCCAGCACTCAGGGATTTTAAGAAAAGCTTTAAAAGTGTCTTAGATATCTGCGAAAAATTCATGGTACAACAATTATAACGGTAACAATTTATTTTAAAGAAATACTTCCAATGACGTTAAAAATTTTTTTTTTGTTAATTTAAAAATTCACTATGCATTTTCGATACCACCCAGCACTCAGGGATTTTAAGAAAAGCTTTAATGGTGTCTTAGGTATCTGCGAAAAATTAACAGTACAACAATTATAACGTTAACAATTTATTTTAAAGGTTACATCCACTAACGTTAAAAAAATTTTTATTAATAATTTAAAAATTCACTATGGATTTTTGAATACACCCAGTATTTTTAAAAGTATCTTAGGTATCTGCGAAAAATTCATGGTACAACAATTATAAGGCTAACAATTTATTTTAAAGGGGTATATCCACCGACGTTAAAAATTTTTTTTTGTTAATTTAAAAACTCACTATGCATTTTTGAAGCCACCCAGCCCTCAGGAATTTTAAGAGAAGCTTCAGGAGCGTCTTGGGTATCTGCAGAAAATTCATAGTTCAACAATTATAACGCTAACAATTTATTTTAAGGGGTATATCCACTGACGTTAAAAAATTATTTTATTGTTAATTTAAAAATTCACTATGGATTTTCAAGGAAACCCAGCACTCAGGGATTTTAAGCGAAGCTTTAAAAGTGTCTTAGATATCTGCAGAAAATTCATAGTACAACAATTATAACGCTAACAATTTATTTAAAAGGGTTACCTCCACTGACTTTAAAAATTTTTTTAATTGTTAATTTAAAAATTCACTATAGATTTTTGAAGTTATCCAGCACTCAGGGATTCTAAGAGAAGCTTTAAAAGTGTCTTAGGTATCTGCGAAAAATTCATAGTATAACAATTATAACGCTCACAATTTATTTTATAGGGGTACATCCACAGACGTTAAAAAAATTTTTTTGTTCATTTAAAAATTCACTATGGATTTTCAAAGCCACCCAGCACTCAGGGATTTTAAGTGAAGCTTTTAAAGAGTCTTAGATATCTGTGAAAAATTCACAGTACAACAATTATAATGCTAACAATTTATTTTATAGGGATATATCCACTGACATAAAAAAAATTTTTATTGTTAATTTAAAAATTCATTATGGATTCTTGAAGACACCCAGCACTCAGGGATTTTAAGAAAAGCTTTAAAAGTGTCTTAGATATCTGCGAAAAATTCATGGTACAACAATTATGACGCTAACAAATTATTTTAAGGGGTATATCCACTGACGTTAAAAAATTATTTTATTGTTAATTTAAAAATTCACCATGGAATTTCAAAGCCCCCCAGCACTCAGGGATTTTAAGAGAAGTTTTAAAAGTGTCTTAGGTATTTGCAAAAAATTCATAGTACAATAATTATACCGCTAACAATTTATTTTAAAGCGATAAATCCACTGACGTTAAAAAAATTTTTTATTTTTAATTTAAAAATTAACTATGGATTTTTAAAGCCACCCAGCACTCAGAAATTCTAAGAGTAGCTTTAAAAGTGTCTTAGGTATCTGTAAAAAATTCATAATATAACAATTATAACGCTAACAATTTATTTTATAGGGATAAATCCACTGACGTTAAAAAAATTTTTTATTGTTAATTTAAAAATTCACTATGAATTTTCAAAGCCACCCAGCACTCAGGGATTTTAAGAGAAACTTTAGAAATGTCTTAGGTATCTGTGAAAAATTCAAAGTACAACAATTAAAACGCTAACAATTTATTTTAAAGAGGTACATCCACTGACGTTAAAAAAATTTTTTTTTGTTAATTTAAAATTCACTATGCATTTTTGAGAGTGCCACTGAGAGTGCCACTGAGAGTGCCACTGAGACTGCCACTGAGAGTGCCACTGAGACTGCCACTGAGAGTGCCACTGAGAGTGCCACTGAGAGTGCCACTGAGAGTGCCACTGAGAGTGCCACTGAGAGTGCCACTGAGAGTGCCACTGAGATTGCCACTGAGACTGCCACTGGGACTGCCACTGAGACTGCCACTGAGACTGCCACTGAGACTGCCACTGAGAGTGCCACTGAGAGTGCCACTGAGAGTGCCATTGAGAGTGCCACTGAGAGTGCCACTGAGAGTGCCACTGAGAGTGCCACTGAGAGTGCCACTGACAGTGCCACTGAGAGTGCCACTGAGAGTGCCACTGAGAGTGCCACTGGGACTGCCACTGAGACTGCCACTGAGAGTGCCACTGAGAGTGCCACTGAGAGTGCCACTGAGACTGCCACTGAGACTGCCACTGAGACTGCCACTGAGAGTGCCACTGAGACTGCCACTGAGAGTGCCACTGAGAGTGCCACTGAGAGTGCCACTGAGAGTGCCACTGGGACTGCCACTGGGACTGCCACTAAGAGTGCCACTGAGAGTGCCACTGAGAGTGCCACTGAGAGTGCTACTGAGAGTGCCACTGAGAGTGCCACTGAGACTGCCACTGAGACTGCCACTGGGACTGCCACTGAGACCGCCACTGAGAGTGCCACTGAGAGTGCCACTGGGAGTGCCACTGAAAGTGCCACTGAGAGTGCCACTGAGTGTGCCACTGAGAGTGCCACTGAGAGTGCCACTGAGAGTGCCACAGAGAGTGCCACTGAGACTGCCACTGAGACTGCCACTGGGACTGCCACTGAGACTGCCACTGAGAGTGCCACTGAGAGTGCCACTGAGAGTGTCACTGAGAGTGCCACTGAGAGTGCCACTGAGACTGCCACTGGGACTGCCACTGAGACTGCCACTGAGAGTGCCACTGAGAGTGCCACTGAGAGTGCCATTGAGAGTGCCACTGAGAGTGCCACTGAGACTGCCACTAAGACTGCCACTGGGACTGCCACTGGGACTGCCACTGAGAGTGCCACTGAGAGTGCCACTGAGAGTGTCACTGAGACTGCCACTGAGACTGCCACTGAGAGTGCCACTGAGAGTGCCACTGAGAGTGCCACTGAAAGTGCCACTGAGAGTGCCACTGAGAGTGCCACTGAGAGTGCCACTGAGACTGCCACTGGGACTGATACTGAGACTGCCACTGAGAGTGCCACTGAGAGTGCCACTGAGAGTGTCACTGAGACTGCCACTGAGAGTGCCACTGAGAGTGCCACTGAGAGTGTCACTGAGACTGCCACTGAGACTGCCACTGAGAGTGTCACTGAGACTGCCACTGAGAGTGCCACTGAGAGTGCCACTAAGAGTGCCACTGAGAGTGCCATTGAGACTGCCACTGGGACTGCCACTAAGACTGCCACTGAGAGTGCCACTGAGAGTGCCACTGAGAGTGTCACTGAGACTGCCACTGAGAGTGCCACTGAGAGTGCCACTGAGAGTGTCACTGAGACTGCCACTGAGAGTGCCACTGAGAGTGCCACTGAGAGTGCCACTGAGAGTGCCACTGAGAGTGCCACTGAGACTGCCACTGGGACTGCCACTGAGACTGCCTCTGAGAGTGCCACTGAGAGTGCCACTGAGAGTGCCACTGAGAGTGTCACTGATACTGCCACTGAGAGTGCCACTGAGAGTGCCACTGAGAGTGCCACTGAGACTGCCACTGGGACTGCCACTGAGACTGCCTCTGAGAGTGCCACTGAGAGTGCCACTGAGAGTGCCACTGAGAGTGACACTGAGAGTGTCACTGAGACTGCCACTGAGGGTGCCACTGAGAGTGCCACTGAGATTGCCACTGAGAGTGCCACTGAGAGTGCCACTGAGACTGCCACTGGGACTGCCACTGAGACTGCCTCTGAGAGTGCCACTGAGAGTGCCACTGAGAGTGCCACTGAGAGTGCCACTGAGAGTGTCACTGAGACTGCCACTGAGAGTGCCACTGAGAGTGCCACTGAGAGTGCCACTGAGAGTGCCACTGAGAGTGTCACTGAGACTGCCATTGAGAGTGTTACTGAGAGTGACACTGAGAGTGCCACTGAGACTGCCACTGAGAGTGCCACTGAGAGTGCCACTGAGAGTGCCACTGAGACTGCAACTGAGACTGCCACTGAGACTGCCACTGGGACTGTCACTGAGAGTGCCACTGAGAGTTCCACTGAAAATGCCACTGAGAGTGCCACTGAGAGTGACACTGAGAGTGCCACTGAGAGTGCCACTGAGAGTGCCACTGAGAGTGCCACTGAGAGTGCCACTGAGACTGCCACTGAGAGTGCCACTGAGAGTGCAACTGAGAGTGCCACTGAGAGTGCCACTGAGAGTGCCACTGAGAGTGCCACTGAGAGTGCCACTGAGACTGCCACTGAGAGTGCCACTGAGAGTGCCACTGAGAGTGCCACTGAGAGCGCCACTGAGAGTGCCACTGAGAGTGCCACTGAGAGTGCCACTGAGAGTGTCACTAAGACTGCCACTGAGACTGCCACTGAGAGTGCCACTGAGAGTGCCACTGAGAGTGCCACTGAGAGTGTCACTAAGACTGCCACTGAGACTGCCACTGAGATTGCCACTGAGAGTGCCACTGAGAGTGCCACTGAGAGTGCCACTGAGAGTGCCACTGAGATTGCCACTGAGACTGCCACTGGAACTCCCACTGAGAGTGCCACTGAAAGTGCAACTGAGAGTGCCACTGAGATTGCCACTGAGAGTGCCACTGAGACTGCCACTGGGACTGCCACTGGGACTGCCACTGAGAGTGCTACTGAGAGTGCTACTGAGAGTGCCACTGAGAGTGCCACTGAGAGTGCCACTGAGAGTGCCACTGAGAGTGCCACTGAGAGTGCCACTGAGAGTGCCACTGAGAGTGCCACTGAGAGTGCCACTGAGACTGCCACTGGGACTGCCACTGGGACTGCCACTGAGAGTGCCACTGAGAGTGCCACTGAGAGTGCCACTTAGAGTGCCACTGAGAGTGCCACTGAGAGTGCCACTGAGAGTGCCACTGAGAGTGCCACTGAGAGTGCCACTGAGACTGCCACTGAGACTGCCACTGAGACTGCCACTGGGACTGCCACTGAGAGTGCCACTGAGAGTTCCACTGAAAGTGCCACTGAGAGTGCCACTGAGAGTGCCACTAAGAGTGCCACTGGGAGTGCCACTGAGAGTGCCACTGAGAGTGCCACTGAGACTGCCACTGAGACTGCAACTGGGACTGCCACTGAGACTGCCACTGAGAGTGCCACTGAGAGTGCCACTGAGAGTGCCACTGAGACTGCCACTGAGAGTGCCACTGAGACTGCCACTGAGAGTGCCACTGAGAGTGCCACTGAGTACTGGTACAACAATTATAACGCTAACAATTTATTTTAAGGGGTATATCCACTGACGTTAAAAAAATTTTTATTGTTAATTTAAAAATTCACTATGGGTTTTCAAAGCCACCCAGCACTCAGGGATTTTAAGAGAAGCTTTAAAAGTGTCTTAGATTTCTGTGAAAAATTCATAGTACAACAATTATAATGCTAACAATTTATTTTAAAGGGGTACATCCACTGACGTTAAAAAATGTTTTTATTGTTAATTTAAAAATTCATTATGGATTCTTGAAGACACCCAGCACTCAGGGATTTTAAGAGAAGCTTTAAAAGTGTCTTAGAGATCTGTAGAGAATTCAAATTACAACAATTATAACGCTAACAATTTATTTTAAAAGGGTAAATCCACTGACGTCATGAAAAATTTTTATTGTTAATTTAAAAATTCACTATGCATTTTTGAATCCACCCAGCACTCAGGGATTTTAAGAGAAGCTTTAAAAGTGTCTTAGGTATCTGCGAAAAATTCATGGTACAACCATTATAAGGCTAACAATTTATTTAAAAGGGGTACATCCACTAATGTTAAAATTTTTTTTTTGTAAATTTATAAATTCACTATGCATTTTTGAAGCAACCCAGCACTCAAGGACTTTAAGAGAAGCTTTAAAAGTGTCTTAGGTATTTGCGAAAAATTTATGGTACAACAATTATAACGCTAACAATTTATTTTAGAGGGGTAAGTCCACTGACGTTAAAAAAATTTTTTTTTGTTAATTTAAAAATTCACTATGGATTTTCGAAGACGCCCAGCACTCAAGGATTTTAAGAGAAGCTTTAAAAGTGTCTTAGGTATTTGCAAAAAATTCATAGTTCAACAATTATAACGCTAACAATTTATTTTAAGGGGTATATCCACTGACGTTAAAAAATTATTTTATTGTTAATTTAAAAATTCACCATGGAATTTCAAAGCCACCCAGCACTCAGGGATTTTAAGAGAAGTTTTAAAAGCGTCTTAGGTATTTGTAAAAAATTCATAGTACAACAATTATAACGCTAACAATTTATTTTAAAGGGGTACATCCACTGACGTTAAAAAAATATTTTATGGTAATTTAAAAATTCACTATGGATTTTCAAAGAAACCCAGCACTCAGGGATTTTAAGCGAAGCTTTAAAAGTGTCTTAGATATCTGCAGAAAATTCATAGTACAACAATTATATCGCTAACAATTTATTTAAAAGGGTTACCTCCACTGACTTTAAAAATTTTTTTTATTGTTAATTTAAAAATTCACTATAGATTTTTGAAGTTATCCAGCACTCAGGGATTTTAAGAGAAGCTTTAAAAGTGTCTTAGGTATCTGCGAAAAATTCATAGTATAACAATTATAACGCTAACAATTTATTTTATAGGGGTACATCCACAGACGTTAAAAAAATTTTTTTGTTCATTTAAAAATTCACTATGGATTTTCAAAGCCACCCAGCACTCAGGGATTTTAAGAGAAGCTTTTAAAGAGTCTTAGATATTTGTGAAAAATTCACAGTACAACAATTATAATGCTAACAATTTATTTTATAGGGGTACATCCACTGACATCAAAAAAAATTTTTATTGTTAATTTAAAAATTCATTATGGATTCTTGAAGACACCCAGCACTCAGGGATTTTAAGAAAAGCTTTAAAAGTGTCTTAGATATCTGCGAAAAATTCATGGTACAACAATTATAACGGTAACAATTTATTTTAAAGAAAAACTTCCAATGACGTTAAAAATTTTTTTTTTGTTAATTTAAAAATTCACTATGCATTTTCGAACCCACCCAGCACTCAGGGATTTTAAAAGAAGCTTTAGAAGTGTTTTAGCTATCTGCGAAAAATTCATAGTACAACAATTATAACGCTAACAATTTATTTTAAAGGGATATATCCACTGACGTTAAAAAATTTTTTTTGTTGATTTAAAAATTTACTATGGAATTTCAAAGCCACCCAGCACTCAGGGATTTTAAGAGAAGCTTTAATGGTGTCTTAGGTATCTGTGAAAAATTAACAGTACAACAATTATAACGTTAACAATTTATTTTAATGGTTACATTCACTAACGTTAAAAAAATTTTTATTGGTAATTTAAAAATTCACTATGGATTTTTGAATACACCCAGTATTTTTAAAAGTATCTTAGGTATCTGCGAAAAATTCATGGTACAACAATTATAAGGCTAACAATTTATTTTAAAGGGGTATATCCACCGACGTTAAAAATTTTTTTTTGTTAATTTAAAAACTCACTATGCATTTTTGAAGCCACCCAGCCCTCAGGAATTTTAAGAGAAGCTTCAGGAGCGTCTTGGGTATCTGCAGAAAATTCATAGTTCAACAATTATAACGCTGACAATTTATTTTAAGGGGTAAATCCACTGACGTTAAAAAATTATTTTATTGTTAATTTAAAAATTCACCATGGAATTTCAAAGCCACCCAGCACTCAGGGATTTTAAGAGAAGTTTTAAAAGTGTCTTAGGTATTTGCAAAAATTCATAGTACAACAATTATACCGCTAACAATTTATTTAAAAGGGTTACCTCCATTGACTTTAAAAATTTTTTTATTGTTAATTTAAAAATTCACTATAGATTTTTGAAGTTATCCAGCACTCAGGGATTTTAAGAGAAGCTTTAAAAGTGTCTTAGGTATCTGCGAAAAATTCATAGTATAACAATTATAACGCTAACAATTTATTTTATAGGGGTACAACCACTGACATCAAAAAAAATTTTTATTGTTAATTTAAAAATTCATTATGGATTCTTGAAGACACCCAGCACTCAGGGATTTTAAGAAAAGCTTTAAAAGTGTCTTAGATATCTGCGAAAAATTCATGGTACAACAATTATAACGGTAACAATTTATTTTAAAGAAATACTTCCAATGACGTTAAAAATTTTTTTTTTTGTTTATTTAAAAATTCACTATGCATTTTCGAACCCACCCAGCACTCAGGGATTTTAAAAGAAGCTTTAGAAGTGTCTTAGCTATCTGTGAAAAATTCATAGTACAACAATTATAACGCTAACAATTTATTTTAAAGGGATATATCCACTGACGTTAAAAAATTTTTTTTGTTGATTTAAAAATTTACTATGGAATTTCAAAGCCACCCAGCACTCAGGGTTTTTAAGAGAAGCTTTAATGGTGTCTTAGGTATCTGTGAAATCTTAACAGTACAACAATTATAACGTTAACAATTTATTTTAAAGGTTACATTCACTAACGTTAAAAAAATTTTTATTGGTAATTTAAAAATTCACTATGGATTTTTGAATACACCCAGTATTTTTAAAAGTATCTTAGGTATCTGCAAAAAATTCATGGTACAACAATTATAAGGCTAACAATTTATTTTAAAGGGGTATATCAACCGAAATTAAAAATTTTTTTTTGTTAATTTAAAAACTCACTATGCATTTTTGAAGCCACCCAGCCCTCAGGAATTTTAAGAGAAGCTTCAGGAGCGTCTTGGGTATCTGCAGAAAATTCATAGTTCAAGAATTATAACGCTAACAATTTATTTTAAAGGGGAATATCCACTGACGTAAAAAAATTTTTTTATTGTTAATTTTAAAATTCACTAGGCATTTTGGAAGCCACCCAGCACTCAAGGATTTTAAGAGAAGCTTTAAAAGTGTCTTAGGCATCTGCAAAAAATTCATAGTTCAACAATTATAACGCTAACAATTTATTTTAAGGGGTATATCCACTGACGTTAAAAAAATTTTTATTGTTAATTTAAAAATTCACTATGGGTTTTCAAAGCCACCCAGCACTCAGGGATTTTAAGAAAAGCTTTAAAAGTGTCTTGGGTATTTGCGAAAAATTCATAGTACAACAATTATAACGCTAACAATTTATTTTAAATGGGTACATCCACTGACGTTAAAAAAATTTTTATTGTTAATTTAAAAATTCACTATGGGTTTTCAAAGCAACCCAGCACTCAGGGATTTTAAGAGAAGCTTTAAAAGTGTCTTAGGTTTCTGTGAAAAATTCATAGTACAACAATTATAATGCTAACAATTTATTTTAAAGGGGTACATCCACTGACGTTAAAAAAATTTTTTATTGTTAATTTAAAAATTCATTATGGATTCTTGAAGACACCCAGCACTCAGGGATTTTAAGAGAAGCTTTAAAAGTGTCTTAGGGATCTGTAGAGAATTCAAATTACAACAATTATAACGCTAACAATTTATTTTAAAGGGGTAAATCCACTGACGTTATGAAAAATTTTTATTGTTAATTTAAAAATTCACTATGCATTTTCGAATCCACCCAGCACTCAGGGATTTTAAGAGAAGCTTTAAAAGTGTCTTAGGTATCTGCGAAAAATTCATGGTACAACCATTATAAGGCTAACAATTTATTTAAAAGGGGTACATCCACTGACGTTTAAATTTTTTTTTTGTAAATTTATAAATTCACTATGCATTTTTGAAGCAACCCAGCACTCAAGGACTTTAAGAGAAGCTTTAAGAGTGTCTTAGGTATCTGCGAAAAATTTATGGTACAACAATTGTAACGCTAACAATTTATTTTAGAGGTGTAATTCCACTGACGTTAAAAAAATTTTTTTTTGTTAATTTAAAAATTCACTATAGATTTTCGAAGACGCCCAGCACTCAAGGATTTTAAGAGAAGCTTTAAAAGTGTCTTAGGTATTTGCAAAAAATTCATAGTTCAACAATTATAACGCTAACAATTTATTTTAAGGGGTATATCCACTGACGTTAAAAAATTATTTTATTGTTAATTTAAAAACTCACCATAGAATTTCAAAGCCACCGAGTACTCAGGGATTTTAAGAGAAGTTTTAAAAGAGTCTTAGGTATTTGCAAAAAATTCATAGTACAACAATTATAACGCTAACAATTTATTTTAAAGGGGTACATCCACTGACGTTAAAAAAATATTTTATGGTAATTTAAAAATTCACTATGGATTTTCAAAGAAACCCAGCACTCAAGGATTTTAAGCGAAGCTTTAAAAGTGTCTTAGATATCTGCAAAAAATTCATAGTACAACAATTATAACGCTAACAATTTATTTAAAAGGGTTACCTCCACTGACTTTAAAAATTTTTTTTATTGTTAATTTAAAAATTCACTATAGATTTTTGAAGTTATCCAGCACTCAGGGATTTTAAGAGAAGCTTTAAAAGTGTCTTAGGTATCTGCGAAAAATTCATAGTATAACAATTATAACGCTAACAATTTATTTTATAGGGGTACATCCACAGACGTTAAAAAAATTTTTTTGTTCATTTAAAAATTCACTATGGATTTTCAAAGCCACCCAGCACTCAGGGATTTTAAAAGAAGCTTTTAAAGAGTCTTAGATATCTGTGAAAAATTCACAGTACAACAATTATAATGCTAACAATTTATTTTATAGGGGTACATCCACTGACATCAAAAAAAATTTTTATTGTTAATTTAAAAATTCATTATGGATTCTTGAAGACACCCAGCACTCAGGGATTTTAAGAAAAGCTTTAAAAGTGTCTTAGATATCTGCGAAAAATTCATGGTACAACAATTATAACGGTAACAATTTATTTTAAAGAAATACTTCCAATGACGTTAAAAATTTTTTTTTTGTTAATTTAAAAATTCACTATGCATTTTCGATACCACCCAGCACTCAGGGATTTTAAGAAAAGCTTTAATGGTGTCTTAGGTATCTGCGAAAAATTAACAGTACAACAATTATAACGTTAACAATTTATTTTAAAGGTTACATCCACTAACGTTAAAAAATTTTTTATTAATAATTTAAAAATTCACTATGGATTTTTGAATACACCCAGTATTTTTAAAAGTATCTTAGGTATCTGCGAAAAATTCATGGTACAACAATTATAAGGCTAACAATTTATTTTAAAGGGGTATATCCACCGACGTTAAAAAATTTTTTTTGTTAATTTAAAAACTCACTATGCATTTTTGAAGCCACCCAGCCCTCAGGAATTTTAAGAGAAGCTTCAGGAGCGTCTTGGGTATCTGCAGAAAATTCATAGTTCAACAATTATAACGCTAACAATTTATTTTAAGGGGTATATCCACTGACGTTAAAAAATTATTTTATTGTTAATTTAAAAATTCACCATGGAATTTCAAAGCCACCCAGCACTCAGGGATTTTAAGAGAAGTTTTAAAAGTGTCTTAGGTATTTGCAAAAATTCATAGTACAACAATTATAACGCTAACAATTTATTTTAAAGGGGTACATCCACTGACGTTAAAAAAATATTTTATGGTAATTTAAAAATTCACTATGGATTTTCAAGGAAACCCAGCACTCAGGGATTTTAAGCGAAGCTTTAAAAGTGTCTTAGATATCTGCAGAAAATTCGTAGTACAACAATTATAACGCTAACAATTTATTTAAAAGGGTTACCTCCACTGACTTTAAAAATTTTTTTAATTGTTAATTTAAAAATTCACTATAGATTTTTGAAGTTATCCAGCACTCAGGGATTCTAAGAGAAGCTTTAAAAGTGTCTTAGGTATCTGCGAAAAATTCATAGTATAACAATTATAACGCTAACAATTTATTTTATAGGGGTACATCCACAGACGTTAAAAAAATTTTTTTGTTCATTTAAAAATTCACTATGGATTTTCAAAGCCACCCAGCACTCAGGGATTTTAAGAGAAGCTTTTAAAGAGTCTTAGATATCTGTGAAAAATTCACAGTACAACAATTATAATGCTAACAATTTATTTTATAGGGATACATCCACTGACATAAAAAAAATTTTTATTGTTAATTTAAAAATTCATTATGGATTCTTGAAGACATCCAGCAATCAGGGATTTTAAGAAAAGCTTTAAAAGTGTCTTAGATATCTGCGAAAAATTCATGGTACAACAATTATGACGCTAACAAATTATTTTAAGGGGTATATCCACTGACGTTAAAAAATTATTTTATTGTTAATTTAAAAATTCACCATGGAATTTCAAAGCCCCCCAGCACTCAGGGATTTTAAGAGAAGTTTTAAAAGTGTCTTAGGTATTTGCAAAAAATTCATAGTACAATAATTATACCGCTAACAATTTATTTTAAAGGGATAAATCCACTGACGTTAAAAAAATTTTTTATTGTTAATTTAAAAATTAACTATGGATTTTTAAAGCCACCCAGCACTCAGAAATTCTAAGAGTAGCTTTAAAAGTGTCTTAGGTATCTGTAAAAAATTCATAATATAACAATTATAACGCTAACAATTTATTTTATAGGGATAAATCCACTGACGTTAAAAAAATTTTTTATTGTTAATTTAAAAATTCACTATGAATTTTCAAAGCCACCCAGCACTCAGGGATTTTAAGAGAAACTTTAGAAATGTCTTAGGTATCTGTGAAAAATTCAAAGTACAACAATTAAAACGCTAACAATTTATTTTAAAGAGGTACATCCACTGACGTTAAAAAAATTTTTTTTTGTTAATTTAAAATTCACTATGCATTTTTGATAGTGCCACTGAGAGTGCCACTGAGAGTGCCACTGAGAGTGCCACTGAGACTGCCACTGAGAGTGCCACTGAGACTGCCACTGTGAGTGCCACTGAGAGTGCCACTGAGAGTGCCACTGAGAGTGCCACTGAGAGTGCCACTGAGAGTGCCACTGAGAGTGCCACTGAGAGTGCCACTGAGATTGCCACTGAGACTGCCACTGGGACTGCCACTGAGACTGCCACTGAGACTGCCACTGAGACTGCCACTGAAAGTGCAACTGAGAGTGCCACTGAGAGTGCCATTGAGAGTGCCACTGAGAGTGCCACTGAGAGTGCCACTGAGAGTGCCACTGAGAGTGCCACTGAGAGTGCCACTGAGAGTGCCACTGAGAGTGCCACTGAGAGTGCCACTGAGAGTGCCACTGGGACTGCCACTGAGACTGCCACTGAGAGTGCCACTGAGAGTGCCACTGAGAGTGCCACTGAGACTGCCACTGAGACTGCCACTGAGACTGCCACTGAGAGTGCCACTGAGAGTGCCACTGAGACTGCCACTGAGAGTGCCACTGAGAGTGCCACTGAGAGTGCCACTGAGAGTGCCACTGGGACTGCCACTGGGACTGCCACTAAGAGTGCCACTGAGAGTGCCACTGAGAGTGCCACTGAGAGTGCTACTGAGAGTGCCACTGAGAGTGCCACTGAGACTGCCACTGAGACTGCCACTGGGACTGCCACTGAGACTGCCACTGAGAGTGCCACTGAGAGTGCCACTGGGAGTGCCACTGAGAGTGCCACTGAGAGTGTCACTGAGAGTGCCACTGAGAGTGCCACTGAGACTGCCACTGGGACTGCCACTGAGACTGCCACTGAGACTGCCACTGAGAGTGCCACTGAGAGTGCCACTGAGAGTGCCACTGAGAGTGCCACTGAGAGTGCCACTGAGACTGCCACTGAGACTGCCACTGGGACTGCCAATGGGACTGCCACTGAGAGTGTCACTGAGAGTGCCACTGAGAGTGTCACTGAGACTGCCACTGAGACTGCCACTGAGAGTGCCACTGAGAGTGCTACTGAGAGTGCCACTGAGAGTGCCACTGAAAGTGCCACTGAGAGTGCCACTGAGAGTGCCACTGAGAGTGCCACTGAGACTGCCACTGGGACTGATACTGAGACTGCCACTGAGAGTGCCACTGAGAGTGCCACTGAGAGTGTCACTGAGACTGCCACTGAGAGTGTCACTGAGACTGCCACTGAGAGTGCCACTGAGAGTGCCACTGAGAGTGTCACTAAGAGTGCCACTGAGAGTGCCATTGAGACTGCCACTGGGACTGCCACTGAGACTGCCACTGAGAGTGCCACTGAGAGTGCCACTGAGAGTGTCACTGAGACTGCCACTGAGAGTGCCACTGAGAGTGACACTGAGAGTGTCACTGAGACTGCCACTGAGAGTGCCACTGAGAGTGCCACTGAGATTGCCACTGAGAGTGCCACTGAGAGTGCCACTGAGACTGCCACTGGGACTGCCACTGAGACTGCCTCTGAGAGTGCCACTGAGAGTGCCACTGAGAGTGCCACTGAGAGTGCCACTGAGAGTGTCACTGAGACTGCCACTGAGAGTGCCACTGAGAGTGCCACTGAGAGTGCCACTGAGAGTGCCACTGAGAGTGCCACTGAGAGTGTCACTGAGACTGCCATTGAGAGTGTTACTGAGAGTGCCACTGAGAGTGCCACTGAGACTGCCACTGAGAGTGCCACTGAGAGTGCCACTGAGAGTGCCACTGAGACTGCCACTGAGACTGCCACTGAGACTGCCACTGGGACTGTCACTGAGAGTGCCACTGAGAGTTAAACTGAAAATGCCACTGAGAGTGCCACTGAGAGTGACACTGAGAGTGCCACTGAGAGTTAAACTGAAAATGCCACTGAGAGTGCCACTGAGAGTGACACTGAGAGTGCCACTGAGAGTGCCACTGAGACTGCCACTGAGAGTGCCACTGAGAGTGCCACTGAGGGTGCCACTGAGAGTGCCACTGAGAGTGCCACTGAGAATGCCACTGAGAGTGCCACTGAGAGTGTCACTAAGACTGCCACTGAGACTGCCAGTGAGAGTGCCACTGAGAGTGCCACTGAGACTGCCAGTGAGAGTGCCACTGAGAGTGCCACTGAGAGTGCCACTGAGAGTGTCACTAAGACTGCCACTGAGACTGCCACTGGGACTGCCACTGAGACTGCCTCTGAGAGTGCCACTGAGAGTGCCACTGAGAGTGCCACTGAGAGTGCCACTGAGAGTGTCACTGAGACTGCCACTGAGATTGCCACTGAGAGTGCCACTGAGAGTGCCACTGAGAGTGCCACTGAGATTGCCACTGAGACTGCCACTGGAACTCCCACTGAGAGTGCCACTGAAAGTGCAACTGAGAGTGCCACTGAGAGTGCCACTGAGAGTGCCACTGAGACTGCCACTGGGACTGCCACTGGGACTGCCACTGAGAGTGCTACTGAGAGTGCTACTGAGAGTGCCACTGAGAGTGCCACTGAGAGTGCCACTGAGAGTGATACTGAGAGTGCCACTGAGAGTGCCACTGAGACTGCCACTGGGACTGCCACTGGGACTGCCACTGAGAGTGCCACTGAGAGTGCCACTGAGAGTGCCACTTAGAGTGCCACTGAGAGTGCCACTGAGAGTGCCACTGAGAGTGCCACTGAGAGTGCCACTGAGAGTGCCACTGAGACTGCCACTGAGACTGCCACTGAGACTGCCACTGGGACTGCCACTGAGAGTGCCACTGAGAGTTCCACTGAAAGTGCCACTGAGAGTGCCACTGAGAGTGCCACTAAGAGTGCCACTGGGAGTGCCACTGAGAGTGCCACTGAGAGTGCCACTGAGACTGCCACTGAGACTGCAACTGGGACTGCCACTGAGACTGCCACTGAGAGTGCCACTGAGAGTGCCACTGAGAGTGCCACTGAGAGTGCCACTGAGAGTGCCACTGAGAGTGCCACTGAGTACTGGTACAACAATTATAACGCTAACAATTTATTTTAAGGGGTATATCCACTGACGTTAAAAAAATTTTTATTGTTAATTTAAAAATTCACTATGGGTTTTCAAAGCCACCCAGCACTCAGGAATTTTAAGAGAAGCTTTAAAAGTGTCTTAGATTTCTGTGAAAAATTCATAGTACAACAATTATAATGCTAACAATTTATTTTAAAGGGGTACATCCACTGACGTTAAAAAATGTTTTTATTGTTAATTTAAAAATTCATTATGGATTCTTGAAGACACCCAGCACTCAGGGATTTTAAGAGAAGCTTTAAAAGTGTCTTAGGTATCTGCGAAAAATTCATGGTACAACCATTATAAGGCTAACAATTTATTTAAAAGGGGTACATCCACTGATATTAAAATTTTCTTTTTGTAAATTTATAAATTCACTATGCATTTTTGAAGCAACCCAGCACTCAAGGACTTTAAGAGAAGCTTTAAAAGTGTCTTAGGTATCTGCGAAAAATTTATGGTACAACAATTATAACGCTAACAATTTATTTTAGAGGGGTAAGTCCACTGACGTTAAAAAAATTTTTTTTTGTTAATTTAAAAATTCACTATGGATTTTCGAAGACGCCCAGCACTCAAGGATTTTAAGAGAAGCTTTAAAAGTGTCTTAGGTATTTGCAAACAATTCATAGTTCAACAATTATAACGCTAACAATTTATTTTAAGGGGTATATCCACTGACGTTAAAAAATTATTTTATTGTTAATTTAAAAATTCACCATGGAATTTCAAAGCCACCCAGCACTCAGGGATTTTAAGAGAAGTTTTAAAAGTGCAAAAAATTCATAGTACAACAATTATAACTCTAACAATTTATTTTAAAGGGGTACATCCACTGACGTTAAAAAAATATTTTATGGTAATTTAAAAATTCACTATGGATTTTCAAAGAAACCCAGCACTCAGGGATTTTAAGCGAAGCTTTAAAAGTGTCTTAGATATCTGCAGAAAATTCATAGTACAACAATTATATCGCTAACAATTTATTTAAAAGGGTTACCTCCACTGACTTTAAAAATTTTTTTTATTGTTAATTTAAAAATTCACTATAGATTTTTGAAGTTATCCAGCACTCAGGGATTTTAAGAGAAGCTTTAAAAGTGTCTTAGGTATCTGCGAAAAATTCATAGTATAACAATTATAACGCTAACAATTTATTTTATAGGGGTACATCCACAGACGTTAAAAAAATTTTTTTGTTCATTTAAAAATTCACTATGGATTTTCAAAGCCACCCAGCACTCAGGGTTTTTAAGAGAAGCTTTAATGGTGTCTTAGGTATCTGTGAAAAATTCACAGTACAACAATTATAACGCTAACAATTTATTTTAAAGGGTTACATCCACTAACGTTAAAAAAATTTTTATTGGTAATTTAAAAATTCACTATGGATTTTTGAATACACCCAGTATTTTTAAAAGTATCTTAGGTATCTGCAAAAAATTCATGGTACAACAATTATAAGGCTAACAATTTATTTTAAAGGGGTATATCCACCGACGTTAAAAATTTTTTTTTGTTAATTTAAAAACTCACTATGCATTTTCGAAGCCACCCAGCCCTCAGGAATTTTAAGAGGAGCTTCAGGAGCGTCTTGGGTATCTGCAGAAAATTCATAGTTCAACAATTATAACGCTAACAATTTATTTTAAAGGGGAATATCCACTGACGTAAAAAAATTTTTTTATTGTTAATTTTAAAATTCACTAGGCATTTTGGAAGCCACCCAGCACTCAAGGATTTTAAGAGAAGCTTTAAAAGTGTCTTAGGCATCTGCAAAAAATTCATAGTTCAACAATTATAACGCTAACAATTTATTTTAAGGGGTATATCCACTGACGTTAAAAAAATTTTTATTGTTAATTTAAAAATTCACTATGGGTTTTCAAAGCCACCCAGCACTCAGGGATTTTAAGAAAAGCTTTAAAAGTGTCTTGGGTATTTGCGAAAAATTCATAGTACAACAATTATAACGCTAACAATTTATTTTAAATGGGTACATCCACTGACGTTAAAAAATTTTTTTTTGTTAATTTAAAAATTTACTATGGATTTTCAAAGCCACCCAGCACTCAGGGATTTTAAGAGAAGCTTTAAAAGTGTCTTAGATTTCTGTGAAAAATTCATAGTACAACAATTATAATGCTAACAATTTATTTTAAAGGGGTACATCCACTGACGGTAAAAAATTTTTTTATTGTTAATTTAAAAATTCATTATGGATTCTTGAAGACACCCAGCACTCAGGGATTTTAAGAGAATCTTTAAAAGTGTCTTGGGGATCTGTAGAGAATTCAAATTACAACAATTATAACGCTACCAATTTATTTTAAAGGGGTAAATCCACTGACGTTATGAAAAATTTTTATTGTTAATTTAAAAATTCACTATGCATTTTCGAATCCACCCAGCACTCAGGGATTTTAAGAGAAGCTTTAAAAGTGTCTTAGGTATCTGCGAAAAATTCATGGTACAACCATTATAAGGCTAACAATTTATTTAAAAGGGGTACATCCACTGACGTTAAAATTTTTTTTTTGTAAATTTATAAATTCACTATGCATTTTTGAAGCAACCCAGCACTCAAGGACTTTAAGAGAAGCTTTAAAAGTGTCTTAGGTATCTGCGAAAAATTTATGGTACAACAATTATAACGCTAACAATTTATTTTAGAGGGGTAAGTCCACTGACGTTAAAAATTTTTTTTTTTGTTAATTTAAAAATTCACTATGGATTTTCGAAGACGCCCAGCACTCAAGGATTTTAAGAGAAGCTTTAAAAGTGTCTTAGGTATTTGCAAGAAATTCATAGTTCAACAATTATAACGCTAACAATTTATTTTAAGGGGTATATCCACTGACGTTAAAAAATAATTTTATTGTTAATTTAAAAATTCACCATGGAATTTCAAAGCCACCCAGCACTCAGGGATTTTAAGAGAAGTTTTAAAAGTGTCTTAGGTATTTGCAAAAAATTCATAGTACAACAATTATAACGCTAACAATTTATTTTAAAGGGGTACATCCACTGACGTTAAAAAAATATTTTTTGGTAATTTAAAAATTCACTATGGATTTTCAAAGAAACCCAGCACTCAGGGATTTTAAGCGAAGCTTTAAAAGTGTTTTAGATATCTGCAGAAAATTCATAGTACAACAATTATAACGCTAACAATTTATTTAAAAGGGTTACCTCCACTGACTTTAAAAATTTTTTTTATTGTTAATTTAAAAATTCACTATAGATTTTTGAAGTAATCCAGCACTCAGGGATTTTAAGAGAAGCTTTAAAAGGGTCTTAGGCATCTGCAAAAAATTCATAGTTCAACAATTATAACGCTAACAATTTATTTTAAGGGGTATATCCACTGACGTTAAAAAAATTTTTATTTTTAATTTAAAAATTCACTATGGGTTTTCAAAGCCACCCAGCACTCAGGGATTTTAAGAAAAGCTTTAAAAGTGTCTTGGGTATTTGCGAAAAATTCATAGTACAACAATTATAACGCTAACAATTTATTTTAAATGGGTACATCCACTGACGTTAAAAAATTTTTTTTTGTTAATTTAAAAATTTACTATGGATTTTCAAAGCCACCCAGCACTCAGGGATTTTAAGAGAAGCTTTAAAAGTGTCTTAGATTTCTGTGAAAAATTCATAGTACAACAATTATAATGCTAACAATTTATTTTAAAGGGGTACATCCACTGACGGTAAAAAATTTTTTTATTGTTAATTTAAAAATTCATTATGGATTCTTGAAGACACCCAGCACTCAGGGATTTTAAGAGAATCTTTAAAAGTGTCTTGGGGATCTGTAGAGAATTCAAATTACAACAATTATAACGCTACCAATTTATTTTAAAGGGGTAAATCCACTGACGTTATGAAAAATTTTTATTGTTAATTTAAAAATTCACTATGCATTTTCGAATCCACCCAGCACTCAGGGATTTTAAGAGAAGCTTTAAAAGTGTCTTAGGTATCTGCGAAAAATTCATGGTACAACCATTATAAGGCTAACAATTTATTTAAAAGGGGTACATCCACTGACGTAAAAATTATTTTTTTGTAAATTTATAAATTCACTATGCATTTTTGAAGCAACCCAGCACTCAAGGACTTTAAGAGAAGCTTTAAAAGTGTCTTAGGTATCTGCGAAAAATTTATGGTACAACAATTATAACGCTAACAATTTATTTTAGAGGGGTAAGTCCACTGACGTTAAAAATTTTTTTTTTTGTTAATTTAAAAATTCACTATGGATTTTCAAAGAAACCCAGCACTCAGGGATTTTAAGCGAAGCTTTAAAAGTGTTTTAGATATCTGCAGAAAATTCATAGTACAACAATTATAACGCTAACAATTTATTTAAAAGGGTTACCTCCACTGACTTTAAAAATTTTTTTTATTGTTAATTTAAAAATTCACTATAGATTTTTGAAGTTATCCAGCACTCAGGGATTTTAAGGGAAGCTTTAAAAGTGTCTTAGGTATCTGCGAAAAATTCATAGTATAACAATTATAACGCTAACAATTTATTTTATAGGGGTACATCCACAGACGTTAAAAAAATTTTTTTGTTCATTTAAAAATTCACTATGGATTTTCAAAGCCACCCAGCACTCAGGGATTTTAAGAGAAGCTTTTAAAGAGTCTTAGATATCTGTGAAAAATTCACAGTACAACAATTATAATGCTAACAATTTATTTTATAGGGGTAAATCCACTGACATCAAAAAAAATTTTTATTGTTAATTTAAAAATTCATTATGAATTCTTGAAAACACCCAGCACTCAGGGATTTTAAGAGAAGCTTTAAAAGTGTCTTAGATATCTGCGAAAAATTTATGGTACAACAATTATAACGGTAACAATTTATTTTAAAGGAATACTTCCACTGACGTAAAAAATTTTTTTTTTGTTAATTTAAAAATTCACTATGCATTTTCGAACCCACCCAGCACTCAGGGATTTTAAGAGAAGCTTTAGAAGTGTCTTAGCTATCTGTGAAAAATTCATAGTACAACAATTATAACGCTAACAATTTATTTTAAAGGGATATATCCACTGACGTTAAAAAAATTTATTGTTTATTTAAAAATTTACTATGGAATTTTAAAGCCACCCAGCACTCAAGGATTTTAAGAGAAGCTTTAATGGAGTCTTAGGTATCTGTGAAAAATTCACAGTACAACAATTATAACGCTAACAATTTATTTTAAAGGGTTACATCCACTAACGTTAAAAAAAATTTTATTGGTAATTTAAAAATTCACTATGGATTCTTGAATACACCCAGCACTCAGGGATTTTAAGAAAAGCTTTAAAAGTGTCTTAGATATCTCCAAAAAATTCATAGTACAACAATTATAACGCTAAAAATTTATTTTACAGGGGTATATCCACTGACGTCAAAAAAATTATTTTATTGTTAATTTATAAAATCAATATTGATTTTCGAAGACACCCAGCACTCAGGGATTTTAAGAGAAGCTTTAAAAGCGTCTTAGGTATCTGCAAAAAATTCATAGTACAACAATTATAACGCTAACAATTTAATTTAGAGGGGTAAATCCATTGACGTTAAAAAAATTTTTTGTAAATTTAAAAATTCACTATGGATTTTCAAAACCACCCAGCACTCAGGGATTTTTAGAGAAGCTTTAGAAGTGTCTTAAATATTTGCGAAAAATTCATGGTTCAACAATTATAGGGCTAACAATTTATTTTAAAGGGGTAAATCCACTGACGTTAAAAAATTTCTTTATTGTTAATTTAAAAATTCACCATGGATTTTTGAAGCCACTCAGCACTCAGGGATTTTAAGAGAAACTTCAAAAGTGTCTTAGGTATCTGTAAAAAATTCAAAGTTCAACAATTATAACGCTAACCATTTATTTTAAAGTGGTACATCCACTGACGTTTAAAAAATTTTCTTTGTTAATTTAAAAATTCGCTATGGATTTTTGAAGCCACCCAGCACTCAGGAATTTTAAGAGAAGCTTTAAAAGTGTCTTAGGTATCTGCGAAAAATTTATGGTACAACAATTATAACGCTAACAATTTATTTTAGAGGGGTAAGTCCACCGACGTTAAAAAATTTTTTTTTTGTTAATTTAAAAATTCACTATGGATTTTTGAAGACGCCCAGCACTCAGGGATTTTAAAAGAAGCTTTAAAAGTGTCTTAGGTATCTGTAAAAAATTCATAATATAACAATTATAACGCTAACAATTTATTTTATAGGGATAAATCCACTGACGTTAAAAAAATTTTTTATTGTTAATTTAAAAATTCACTATGGATTTTCAAAGCCACCCAGCACTCAGGGATTTTAAGAGAAACTTTAGATATGTCTTAGGTATCTGTGAAAAATTCAAAGTACAACAATTAAAACGCTAACAATTTATTTTAAACAGGTACATCCACTGACGTTAAAAATTTTTTTTTTTTTTAATTTAAAATTCACTATGCATTTTTGAGAGTGCCACTGAGAGTGCCACTGAGAGTGCCACTGAGAGTGCCACTGAGAGTGCCACTGAGAGTGCCACTGAGATTGCCACTGAGACTGCCACTGGGACTGCCACTGAGACTGCCACTGAGAGTGCCACTGAGAGTGCCACTGAGAGTGCCACTGAGAGTGCCACTGAGAGTGCCACTGAGACTGCCACTGAGAGTGCCACTGAGAGTGCCACTGAGAGTGCCACTGAGAGTGCCACTGAGAGTGCCACTGAGAGTGCCACTGAGAGTGCCACTGAGACTGCCACTGGGACTGCCACTAAGAGTGCCACTGAGAGTGCCACTGAGAGTGCCACTGAAAGTGCCACTGAGAGTGCTACTGAGAGTGATACTGAGACTGCCACTGAGAGTGCCACTGAGACTGCCACTGAGAGTGTTACTGAGAGTGCCACTGAGAGTGCCACTGAGAGTGCCACTGAGGGTGCCACTGAGAGTGCCACTGAGAGTGCCACTGAGAGTGCCACTGAGACTGCCACTGAGACTGCCACTGAGACTGCCACTGGGACTGTCACTGAGAGTGCCACTGAGAGTTCCACTGAAAATGCCACTGAGAGTGCCACTGAGAGTGCCACTGAGAGTGCCACTGAGAGTGCCACTGAGAGTGCCACTGAGAGTGCCACTGAGACTGCCACTGAGAGTGCCACTGAGAGTGCCACTGAGAGCGCCACTGAGAGTGCCACTGAGAGTGCCACTGAGAGTGCCACTGAGTACTGGTACAACAATTATAACGCTAACAATTTATTTTATTGGATATATCCACTGACGTTAAAAAAATTTTTATTGTTAATTTAAAAATTCACTATGGGTTTTCAAAGCAACCCAGCACTCAGGGATTTTAAGAGAAGCTTTAAAAGTGTCTTAGGTTTCTGTGAAAAATTCATAGTACAACAATTATAATGCTAACAATTTATTTTAAAGGGGTACATCCACCGACGTTAAAAAAATTTTTTATTGTTAATTTAAAAATTCATTATGGATTCTTGAAGACACCCAGCACTCAGGGATTTTAAGAGAAGCTTTAAAAGTGTCTTAGGGATCTGTAGAGAATTCAAATTACAACAATTATAACGCTAACAATTTATTTTAAAGGGGTAAATCCACTGACGTTATGAAAAATTTTTATTGTTAATTTAAAAATTCACTATGCATTTTCGAATCCACCCAGCACTCAGGGATTTTAAGAGAAGCTTTAAAACTGTCTTAGGTATCTGCGAAAAATTCATGGTACAACCATTATAAGGCTAACAATTTATTTAAAAGGGGTACATCCACTGACGTTAAAATTTTTTTTTTGTAAATTTATAAATTCACTATGCATTTTTGAAGCAACCCAGCACTCAAGGACTTTAAGAGAAGCTTTCAAAGTGTCTTAGGTATCTGCGAAAAATTTATGGTACAACAATTATAACGCTAACAATTTATTTTAGAGGTGTAAGTCCACTGACGTTAAAAAAATTTTTTTTTGTTAATTTAAAAATTCACTATAGATTTTCGAAGACTCCCAGCACTCAAGGATTTTAAGAGAAGCTTTAAAAGTGTCTTAGGTATTTGCAAAAAATTCATAGTTCGACAATTATAACGCTAAAAATTTATTTTAAGGGGTATATCCACTGACGTTAAAAAATTATTTTATTGTTAATTTAAAAATTCACCATGGAATTTCAAAGCCACCCAGCACTCAGGGATTTTAAGAGAAGTTTTAAAAGAGTCTTAGGTATTTGCAAAAAATTCATAGTACAACAATTATAACGCTAACAATTTATTTTAAAGGGGTACATCCACTGACGTTAAAAAAATATTTTATGGTAATTTAAAAATTCACTATGGATTTTCAAAGAAACCCAGCACTCAGGGATTTTAAGCGAAGCTTTAAAAGTGTCTTAGATATCTGCAGAAAATTCATAGTACAACAATTATAACGCTAACAATTTATTTAAAATGGTTACCTCCACTGACTTTAAAAATTTTTTTAATTGTTAATTTAAAAATTCACTATAGATTTTTGAAGTTATCCAGCACTCAGGGATTCTAAGAGAAGATTTAAAAGTGTCTTAGGTATCTGCGAAAAATTCATAGTATAACAATTATAACGCTAACAATTTATTTTATAGGGGTACATCCACAGACGTTAAAAAAATTTTTTTGTTCATTTAAAAATTCACTATGGATTTTCAAAGCCACCCAGCATTCAGGGATTTTAAGAGAAGCTTTTAAAGAGTCTTAGATATCTGTGAAAAATTCACAGTACAACAATTATAATGCTAACAATTTATTTTATAGGGGTACATCCACTGACATCAAAAAAAAATTTTATTGTTAATTTAAAAATTCATTATGGATTCTTGAAGACACCCAGCACTCAGGGATTTTAAGAAAAGCTTTAAAAGTGTCTTAGATATCTGCGAAAAATTCATGGTACAACAATTATAACGGTAACAATTTATTTTAAAGAAATACTTCCAATGACGTTAAAAATTTTTTTTTTTGTTAATTTAAAAATTCACTATAGATTTTTGAAGTTATCCAGCACTCAAGGATTTTAAGAGAAGCTTTAAAAGTGTCTTAGGTATTTGCAAAAAATTCATAGTTCAACAATTATAACGCTAACAATTTATTTTAAGGGGTATATCCACTGACGTTAAAAAATTATTTTATTGTTAATTTAAAAATTCACAATGGAATTTCAAAGCAACCCAGCACTCAGGGATTTTAAGAGAAGTTTTAAAAGTGTCTTAGGTATTTGCAAAAAATTCATAGTACAATAATTATACCGCTAACAATTTATTTTGAAGGGATAAATCCACTGACGTTAAAAAAAAATTTTATTGTTAATTTAAAAATTCACTATGGATTTTTAAAGCCACCCAGCACTCAGAAATTCTAAGAGTAGCTTTAAAAGTGTCTTAGGTATCTGTAAAAAATTCATAATATAACAATTATAACGCTAACAATTTATTTTATAGGGATAAATCCACTGACGTTAAAAAAAATTTTTATTGTTAATTTAAAAATTCACTATGGATTTTCAAAGCCACCCAGCACTCAGGGATTTTAAGAGAAACTTTAGAAATATCTTAGGTATCTGTGAAAAATTCAAAGTACAACAATTAAAACGCTAACAATTTATTTTAAACAGGTACATCCACTGACGTTAAAAAAAATTTTTTTTGTTAATTTAAAATTCACTATGCATTTTTGAGAGTGCCACTGAGAGTGCCACTGAGAGTGCCACTGAGACTGCCACTGAGAGTGCCACTGAGACTGCCACTGAGAGTGCCACTGAGAGTGCCACTGAGAGTGCCACTGAGACTGCCACTGGGACTGCCACTGAGAGTGCCACTAAGAGTGCCTCTGAGAGTGCCACTGAGAGTGTCACTAAGACTGCCACTGAGAGTGCCACTGAGAGTGCCACTGAGAGTGCCACTGAGACTGCCACTGAGACTGACACTGAGACCGCCACTGGGACTGGCACTGGGACTGCCACTGAGAGTGCCACTGAGAGTGCCACTGAGAGTGCCACTGAGAGTTCCACTGAAAGTGCCACTGAGAGTGCCACTGAGAGTGTTACTGAGAGTGCCACTGAGAGTGCCACTGAGAGTGCCACTGAGAGTGCCACTGAGACTGCCACTGGGACTGCCACTGAGACTGCCACTGAGAGTGCCACTGAGAGTGCCACTGAGAGTGCCACTGAGAGTGCCACTGAGAGTGTCACTGAGAGTGCCACTGAGAGTGCCACTGAGAGTGCCACTGAGAGTGCCACTGAGACTGCCACTGAGAGTGCCACTGAGAGTGCCACTGAGAGTGCCACTGAGAGTGCCACTGAGAGTGCCACTGAGAGTGCCACTGAGAGTGCCACTGAGAGTGTCACTAAGACTGCCACTGAGACTGCCACTGAGAGTGCCACTGAGAGTGCCACTGAGAGTGCCACTGAGAGTGTCACTAAGACTGCCACTGAGACTGCCACTGAGATTGCCACTGAGAGTGCCACTGAGAGTGCCACTGAGAGTGCCACTGAGAGTGCCACTGAGATTGCCACTGAGACTGCCACTGGAACTCCCACTGAGAGTGCCACTGAAAGTGCAACTGAGAGTGCCACTGAGATTGCCACTGAGAGTGCCACTGAGACTGCCACTGGGACTGCCACTGGGACTGCCACTGAGAGTGCTACTGAGAGTGCTACTGAGAGTGCCACTGAGAGTGCCACTGAGAGTGCCACTGAGAGTGCCACTGAGAGTGCCACTGAGAGTGCCACTGAGAGTGCCACTGAGAGTGCCACTGAGACTGCCACTGGGACTGCCACTGGGACTGCCACTGAGAGTGCCACTGAGAGTGCCACTGAGAGTGCCACTTAGAGTGCCACTGAGAGTGCCACTGAGAGTGCCACTGAGAGTGCCACTGAGAGTGCCACTGAGAGTGCCACTGAGACTGCCACTGAGACTGCCACTGAGACTGCCACTGGGACTGCCACTGAGAGTGCCACTGAGAGTTCCACTGAAAGTGCCACTGAGAGTGCCACTGAGAGTGCCACTAAGAGTGCCACTGGGAGTGCCACTGAGAGTGCCACTGAGAGTGCCACTGAGACTGCCACTGAGACTGCAACTGGGACTGCCACTGAGACTGCCACTGAGAGTGCCACTGAGAGTGCCACTGAGAGTGCCACTGAGACTGCCACTGAGAGTGCCACTGAGACTGCCACTGAGAGTGCCACTGAGAGTGCCACTGAGTACTGGTACAACAATTATAACGCTAACAATTTATTTTAAGGGGTATATCCACTGACGTTAAAAAAATTTTTATTGTTAATTTAAAAATTCACTATGGGTTTTCAAAGCCACCCAGCACTCAGGGATTTTAAGAGAAGCTTTAAAAGTGTCTTAGATTTCTGTGAAAAATTCATAGTACAACAATTATAATGCTAACAATTTATTTTAAAGGGGTACATCCACTGACGTTAAAAAATGTTTTTATTGTTAATTTAAAAATTCATTATGGATTCTTGAAGACACCCAGCACTCAGGGATTTTAAGAGAAGCTTTAAAAGTGTCTTAGAGATCTGTAGAGAATTCAAATTACAACAATTATAACGCTAACAATTTATTTTAAAAGGGTAAATCCACTGACGTCATGAAAAATTTTTATTGTTAATTTAAAAATTCACTATGCATTTTTGAATCCACCCAGCACTCAGGGATTTTAAGAGAAGCTTTAAAAGTGTCTTAGGTATCTGCGAAAAATTCATGGTACAACCATTATAAGGCTAACAATTTATTTAAAAGGGGTACATCCACTGATGTTAAAATTTTTTTTTGTAAATTTATAAATTCACTATGCATTTTTGAAGCAACCCAGCACTCAAGGACTTTAAGAGAAGCTTTAAAAGTGTCTTAGGTATCTGCGAAAAATTTATGGTACAACAATTATAACGCTAACAATTTATTTTAGAGGGGTAAGTCCACTGACGTTAAAAAAATTTTTTTTGTTAATTTAAAAATTCACTATGGATTTTCGAAGACGCCCAGCACTCAAGGATTTTAAGAGAAGCTTTAAAAGTGTCTTAGGTATTTGCAAAAAATTCATAGTTCAACAATTATAACGCTAACAATTTATTTTAAGGGGTATATCCACTGACGTTAAAAAATTATTTTATTGTTAATTTAAAAATTCACCATGGAATTTCAAAGCCACCCAGCACTCAGGGATTTTAAGAGAAGTTTTAAAAGCGTCTTAGGTATTTGTAAAAAATTCATAGTACAACAATTATAACGCTAACAATTTATTTTAAAGGGGTACATCCACTGACGTTAAAAAAATATTTTATGGTAATTTAAAAATTCACTATGGATTTTCAAAGAAACCCAGCACTCAGGGATTTTAAGCGAAGCTTTAAAAGTGTCTTAGATATCTGCAGAAAATTCATAGTACAACAATTATATCGCTAACAATTTATTTAAAAGGGTTACCTCCACTGACTTTAAAAATTTTTTTTATTGTTAATTTAAAAATTCACTATAGATTTTTGAAGTTATCCAGCACTCAGGGATTTTAAGAGAAGCTTTAAAAGTGTCTTAGGTATCTGCGAAAAATTCATAGTATAACAATTATAACGCTAACAATTTATTTTATAGGGGTACATCCACAGACGTTAAAAAATTTTTTTTGTTCATTTAAAAATTCACTATGGATTTTCAAAGCCACCCAGCACTCAGGGATTTTAAGAGAAGCTTTTAAAGAGTCTTAGATATCTGTGAAAAATTCACAGTACAACAATTATAATGCTAACAATTTATTTTATAGGGGTACATCCACTGACATCAAAAAAAATTTTTATTGTTAATTTAAAAATTCATTATGGATTCTTGAAGACACCCAGCACTCAGGGATTTTAAGAAAAGCTTTAAAAGTGTCTTAGATATCTGCGAAAAATTCATGGTACAACAATTATAACGGTAACAATTTATTTTAAAGAAAAACTTCCAATGACGTTAAAAATTTTTTTTTTGTTAATTTAAAAATTCACTATGCATTTTCGAACCCACCCAGCACTCAGGGATTTTAAAAGAAGCTTTAGAAGTGTTTTAGCTATCTGCGAAAAATTCATAGTACAACAATTATAACGCTAACAATTTATTTTAAAGGGATATATCCACTGACGTTAAAAAATTTTTTTTGTTGATTTAAAAATTTACTATGGAATTTCAAAGCCACCCAGCACTCAGGGATTTTAAGAGAAGCTTTAATGGTGTCTTAGGTATCTGTGAAAAATTAACAGTACAACAATTATAACGTTAACAATTTATTTTAATGGTTACATTCACTAACGTTAAAAAAATTTTTATTGGTAATTTAAAAATTCACTATGGATTTTTGAATACACCCAGTATTTTTAAAAGTATCTTAGGTATCTGCGAAAAATTCATGGTACAACAATTATAAGGCTAACAATTTATTTTAAAGGGGTATATCCACCGACGTTAAAAATTTTTTTTTGTTAATTTAAAAACTCACTATGCATTTTTGAAGCCACCCAGCCCTCAGGAATTTTAAGAGAAGCTTCAGGAGCGTCTTGGGTATCTGCAGAAAATTCATAGTTCAACAATTATAACGCTGACAATTTATTTTAAGGGGTAAATCCACTGACGTTAAAAAATTATTTTATTGTTAATTTAAAAATTCACCATGGAATTTCAAAGCCACCCAGCACTCAGGGATTTTAAGAGAAGTTTTAAAAGTGTCTTAGGTATTTGCAAAAAATTCATAGTACAACAATTATACCGCTAACAATTTATTTAAAAGGGTTACCTCCATTGACTTTAAAAAATTTTTTATTGTTAATTTAAAAATTCACTATAGATTTTTGAAGTTATCCAGCACTCAGGGATTTTAAGAGAAGCTTTAAAAGTGTCTTAGGTATCTGCGAAAAATTCATAGTATAACAATTATAACGCTAACAATTTATTTTATAGGGGTACAACCACTGACATCAAAAAAAATTTTTATTGTTAATTTAAAAATTCATTATGGATTCTTGAAGACACCCAGCACTCAGGGATTTTAAGAAAAGCTTTAAAAGTGTCTTAGATATCTGCGAAAAATTCATGGTACAACAATTATAACGGTAACAATTTATTTTAAAGAAATACTTCCAATGACGTTAAAAATTTTTTTTTTGTTTATTTAAAAATTCACTATGCATTTTCGAACCCACCCAGCACTCAGGGATTTTAAAAGAAGCTTTAGAAGTGTCTTAGCTATCTGTGAAAAATTCATAGTACAACAATTATAACGCTAACAATTTATTTTAAAGGGATATATCCACTGACGTTAAAAAATTTTTTTTGTTGATTTAAAAATTTACTATGGAATTTCAAAGCCACCCAGCACTCAGGGTTTTTAAGAGAAGCTTTAATGGTGTCTTAGGTATCTGTGAAATCTTAACAGTACAACAATTATAACGTTAACAATTTATTTTAAAGGTTACATTCACTAACGTTAAAAAAATTTTTATTGGTAATTTAAAAATTCACTATGGATTTTTGAATACACCCAGTATTTTTAAAAGTATCTTAGGTATCTGCAAAAAATTCATGGTACAACAATTATAAGGCTAACAATTTATTTTAAAGGGGTATATCAACCGACGTTAAAAATTTTTTTTTGTTAATTTAAAAACTCACTATGCATTTTTGAAGCCACCCAGCCCTCAGGAATTTTAAGAGAAGCTTCAGGAGCGTCTTGGGTATCTGCAGAAAATTCATAGTTCAACAATTATAACGCTAACAATTTATTTTAAAGGGGAATATCCACTGACGTAAAAAAATTTTTTTATTGTTAATTTTAAAATTCACTAGGCATTTTGGAAGCCACCCAGCACTCAAGGATTTTAAGAGAAGCTTTAAAAGTGTCTTAGGTATCTGCAAAAAATTCATAGTTCAACAATTATAACGCTAACAATTTATTTTAAGGGGTATATCCACTGACGTTAAAAAAATTTTTATTGTTAATTTAAAAATTCACTATGGGTTTTCAAAGCCACCCAGCACTCAGGGATTTTAAGAAAAGCTTTAAAAGTGTCTTGGGTATTTGCGAAAAATTCATAGTACAACAATTATAACGCTAACAATTTATTTTAAATGGGTACATCCACTGACGTTAAAAAATTTTTTTTTGTTAATTTAAAAATTTACTATGGATTTTCAAAGCCACCCAGCACTCAGGGATTTTAAGAGAAGCTTTAAAAGTGTCTTAGATTTCTGTGAAAAATTCATAGTACAACAATTATAATGCTAACAATTTATTTTAAAGGGGTACATCCACTGACGGTAAAAAATTTTTTTATTGTTAATTTAAAAATTAATTATGGATTCTTGAAGACACCCAGCACTCAGGGATTTTAAGAGAATCTTTAAAAGTGTCTTGGGGATCTGTAGAGAATTCAAATTACAACAATTATAACGCTACCAATTTATTTTAAAGGGGTAAATCCACTGACGTTATGAAAAATTTTTATTGTTAATTTAAAAATTCACTATGCATTTTCGAATCCACCCAGCACTCAGGGATTTTAAGAGAAGCTTTAAAAGTGTCTTAGGTATCTGCGAAAAATTCATGGTACAACCATTATAAGGCTAACAATTTATTTAAAAGGGGTACATCCACTGACGTTAAAATTTTTTTTTTGTAAATTTATAAATTCACTATGCATTTTTGAAGCAACCCAGCACTCAAGGACTTTAAGAGAAGCTTTAAAAGTGTCTTAGGTATCTGCGAAAAATTTATGGTACAACAATTATAACGCTAACAATTTATTTTAGAGGGGTAAGTCCACTGACGTTAAAAATTTTTTTTTTGTTAATTTAAAAATTCACTATGGATTTTCGAAGACGCCCAGCACTCAAGGATTTTAAGAGAAGCTTTAAAAGTGTCTTAGGTATTTGCAAGAAATTCATAGTTCAACAATTATAACGCTAACAATTTATTTTAAGGGGTATATCCACTGACGTTAAAAAATAATTTTATTGTTAATTTAAAAACTCACCATGGAATTTCAAAGCCACCCAGCACTCAGGGATTTTAAGAGAAGTTTTAAAAGTGTCTTAGGTATTTGCAAAAAATTCATAGTACAACAATTATAACGCTAACAATTTATTTTAAAGGGGTACATCCACTGACGTTAAAAAAATATTTTTTGGTAATTTAAAAATTCACTATGGATTTTCAAAGAAACCCAGCACTCAGGGATTTTAAGCGAAGCTTTAAAAGTGTTTTAGATATCTGCAGAAAATTCATAGTACAACAATTATAACGCTAACAATTTATTTAAAAGGGTTACCTCCACTGACTTTAAAAATTTTTTTTATTGTTAATTTAAAAATTCACTATAGATTTTTGAAGTTATCCAGCACTCAGGGATTTTAAGGGAAGCTTTAAAAGTGTCTTAGGTATCTGCGAAAAATTCATAGTATAACAATTATAACGCTAACAATTTATTTTATAGGGGTACATCCACAGACGTTAAAAAAATTTTTTTGTTCATTTAAAAATTCACTATGGATTTTCAAAGCCACCCAGCACTCAGGGATTTTAAGAGAAGCTTTTAAAGAGTCTTAGATATCTGTGAAAAATTCACAGTACAACAATTATAATGCTAACAATTTATTTTATAGGGGTACATCCACTGACATCAAAAAAAATTTTTATTGTTAATTTAAAAATTCATTATGGATTCTTGAAAACACCCAGCACTCAGGGATTTTAAGAGAAGCTTTAAAAGTGTCTTAGATATCTGCGAAAAATTTATGGTACAACAATTATAACGGTAACAATTTATTTTAAAGAAATACTTCCACTGACGTAAAAAATTTTTTTTTTGTTAATTTAAAAATTCACTATGCATTTTCGAACCCACCCAGCATTCAGGGATTTTAAGAGAAGTTTTAGAAGTGTCTTAGCTATCTGTGAAAAATTCATAGTACAACAATTATAACGCTAACAATTTATTTTAAAGGGATATATCCACTGACGTTAAAAAAATTTTTTTGTTTATTTAAAAATTTACTATGGAATTTTAAAGCCACCCAGCACTCAAGGATTTTAAGAGAAGCTTTAATGGAGTCTTAGGTATCTGTGAAAAATTCACAGTACAACAATTATAACGCTAACAATTTATTTTAAAGGGTTACATCCACTAACGTTAAAAAAAATTTTATTGGTAATTTAAAAATTCACTATGGATTCTTGAATACACCCAGCACTCAGGGATTTTAAGAAAAGCTTTAAAAGTGTCTTAGATATCTGCAAAAAATTCATAGTACAACAATTATAACGCTAAAAATTTATTTTACAGGGGTATATCCACTGACGTCAAAAAAATTATTTTATTGTTAATTTATAAAATCAATATTGATTTTCGAAGACACCCAGCACTCAGGGATTTTAAGAGAAGCTTTAAAAGCGTCTTAGGTATCTGCAAAAAATTCATAGTACAACAATTATAACGCTAACAATTTAATTTAGAGGGGTAAATCCACTGACGTTAAAAAAATTTTTTGTAAATTTAAAAATTCACTATGGATTTTCAAAACCACCCAGCACTCAGGGATTTTTAGAGAAGCTTTAGAAGTGTCTTAAATATCTGCGAAAAATTCATGGTTCAACAATTATAGGGCTAACAATTTATTTTAAAGGGGTAAATCCACTGACGTTAAAAAATTTCTTTATTGTTAATTTAAAAATTCACTATGGATTTTTGAAGCCACTCAGCACTCAGGGATTTTAAGAGAAACTTCAAAAGTGTCTTAGGTATCTGTAAAAAATTCAAAGTTCAACAATTATAACGCTAACCATTTATTTTAAAGTGGTACATCCACTGACGTTTAAAAAATTTTCTTTGTTAATTTAAAAATTCACTATGGATTTTCAAAGCCACCCAGCACTCAGAAATTTTAAGAGAAGCTTTAAAAGTGTCTTAGGTATCTGCGAAAAATTTATGGTACAACAATTATAACGCTAACAATTTATTTTAGAGGGGTAAGTCCACTGACGTTAAAAAATTTTTTTTTTGTTAATTTAAAAATTCACTATGGATTTTCGAAGACGCCCAGCACTCAGGGATTTTAAGAGAAGCTTTAAAAGTGTCTTAGGTATTTTCGAAAAATTTACGGTACAACAATTATAGCGCTAACAATTTATTTTAAAAGGGTACATCCACTGACGTTAAAAATTTTTTATTGTTAATTTAAAAATTCACTATGGATTTTTGAAGACACCCAGCACTCAGGGATTTTAAGAGAAGCTTTAAAAGTGTCTTAGGTATCTGTAGAAAATTTATAGTTCAACAATTATAACGTTAACAATTTATTTTATAGGGGTAAATCCACTGACGTTAAAAAAATTTTTTTTTGTTAATTTAAAAGTTCACTATGGATTTTCGAAGTCACCCAGCACTCAGAGATTTTAACAGAAGCTTTAAAAGTGCCTTAGGTATCTGTGAAAAATTCATAGCACAACAATTATAACGCTAACAATTTATTTTAAAGGGTACATCCGCTGACGTTACAAATTTTTTTTATTGTTAATTTAAAAATTCACTATGGATTTTTGAAGTTACCCAGCACTCAGAAATTTTAAGAGAAGCTTTAAAAGTATCTTAGGTGTCTGCGAAAAATTCATAGTAGAACAATTATAACGCTAACAATTTATTTTAAAGGGGTACCTCCACTGACGTTAAAAAAATTTTTTGTTAATTTAAAAATTCACTATGGATTTTCAAAGTCACCCAGCTCTCAGGGATTTTAAGAGAAGCTTTAAAAGTGTCTTAGGTATCTGTGAAAAATTCATAGTACAACAATTATATCGCCAACAATTTATTTTAAAGGGATACATCCACTGACGTTAAAAATTTTTTTATTGTTAATTTAAAAATTCATTATGGATTTTTGAAGACACCCAGCACTCAGAAATTTTAAGAGAAGCTTCAAAAGTGTCTTAGGTATTTGCGAAAACTTCATGGAATAACAACTATAACGCTAACAATTTATTTTAAAGAGGTACATCCACCGACGTTAAAAATTTTTTTTATTGTTAATTTAAAAATTCATTATATATTTTTGAAAACACCCAGCACTCAGAAATTTTAAGAGAAGCTTCAAAAGTGTCTTAGGTATTTGCAAAAAATTCATGGAATAACAATTATAACGCTAACAATTTATTTTAAAGAGGTACTTCCACTGACGTTAAAAATTTTTTTTTTGTTAATTTAAAAATTCACTATGGATTTTCAAAGCCACCCAGCGCTCAGGGATTTTAAGAGAAGCTTCAAAGGTGTCTTAGATATCTGTGAAAAATTCGCGGTACAACAATTATAACGCTAACAATTTATTTTAAAGGGTTACATCAACTCACGTTAAAAAAAATTTTTATTGTTAATTTAAAAATTCACTATGGATTTCTGAAGACATCCAGCACTCAGGGATTTTAAGAGAAGCTTTAAAGGTGTCTTAGGTATCTGTGAAAAATTCACAGTACAACAATTAAAACGCCAAAAATTTATTTTAGAGGGGTAAATCCACTGAGGTTAAAAAATTTTTTTTTGTTAATTTAAAAATTCACTATGCATTTTTGAAGCCACCCAGCACCCAGGGATTTGAAAATAAGATTTAAAAGGGTCTTAGATATCTGCGAAAAATTCATAGTTCAACAATTATAACGCTAACAATTTATTTTAAAGAGGTAATTCCAATGACGTTAAAATTTTTTTTTTTTTTAATTTAAAAATTCACTATGGATTTTTAAAGCCACCCAGCACTCAGGAATTTTAAGAGAAGCTTTAAAGATGTCTTAATTATCTGTGAAAAATTCATAGCTCAACAATTATAACGCTAACAATTTATTTTAAAGGGGTAATTCCAATGACGTTAAAAAATTTTTTTTTGTTAATTTAAAAATTCATTATGGATTTCTAAAGCCACCCAGCACTCAGGAATTTTAAGAGAAGCTTTAATGATGTCTTAGGTATCTGTGAAAATTTCATAGTACAACAATTATAATGCTAAAAATTTATTTTAAAGGGGTAAATCCACTGACGTTAAGAAAAATTTTTATTGTTAATTTAGAAATTCACTACGCATTTTTGAAGACTCCCAGCACTCAGGGATTTTAAAAGAAGCTTTGAAAGTGTCTTAGGTATCTGAAAAAAATTCATAGTACAACAATTATAACGCTATCAATTTATTCCTAAGGGATATATCCACTGACGTTAAACATTTTTTTTTATTGTTAATTTAAATATTCACTATGGATTTTCAAAGCCACTCAGCACTCAGGGATTTTGAAGGAAGCTTTAAAAGTGTCTTAGGTACCTGCAAAAAAATTCATAGCTCACCAATTATAACGTTAACAATTTATTTTAAAGAGGTACATTCAATAACGTTAAAAAATTTTTTTATTGTTAATTTAAAAATTCACTATGGCTTTTCGAAGCTTCCCAGCACTCAGGGATTTTAAAAGATGCTTTAAAAATATCTTAGGTATTTGCAAAAAATTCTTTGTACAACAATTATAACGCTAACAATTTATTTTAAAGGGGTACATCTACTGACGTTAAAAATTTTTTTTATTGCTAATTTAAAAATTCATTATGGATTCTTGAAGACACCCAGCACTCAGAGATTTTAAGAGAATCTTTAAAAGTGTCTTAGATATCTGCGAAAAATTCATGGTACAACAACTATAACGCTAACAATTTATTTTAAAGAGGTACATCCACTGACGTTAAAAAAATTTTTTTTTGTTAATTTAAAAATTCACTATGCATTTTTGAATCCTCCCAGCACTCAGGGATATTAAAAAAAGCTTTGAAAGTGTCTTAGGTATCTGAAAAAATTCATAGTACAACAATTATAACGCTAACAATTTATTCTTAAGGGGTATATCCACTGACGTTAAAACATTTTTTTATTGTTAATTTAAATATTCACTATGGATTTTCAAAGCCACTCAGCACTCAGGGATTTTAAGAGAAGCTTTAAAAGTGTCTTAGGTATCTGCAAAAAATTTATGGTATAACAATTATAACGCTAACAATTTATTTTAAATGGGTATATCCACTGACGTTAAAAATTTTTCTCTTGTTAATTTAAAAATTCACTATGCATTTTCAAAGCCACCCAGCACTCAGAAATTCTAAGAGTAGCTTTAAAAGTGTCTTAGGTATCTGTAAAAAATTCATAATATAACAATTATAACGCTAACAATTTATTTTATAGGGATAAATCCACTGACGCTAAAAAAATTTTTTATTGTTAATTTAAAAATTCACTATGGATTTTCAAAGCCACCCAGCACTCAGGGATTTTAAGAGAAACTTTAGATATGTCTTAGGTATCTGTGAAAAATTCAAAGTACAACAATTAAAACGCTAACAATTTATTTTAAACAGGTACATCCACTGACGTTAAAAATTTTTTTTTTTTAATTTAAAATTCACTATGCATTTTTGAGAGTGCCACTGAGAGTGCCACTGAGAGTGCCACTGAGACTGCCACTGAGAGTGCCACTGAGAGTGCCACTGAGAGTGCCACTGAGAGTGCCACTGAGATTGCCACTGAGACTGCCACTGGGACTGCCACTGAGACTGCCACTGAGAGTGCCACTGAGAGTGCCACTGAGAGTGCCACTGAGAGTGCCACTGAGACTGCCACTGAGAGTGCCACTGAGAGTGCCACTGAGAGTGCCACTGAGAGTGCCACTGAGACTGCCACTGGGACTGCCACTAAGAGTGCCACTGAGAGTGCCACTGAGAGTGCCACTGAGAGTGCCACTGAGAGTGCTACTGAGAGTGATACTGAGACTGCCACTGAGAGTGCCACTGAGACTGCCACTGAGAGTGTTACTGAGAGTGCCACTGAGAGTGCCACTGAGAGTGCCACTGAGGGTGCCACTGAGAGTGCCACTGAGAGTGCCACTGAGAGTGCCACTGAGACTGCCACTGAGACTGCCACTGAGACTGCCACTGAGACTGCCACTGGGACTGTCACTGAGAGTGCCACTGAGAGTTCCACTGAAAATGCCACTGAGAGTGCCACTGAGAGTGCCACTGAGAGTGCCACTGAGAGTGCCACTGAGAGTGCCACTGAGACTGCCACTGAGAGTGCCACTGAGAGTGCCACTGAGAGCGCCACTGAGAGTGCCACTGAGAGTGCCACTGAGAATGCCACTGAGTACTGGTACAACAATTATAACGCTAACAATTTATTTTATTGGGTATATCCACTGACGTTAAAAAAATTTTTATTGTTAATTTAAAAATTCACTATGGGTTTTCAAAGCAACCCAGCACTCAGGGATTCTAAGAGAAGCTTTAAAAGTGTCTTAGGTTTCTGTGAAAAATTCATAGTACAACAATTATAATGCTAACAATTTATTTTAAAGGGGTACATCCACCGACGTTAAAAAAATTTTTTATTGTTAATTTAAAAATTCATTATGGATTCTTGAAGACACCCAGCACTCAGGGATTTTAAGAGAAGCTTTAAAAGTGTCTTAGGGATCTGTAGAGAATTCAAATTACAACATTTATAACGCTAACAATTTATTTTAAAGGGGTAAATCCACTGACGTTATGAAAAATTTTTATTGTTAATTTAAAACTTCACTATGGGTTTTCAAAGCCACCCAGCACTCAGGGATTTTAAGAGAAGCTTTAAAAATGTCTTAGATTTCTGTGAAAAATTCATAGTACAACAATTATAATGCTAACAATTTATTTTAAAGGGGTAAATCCACTGACGTTATGAAAAATTTTTATTGTTAATTTAAAAATTCACTATGCATTTTCAAATCCACCCAGCACTCAGGGATTTTAAGAGAAGCTTTAAAAGTGTCTTAGGTATCTGCGAAAAATTCATGGTACAACCATTATAAGGCTAACAATTTATTTAAAAGGGGTACATCCACTGACGTTAAAATTTTTTTTTTGTAAATTTATAAATTCACTATGCATTTTTGAAGCAACCCAGCACTCAAGGACTTTAAGAGAAGCTTTAAAAGTGTCTTAGGTATCTGCCAAAAATTTATGGTACAACAATTATAACGCTAACAATTTATTTTAGAGGGGTAAGTCCACTGACGTTAAAAAATTTTTTTTTTGTTAATTTAAAAATTCACTATGGATTTTCGAAGACGCCCAGCACTCAAGGATTTTAAGAGAAGCTTTAAAAGTGTCTTAGGTATTTGCAAAAAATTCATAGTTCAACAATTATAACGCTAACAATTTATTTTAAGGGGTATATCCACTGACGTTAAAAAATTATTTTATTGTTAATTTAAAAATTCACCATGGAATTTCAAAGCCACCCAGCACTCAGGGATTTTAAGCGAAGCTTTAAAAGTGTCTTAGATATCTGCAGAAAATTCATAGTACAACAATTATAACGCTAACAATTTATTTAAAAGGGTTACCTCCACTGACTTTAAAATTTTTTTTTATTGTTAATTTAAAAATTCACTATAGATTTTCGAAGTTATCCAGCACTCAGGGATTTTAAGAGAAGCTTTAAAAGTGTCTTAGGTATCTGCGAAAAATTCATAGTATAACAATTATAACGCTAACAATTTATTTTATAGGGGTACATCCACAGACGTTAAAAAATTTTTTTGTTCATTTAAAAATTCACTATGGATTTTCAAAGCCACCCAGCACTCAGGGATTTTAAGAGAAGCTTTTAAAGAGTCTTAGATATCTGTGAAAAATTCACAGTACAACAATTATAATGCTAACAATTTATTTTATAGGGGTACATCCACTGACATCAAAAAAAATTTTTATTGTTAATTTAAAAATTCATTATGGATTCTTGAAGACACCCAGCACTCAGGGATTTTAAGAAAAGCTTTAAAAGAGTCTTAGATATCTGCGAAAAATTCATGGTACAACAATTATAACGGTAACAATTTATTTTAGAGGTGTAAGTCCACTGACGTTAAAAAAATTTTTTTTTGTTAATTTAAAAATTCACTATAGATTTTCGAAGACTCCCAGCACTCAAGGATTTTAAGAGAAGCTTTAAAGGTGTCTTAGGTATTTGCAAAAAATTCATAGTTCGACAATTATAACGCTAACAATTTATTTTAAGGGGTATATCCACTGACGTTAAAAAATTATTTTATTGTTAATTTAAAAATTCACCATGGAATTTCAAAGCCACCCAGCACTCAGGGATTTTAAGAGAAGTTTTAAAAGTGTCTTAGGTATTTGCAAAAAATTCATAGTACAACAATTATAACGCTAACAATTTATTTTAAAGGGGTACATCCACTGACGTTAAAAAAATATTTTTTTGTAATTTAAAAATTCACTATGGATTCTCAAAGAAACCCAGCACTCAGGGATTTAAACGAAGCTTTAAAAGTGTTTTAGATATCTGCAGAAAATTCATAGTACAACAATTATAACGCTAACAATTTATTTAAAAGGGTTACCTCCACTGACTTTAAAAATTTTTTTTATTGTTAATTTAAAAATTCACTATAGATTATTGAAGTTATCCAGCACTCAGGGATTTTAAGGAAAGCTTTAAAAGTGTCTTAGGTATCTGCGAAAAATACATAGTATAACAATTATAACGCTAACAATTTATTTTATAGGGGTACATCCACAGACGTTAAAAAATTTTTTTGTTCATTTAAAAATTCACTATGGATTTTCAAAGCCACCCAGCACTCAGGGATTTTAAGAGAAGCTTTTAAAGAGTCTTAGATATCTGTGAAAAATTCACAGTACAACAATTATAATGCTAACAATTTATTTTATAGGGGTAAATCCACTGACATCAAAAAAAATTTTTATTGTTAATTTAAAAATTCATTATGAATTCTTGAAAACACCCAGCACTCAGGGATTTTAAGAGAAGCTTTAAAAGTGTCTTAGATATCTGCGAAAAATTTATGGTACAACAATTATAACGGTAACAATTTATTTTAAAGAAATACTTCCACTGACGTAAAAAATTTTTTTTTTGTTAATTTAAAAATTCACTATGCATTTTCGAACCCACCCAGCACTCAGGGATTTTAAGAGAAGCTTTAGAAGTGTCTTAGCTATCTGTGAAAAATTCATAGTACAACAATTATAACGCTAACAATTTATTTTAAAGGGATATATCCACTGACGTTAAAAAAATTTTTTTGTTTATTTAAAAATTTACTATGGAATTTTAAAGCCACCCAGCACTCAAGGATTTTAAGAGAAGCTTTAATGGAGTCTTAGGTATCTGTGAAAAATTCACAGTACAACAATTATAACGCTAACAATTTATTTTAAAGGGTTACATCCACTAACGTTAAAAAAAATTTTATTGGTAATTTAAAATTCACTATGGATTCTTGAATACACCCAGCACTCAGGGATTTTAAGAAAAGCTTTAAAAGTGTCTTAGATATCTGCAAGAAATTCATAGTACAACAATTATAACGCTAAAAATTTATTTTACAGGGGTATATCCACTGACGTCAAAAAAATTATTTTATTGTTAATTTATAAAATCAATATTGATTTTCGAAGACACCCAGCACTCAGGGATTTTAAGAGAAGCTTTAAAAGCGTCTTAGGTATCTGCAAAAAATTCATAGTACAACAATTATAACGCTAACAATTTAATTTAGAGGGGTAAATCCATTGACGTTAAAAAAATTTTTTGTAAATTTAAAAATTCACTATGGATTTTCAAAACCACCCAGCACTCAGGGATTTTTAGAGAAGCTTTAGAAGTGTCTTAAATATTTGCGAAAAATTCATGGTTCAACAATTATAGGGCTAACAATTTATTTTAAAGGGGTAAATCCACTGACGTTAAAAAATTTCTTTATTGTTAATTTAAAAATTCACTATGGATTTTTGAAGCCACTCAGCACTCAGGGATTTTAAGAGAAACTTCAAAAGTGTCTTAGGTATCTGTAAAAAATTCAAAGTTCAACAATTATAACGCTAACCATTTATTTTAAAGTGGTACATCCACTGACGTTTAAAAAATTTTCTTTGTTATTTTAAAAATTCGCTATGGATTTTTGAAGCCACCCAGCACTCAGGAATTTTAAGAGAAGCTTTAAAAGTGTCTTAGGTATCTGCGAAAAATTTATGGTACAACAATTATAACGCTAACAATTTATTTTAGAGGGGTAAGTCCATTGACGTTAAAAAATTTTTTTTTTGTTAATTTAAAAATTCACTATGGATTTTTGAAGACGCCCAGCACTCAGGGATTTTAAAAGAAGCTTTAAAAGTGTCTTAGGTATCTGTAAAAAATTCATAATATAACAATTATAACGCTAACAATTTATTTTATAGGGATAAATCCACTGACGTTAAAAAAATTTTTTATTGTTAATTTAAAAATTCACTATGGATTTTCAAAGCCACCCAGCACTCAGGGATATTAAGAGAAACTTTAGATATGTCTTAGGTTTCTGTGAAAAATTCAAAGTACAACAATTAAAACGCTAACAATTTATTTTAAACAGGTACATCCACTGACGTTAAAAATTTTTTTTTTTTTTAATTTAAAATTCACTATGCATTTTTGAGAGTGCCACTGAGAGTGCCACTGAGAGTGCCACTGAGACTGCCACTGAGAGTGCCACTGAGAGTGCCACTGAGAGTGCCACTGAGATTGCCACTGAGACTGCCACTGGGACTGCCACTGAGACTGCCACTGAGAGTGCCACTGAGAGTGCCACTGAGAGTGCCACTGAGAGTGCCACTGAGAGTGCCACTGAGACTGCCACTGAGAGTGCCACTGAGAGTGCCACTGAGAGTGCCACTGAGAGTGCCACTGAGAGTGCCACTGAGACTGCCACTGGGACTGCCACTAAGAGTGCCACTGAGAGTGCCACTGAGTGTGCCACTGAAAGTGCCACTGAGAGTGCTACTGAGAGTGATACTGAGACTGCCACTGAGAGTGCCACTGAGACTGCCACTGAGAGTGTTACTGAGAGTGCCACTGAGAGTGCCACTGAGAGTGCCACTGAGGGTGCCACTGAGAGTGCCACTGAGAGTGCCACTGAGAGTGCCACTGAGACTGCCACTGAGACTGCCACTGAGACTGCCACTGGGACTGTCACTGAGAGTGCCACTGAGAGTTCCACTGAAAATGCCACTGAGAGTGCCACTGAGAGTGCCACTGAGAGTGCCACTGAGAGTGCCACTGAGAGTGCCACTGAGACTGCCACTGAGAGTGCCACTGAGAGTGCCACTGAGAGCGCCACTGAGAGTGCCACTGAGAGTGCCACTGAGAGTGCCACTGAGTACTGGTACAACAATTATAACGCTAACAATTTATTTTATTGGATATATCCACTGACGTTAAAAAAATTTTTATTGTTAATTTAAAAATTCACTATGGGTTTTCAAAGCAACCCAGCACTCAGGGATTTTAAGAGAAGCTTTAAAAGTGTCTTAGGTTTCTGTGAAAAATTCATAGTACAACAATTATAATGCTAACAATTTATTTTAAAGGGGTACATCCACCGACGTTAAAAAAATTTTTTATTGTTAATTTAAAAATTCATTATGGATTCTTGAAGACACCCAGCACTCAGGGATTTTAAGAGAAGCTTTAAAAGTGTCTTAGGGATCTGTAGAGAATTCAAATTACAACAATTATAACGCTAACAATTTATTTTAAAGGGGTAAATCCACTGACGTTATGAAAAATTTTTATTGTTAATTTAAAAATTCACTATGCATTTTCGAATCCACCCAGCACTCAGGGATTTTAAGAGAAGCTTTAAAACTGTCTTAGGTATCTGCGAAAAATTCATGGTACAACCATTATAAGGCTAACAATTTATTTAAAAGGGGTACATCCACTGACGTTAAAATTTTTTTTTTGTAAATTTATAAATTCACTATGCATTTTTGAAGCAACCCAGCACTCAAGGACTTTAAGAGAAGCTTTCAAAGTGTCTTAGGTATCTGCGAAAAATTTATGGTACAACAATTATAACGCTAACAATTTATTTTAGAGGTGTAAGTCCACTGACGTTAAAAAAATTTTTTTTTGTTAATTTAAAAATTCACTATAGATTTTCGAAGACTCCCAGCACTCAAGGATTTTAAGAGAAGCTTTAAAAGTGTCTTAGGTATTTGCAAAAAATTCATAGTTCGACAATTATAACGCTAACAATTTATTTTAAGGGGTATATCCACTGACGTTAAAAAATTATTTTATTGTTAATTTAAAAATTCACCATGGAATTTCAAAGCCACCCAGCACTCAGGGATTTTAAGAGAAGTTTTAAAAGAGTCTTAGGTATTTGCAAAAAATTCATAGTACAACAATTATAACGCTAACAATTTATTTTAAAGGGGTACATCCACTGACGTTAAAAAAATATTTTATGGTAATTTAAAAATTCACTATGGATTTTCAAAGAAACCCAGCACTCAGGGATTTTAAGCGAAGCTTTAAAAGTGTCTTAGATATCTGCAGAAAATTCATAGTACAACAATTATAACGCTAACAATTTATTTAAAATGGTTACCTCCACTGACTTTAAAAATTTTTTTAATTGTTAATTTAAAAATTCACTATAGATTTTTGAAGTTATCCAGCACTCAGGGATTCTAAGAGAAGCTTTAAAAGTGTCTTAGGTATCTGCGAAAAATTCATAGTATAACAATTATAACGCTAACAATTTATTTTATAGGGGTACATCCACAGACGTTAAAAAAATTTTTTTGTTCATTTAAAAATTCACTATGGATTTTCAAAGCCACCCAGCATTCAGGGATTTTAAGAGAAGCTTTTAAAGAGTCTTAGATATCTGTGAAAAATTCACAGTACAACAATTATAATGCTAACAATTTATTTTATAGGGGTACATCCACTGACATCAAAAAAAAATTTTATTGTTAATTTAAAAATTCATTATGGATTCTTGAAGACACCCAGCACTCAGGGATTTTAAGAAAAGCTTTAAAAGTGTCTTAGATATCTGCGAAAAATTCATGGTACAACAATTATAACGGTAACAATTTATTTTAAAGAAATACTTCCAATGACGTTAAAAATTTTTTTTTTTGTTAATTTAAAAATTCACTATAGATTTTTGAAGTTATCCAGCACTCAAGGATTTTAAGAGAAGCTTTAAAAGTGTCTTAGGTATTTGCAAAAAATTCATAGTTCAACAATTATAACGCTAACAATTTATTTTAAGGGGTATATCCACTGACGTTAAAAAATTATTTTATTGTTAATTTAAAAATTCACAATGGAATTTCAAAGCAACCCAGCACTCAGGGATTTTAAGAGAAGTTTTAAAAGTGTCTTAGGTATTTGCAAAAAATTCATAGTACAATAATTATACCGCTAACAATTTATTTTGAAGGGATAAATCCACTGACGTTAAAAAAAAATTTTATTGTTAATTTAAAAATTCACTATGGATTTTTAAAGCCACTCAGCACTCAGAAATTCTAAGAGTAGCTTTAAAAGTGTCTTAGGTATCTGTAAAAAATTCATAATATAACAATTATAACGCTAACAATTTATTTTATAGGGATAAATCCACTGACGTTAAAAAAATTTTTTATTGTTAATCTAAAAATTCACTATGGATTTTCAAAGCCACCCAGCACTCAGGGATTTTAAGAGAAACTTTAGAAATATCTTAGGTATCTGTGAAAAATTCAAAGTACAACAATTAAAACGCTAACAATTTATTTTAAACAGGTACATCCACTGACGTTAAAAAAAATTTTTTTTGTTAATTTAAAATTCACTATGCATTTTTGAGAGTGCCACTGAGAGTGCCAATGAGAGTGCCACTGAGACTGCCACTGAGAGTGCCACTGAGACTGCCACTGAGAGTGCCACTGAGAGTGCCACTGAGAGTGCCACTGAGAGTGCCACTGAGAGTGCCACTGAGATTGCCACTGAGACTGACACTGGGACTGCCACTGAGACTGCCACTGAGAGTGCCACTGAGAGTGCCACTGAGAGTGCCACTGAGAGTGCCACTGAGAGTGCCACTGAGACTGCCACTGAGACTGTTACTGGGACTGTCACTGAGAGTGCCACTGAGAGTTCCACTGAAAATGCCACTGAGAGTGCCTCTGAGAGTGCCACTGAGAGTGCCACTGAGAGTGCCACTGGGACTGCCACTGGGACTGCCACTAAGAGTGCCACTGAGAGTGCCACTGAGAGTGTCACTGAGACTGCCACTGAGAGTGCCACTGAGAGTGCCACTGAGAGTGCCACTGGGACTGCCACTGAGACTGCCACTGAGTGTGCCACTGAGAGTGCCACTGAGAGTGCCACTGAGAGTGCCACTGAGAGTGCCACTGAGAGTGCCACTGAGAGTGCCACTGAGAGTGCCACTGAGAGTGCCACTGGGACTGCCACTGAGACTGCCACTGAGAGTGCCACTGACAGTGCCACTGAGAGTGCCACTGAGAGTGCCACTGAGACTGCCACTGAGACTGCCACTGAGAGTGCCACTGAGAGTGCTACTGAGAGTGCCACTGAGAGTGCCACTGAGACTGCCACTGGGACTGCCACTGGGACTGCCACTGGGACTGCCACTAAGAGTGCCACTGAGAGTGCCACTGAGAGTGCCACTGAGAGTGATACTGAGAGTGCCACTGAGAGTGCCACTGAGACAGCCACTGAGACTGCCACTGGGACTGCCACTGAGACTGCCACTGAGAGTGCCACTGAGAGTGCCACTGAGAGTGCCACTGAGAGTGCCACTGAGAGTGCCACTGAGAGTGCCACTGAGTGTGCCACTGAGAGTGCCACTGAGAGTGCCACTGAGAGTGCCACTGAGAGTGCCACTGAGACTGCCACTGAGAGTGCCACTGAGATTGTCACTGAGAGTGCCACTGAGAGTGCCACTGAGACTGCCACTGGGACTGCCACTGAGACTGCCACTGAGAGTGCCACTGAGAGTGCCATTGAGAGTGCCACTGAGAGTGCCACTGAGACTGCCACTGAGACTGCCACTGGGACTGCCACTGGGACTGCCACTGAGAGTGCCACTGAGAGTGCCACTGAGAGTGTCACTGAGACTGCAACTGAGACTGCCACTGAGAGTGCCACTGAGAGTGCCACTAAAAGTGCCACTGAGAGTGCCACTGAGAGTGCCACTGAGAGTGCCACTGAGACTGCCACTGGGACTGCCACTGAGACTGCCACTGAGAGTGCCACTGAGAGTGCCACTGAGAGTGTCACTGAGACTGCCACTGAGAGTGCCACTAAGAGTGCCACTGAGAGTGCCACTGAGAGTGCCACTGAGAGTGCCACTGAGAGTGCCACTGGGACTGCCACTGAGACTGCCACTGAGAGTGCCACTGAGAGTGCCACTGAGAGTGTCACTGAGACTGCCACTGAGAGTGCCACTGAGAGTGTCACTGAGACTGCCACTGAGAGGGCCACTGAGAGTGCCACTGAGAGTGCCACTGAGAGTGCCACTGAGAGTGCCACTGAGACTGCCACTGGGACTGCCACTGAGACTGCCTCTGAGAGTGCCACTGAGAGTGCCACTGAGAGTGCCACTGAGGGTGTCACTGAGACTGCCACTGAGAGTGCCACTGAGAGTGCCACTGAGAGTGCCACTGAGACTGCCACTGGGACTGCCACTGAGACTGCCTCTGAGAGTGCCACTGAGAGTGCCACTGAGAGTGACACTGAGAGTGTCACTGAGATTGCCACTGAGAGTGCCACTGAGAGTGCCACTGAGACTGCCACTGAGACTGCCACTGAGACTGCCACTGGGACTGTCACTGAGAGTGCCACTGAGAGTTCCACTGAAAATGCCACTGAGAGTGCCACTGAGAGTGCCACTGAGAGTGCCACTGAGAGTGCCACTGAGAGTGCCACTGAGACTGCCACTGAGAGTGCCACTGAGAGTGCCACTGAGAGCGCCACTGAGAGTGCCACTGAGAGTGCCACTGAGGGTGTCACTGAGAGTGCCACTGAGAGTGCCACTGAGAGTGCCACTGAGAGTGCCACTGAGAGTGCCACTGAGACTGCCACTGAGACTGCCACTGAGACTGCCACTGGGACAGCCACTGAGACTGCCTCTGAGAGTGCCACTGAGAGTGCCACTGAGAGTGCCACTGAGACTGCCACTGAGAGTGCCACTGAGAGTGCCACTGAGAGTGCCACTGAGAGTGCCACTGAGATTGCCACTGAGACTGCCACTGGGACTGCCACTGAGACTGCCACTGAGAGTGCCACTGAGAGTGCCACTGAGAGTGCCACTGAGAGTGCCACTGAGAGTGCCACTGAGACTGCCACTGAGACTGCCACTGAGAGTGCCACTGAGAGTGCCACTGAGAGTGCCACTGAGACTGCCACTGGGACTGCCACTAAGAGTGCCACTGAGAGTGCCACTGAGAGTGCCACTGAGAGTGCCACTGAGAGTGCTACTGAGAGTGATACTGAGACTGCCACTGAGAGTGCCACTGAGACTGCCACTGAGAGTGTTACTGAGAGTGCCACTGAGAGTGCCACTGAGAGTGCCACTGAGGGTGCCACTGAGAGTGCCACTGAGAGTGCCACTGAGAGTGCCACTGAGACTGCCACTGAGACTGCCACTGAGACTGCCACTGGGACTGTCACTGAGAGTGCCACTGAGAGTTCCACTGAAAATGCCACTGAGAGTGCCACTGAGAGTGCCACTGAGAGTGCCACTGAGAGTGCCACTGAGAGTGCCACTGAGACTGCCACTGAGAGTGCCACTGAGAGTGCCACTGAGAGCGCCACTGAGAGTGCCACTGAGAGTGCCACTGAGAGTGCCACTGAGTACTGATACAACAATTATAACGCTAACAATTTATTTTATTGGATATATCCACTGACGTTAAAAAAATTTTTATTGTTAATTTAAAAATTCACTATGGGTTTTCAAAGCAACCCAGCACTCAGGGATTTTAAGAGAAGCTTTAAAAGTGTCTTAGGTTTCTGTGAAAAATTCATAGTACAACAATTATAATGCTAACAATTTATTTTAAATGGGTACATCCACCGACGTTAAAAAAATTTTTTATTGTTAATTTAAAAATTCATTATGGATTCTTGAAGACACCCAGCACTCAGGGATTTTAAGAGAAGCTTTAAAAGTGTCTTAGGGATCTGTAGAGAATTCAAATTACAACAATTATAACGCTAACAATTTATTTTAAAGGGGTAAATCCACTGACGTTATGAAAAATTTTTATTGTTAATTTAAAAATTCACTATGCATTTTCGAATCCACCCAGCACTCAGGGATTTTAAGAGAAGCTTTAAAAGTGTCTTAGGTATCTGCGAAAAATTCATGGTACAACCATTATAAGTCTAACAATTTATTTAAAAGGGGTACATCCACTGACGTTAAAATTTTTTTTTTGTAAATTTATAAATTCACTATGCATTTTTGAAGCAACCCAGCACTCAAGGACTTTAAGAGAAGCTTTAAAAGTGTCTTAGTTATCTGCGAAAAATTTATTGTACAACAATTATAACGCTAACAATTTATTTTAGAGGTGTAAGTCCACTGACGTTAAAATAATTTTTTTTTGTTAATTTAAAAATTCACTATAGATTTTCGAAGACGCCCAGCACTCAAGGATTTTAAGAGAAGCTTTAAAAGTGTCTTAGGTATTTGCAAAAAATTCATAGTTCAACAATTATAACGCTAACAATTTATTTTAAGGGGTATATCCACTGACGTTAAAAAATTATTTTATTGTTAATTTAAAAATTCACCATGGAATTTCAAAGCCACCCAGCACTCAGGGATTTTAAGAGAAGTTTTAAAAGAGTCTTAAGTATTTGCAAAAAATTCATAGTACAACAATTATAACGCTAACAATTTATTTTAAAGGGGTACATCCACTGACGTTAAAAAAATATTTTATGGTAATTTAAAAATTCACTATGGATTTTCAAAGAAACCCAGCCCTCAGGGATTTTAAGCGAAGCTTTAAAAGTGTCTTAGATATCTGCAGAAAATTCATAGTACAACAATTATAACGCTAACAATTTATTTAAAAGGGTTACCTCCACTGACTTTAAAAATTTTTTTAATTGTTAATTTAAAAATTCACTATAGATTTTTGAAGTTATCCAGCACTCAGGGATTCTAAGAGAAGCTTTAAAAGTGTCTTAGGTATCTGCGAAAAATTCATAGTATAACAATTATAACGCTAACAATTTATTTTATAGGGGTACATCCACAGACGTTAAAAAATTTTTTTTGTTCATTTAAAAATTCACTATGGATTTTCAAAGCCACCCAGCATTCAGGGATTTTAAGAGAAGCTTTTAAAGAGTCTTAGATATCTGTGAAAAATTCACAGTACAACAATTATAATGCTAACAATTTATTTTATAGGGGTACATCCACTGACATCAAAAAAAATTTTTATTGTTAATTTAAAAATTCATTATGGATTCTTGAAGACACCCAGCACTCAGGGATTTTAAGAAAAGCTTTAAAAGTGTCTTAGATATCTGCGAAAAATTCATGGTACAACAATTATAACGGTAACAATTTATTTTAAAGAAATACTTCCAATGACGTTAAAAATTTTTTTTTTGTTAATTTAAAAATTCACTATAGATTTTTGAAGTTATCCAGCACTCAAGGATTTTAAGAGAAGCTTTAAAAGTGTCTTAGGTATTTGCAAAAAATTCATAGTTCAACAATTATAACGCTAACAATTTATTTTAAGGGGTATATCCACTGACGTTAAAAAATTATTTTATTGTTAATTTAAAAATTCACAATGGAATTTCAAAGCCACCCAGCACTCAGGGATTTTAAGAGAAGTTTTAAAAGTGTCTTAGGTATTTGCAAAAAATTCATAGTACAATAATTATACCGCTAACAATTTATTTTAAAGGGATAAATCCACTGACGTTAAAAAAATTTTTTATTGTTAATTTAAAAATTCACTATGGATTTTTAAAGCCACCCAGCACTCAGAAATTCTAAGAGTAGCTTTAAAAGTGTCTTAGGTATCTGTAAAAAATTCATAATATAACAATTATAACGCTAACAATTTATTTTATAGGGATAAATCCACTGACGTTAAAAAAATTTTTTATTGTTAATTTAAAAATTCACTATGGATTTTCAAAGCCACCCAGCACTCAGGGATTTTAAGAGAAACTTTAGAAATATCTTAGGTATCTGTGAAAAATTCAAAGTACAACAATTAAAACGCTAACAATTTATTTTAAACAGGTACATCCACTGACGTTAAAAAATTTTTTTTTTGTTAATTTAAAATTCACTATGCATTTTTGAGAGTGCCACTGAGAGTGCCACTGAGAGTGCCACTGAGACTGCCACTGAGAGTGCCACTGAGACTGCCACTGAGAGTGCCACTGAGAGTGCCACTGAGAGTGCCACTGAGAGTGCCACTGAGAGTGCCACTGAGATTGCCACTGAGACTGCCACTGGGACTGCCACTGAGACTGCCACTGAGAGTGCCACTGAGAGTGCCACTGAGAGTGCCACTGAGAGTGCCACTGAGAGTGCCACTGAGAGTGCCACTGAGACTGCCACTGGGACTGCCACTAAGAGTGCCGCTGACAGTGCCACTGAGAGTGCCACTGAGAGTGCCACTGAGAGTGTCACTGAGAGTGCTACTGAGAGTGATACTGAGACTGCCACTGAGACTGCCACTGAGACTGCCACTGGGACTGCCACTGGGACTGCCACTGAGAATGCCACTGAGAGTGCCACTGAGAGTGCCACTGAGAGTGCCACTGAGAGTGCCACTGAGAGTGCCACTGAGAGTGCCACTAAGAGTGCCACTGAGACTGCCACTGAGACTGCCACTGGGACTGCCACTGAGACTGCCACTGAGAGTGCCACTGAGAGTGCCACTGAGAGTGCCACTGAGAGTGCCACTGAGAGTGCCACTGAGAGTGCCACTGAGAGTGCCAATGAGAGTGCCACTGAGAATGCCACTGAAAGTGCCACTGAGAGTGCCACTGAGAGTGCCACTGAGAGTGCCACTGAGACTGCCACTGGGACTGCCACTGGGACTGCCACTAAGAGTGCCACTGAGAGTGCCACTGAGAGTGCCACTGAGAGTGTCACTGAGACTGCCACTGAGAGTGCCACTGAGAGTGCCACTGGGACTGCCACTGAGACTGCCACTGAGTGTGCCACTGAGAGTGCCACTGAGAGTGCCACTGAGAGTGCCACTGAGAGTGCCACTGAGAGTGCCACTGAGAGTGCCACTGAGAGTGCCACTGGGACTGCCACTGAGACTGCCACTGAGAGTGCCACTGAGAGTGCCACTGAGAGTGCCACTGAGACTGCCACTGAGACTGCCACTGAGAGTGCCACTGAGAGTGCTACTGAGAGTGCCACTGAGAGTGCCACTGAGACTGCCACTGGGACTGCCACTGGGACTGCCACTGGGACTGCCACTGGGACTGCCACTAAGAGTGCCACTGATAGTGCCACTGAGAGTGCCACTGCGAGTGCTACTGAGAGTGCCACTGAGAGTGCCACTGAGACAGCCACTGAGACTGCCACTGGGACTGCCACTGAGACTGCCACTGAGAGTGCCACTGAGAGTGCCACTGAGAGTGCCACTGAGAGTGCCACTGAGAGTGCCACTGAGTGTGCCACTGAGAGTGCCACTGAGAGTGCCACTGAGAGTGCCACTGAGAGTGCCACTGAGAGTGCCACTGAGAGTGCCACTGAGAGTGCCACTGAGACTGCCACTGAGACTGCCACTGGGACTGCCACTGAGACTGCCACTGAGAGTGCCACTGAGAGTGCCACTGAGATTGTCACTGAGAGTGCCACTGAGAGTGCCACTGAGACTGCCACTGGGACTGCCACTGAGACTGCCACTGAGAGTGCCACTGAGAGTGCCATTGAGAGTGCCACTGAGAGTGCCACTGAGACTGCCACTGAGACTGCCACTGGGACTGCCACTGGGACTGCCACTGAGAGTGCCACTGAGAGTGCCACTGAGAGTGTCACTGAGACTGCAACTGAGACTGCCACTGAGAGTGCCACTGAGAGTGCCACTGAAAGTGCCACTGAGAGTGCCACTGAGAGTGCCACTGAGAGTGACACTGAGGCTGCCACTGGGACTGCCACTGAGACTGCCACTGAGAGTGCCACTGAGAGTGCCACTGAGAGTGTCACTGAGACTGCCACTGAGAGTGCCACTGAGAGTGCCACTGAGAGTGCCACTGAGAGTGCCACTGAGAGTGTCACTGAGAGTGCCGCTGGGACTGCCACTGAGACTGCCACTGAGAGTGCCACTGAGAGTGCCACTGAGAGTGTCACTGAGACTGCCACTGAGAGTGCCACTGAGAGTGTCACTGAGACTGCCACTGAGAGGGCCACTGAGAGTGCCACTGAGAGTGCCACTGAGAGTGCCACTGAGAGTGCCACTGAGACTGCCACTGGGACTGCCACTGAGACTGCCTCTGAGAGTGCCACTGAGAGTGCCACTGAGAGTGCCACTGAGAGTGCCACTGAGAGTGCCACTGAGAGTGCCACTGAGAGTGCCACTGAGAGTGTCACTGAGACTGCCACTGAGAGTGCCACTGAGAGTGTCACTAAGACTGCCACTGAGAGTGCCACTGAGAGTGCCACTGAGAGTGCCACTGAGAGTGCCACTGAGAGTGCCATTGAGACTGCCACTGGGACTGCCACTGAGACTGCCACTGAGAGTGCCACTGAGAGTGTCACTGAGACTGCTACTGAGAGTGCCACTGAGAGTGCCACTGAGAGTGTCACTGAGACTGCCACTGAGAGTGCCACTGAGAGTGCCACTGAGAGTGCCACTGAGAGTGCCACTGAGACTGCCACTGGGACTGCCACTGAGACTGCCTCTGAGAGTGCCACTGAGAGTGCCACTGAGAGTGCCACTGAGAGTGTCACTGAGACTGCCACTGAGAGTGCCACTGAGAGTGCCACTGAGAGTGCCACTGAGACTGCCACTGGGACTGCCACTGAGACTGCCTCTGAGAGTGCCACTGAGAGTGCCACTGAGAGTGACACTGAGAGTGTCACTGAGACTGCCACTGAGAGTGCCACTGAGAGTGCCACTGAGATTGCCACTGAGAGTGCCACTGAGAGTGCCACTGAGACTGCCACTGGGACTGCCACTGAGACTGCCTCTGAGAGTGCCACTGAGAGTGTTACTGAGAGTGCCACTGAGAGTGCCACTGAGAGTGTCACTGACACTGCCACTGAGAGTGCCACTGAGAGTGCCACTGAGAGTGCCACTGAGAGTGCCACTGAGAGTGTCACTGAGACTGCCACTGAGAGTGTTACTGAGAGTGCCACTGAGAGTGCCACTGAGACTGCCACTGAGAGTGCCACTGAGAGTGCCACTGAGAGTGCCACTGAGACTGCCACTGAGACTGCCACTGAGACTGCCACTGGGACTGTCACTGAGAGTGCCACTGAGAGTTCCACTGAAAATGCCACTGAGAGTGCCACTGAGAGTGACACTGAGAGTGCCACTGAGAGTGCCACTGAGAGTGCCACTGAGAGTGCCACTGAGAGTGACACTGAGACTGCCACTGAGAGTGCCACTGAGAGTGCAACTGAGAGTGCCACTGAGAGTGCCACTGAGAGTGCCACTGAGAGTGCCACTGAGAGTGCCACTGAGACTGCCACTGAGAGTGCCACTGAGAGTGCCACTGAGAGTGCCACTGAGAGTGTCACTAAGACTGCCACTGAGACTGCCACTGAGAGTGCCACTGAGAGTGCCACTGAGAGTGCCACTGAGAGTGCCACTGAGAGTGCCACTGAGAGTGCCACTAAGACTGCCACTGAGACTGCCACTGGGACTGCCACTGAGACTGCCTCTGAGAGTGCCACTGAGAGTGCCACTGAGAGTGCCACTGAGAGTGCCACTGAGAGTGCCACTGAGAGTGCCACTGAGAGTGTCACTGAGAGTGTCACTGAGACTGCCACTGAGATTGCCACTGAGAGTGCCACTGAGAGTGCCACTGAGAGTGCCACTGAGATTGCCACTGAGACTGCCACTGGGACTCCCACTGAGAGTGCCACTGAAAGTGCAACTGAGAGTGCCACTGAGAGTGCCACTGAGAGTGCCGCTGAGACTGCCACTGGGACTGCCACTGGGACTGCCACTGAGAGTGCCACTGAGAGTGCCACTGAGAGTGCCACTGAGACTGCCACTGAGACTGCAACTGGGACTGCCACTGAGACTGCCACTGAGAGTGCCACTGAGAGTGCCACTGAGAGTGCCACTGAGAGTGCCACTGAGACTGCAACTGGGACTGCCACTGAGACTGCCACTGAGAGTGCCACTGAGAGTGCCACTGAGATTGCCACTGAGAGTGCCACTGAGAGTGCCACTGAGACTGCCACTGAGAGTGCCACTGAGAGTGCCACTGAGTACTGGTACAACAATTATAACGCTAACAATTTATTTTAAGGGGTATATCCACAGACGTTAAAAAAATTTTTATTGTTAATTTAAAAATTCACTATGGGTTTTCAAAGCCACCCAGCACTCAGGGATTTTAAGAGAAGCTTTAAAAGTGTCTTAGATTTCTGTGAAAAATTCATAGTACAACAATTATAATGCTAACAATTTATTTTAAAGGGGTACATCCACTGACGTTAAAAAATGTTTTTATTGTTAATTTAAAAATTCATTATGGATTCTTGAAGACACCCAGCACTCAGGGATTTTAAGAGAAGCTTTAAAAGTGTCTTAGGGATCTGTAGAGAATTCAAATTACAACAATTATAACGCTAACAATTTATTTTAAAAGGGTAAATCCACTGACGTCATGAAAAATTTTTATTGTTAATTTGAAAATTCACTAGGCATTTTCGAATCCACCCAGCACTCAGGGATTTTAAGAGAAGCTTTAAAAGTGTCTTGGGTATCTGCGAAAAATTTATGGTACAACAATTATAACGCTAACAATTTATTTTAGAGGGGTAAGTTCACTGACGTTAAAAAAATTTTTTTTTGTTAATTTAAAAATTCACTATGGATTTTCGAAGACGCCCAGCACTCAAGGATTTTAAGAGAAGCTTTAAAAGTGTCTTAGGTATTTGCAAAAAATTCATAGTTCAACAATTATAACGCTAACAATTTATTTTAAGGGGTATATCCACTGACGTTAAAAAATTATTTTATTGTTAATTTAAAAATTCACCATGGAGTTTCAAAGCCACCCAGCACTCAGGGATTTTAAGAGAAGCTTTAAAAGGGTCTTAGATATCTGCAGAAAATTCATAGTACAACAATTATATCGCTAACAATTTATTTAAAAGGGTTACCTCCACTGACTTTAAAAATTTTTTTTATTGTTAATTTAAAAATTCACTATAGATTTTTGAAGTTATCCAGCACTCAGGGATTTTAAGAGAAGCTTTAAAAGTGTCTTAGGTATCTGCGAAAAATTCATAGTATAACAATTATAACGCTAACAATTTATTTTATAGGGGTACATCCACAGACGTTAAAAAAATTTTTTTGTTCATTTAAAAATTCACTATGGATTTTCAAAGCCACCCAGCACTCAGGGATTTTAAGAGAAGCTTTTAAAGAGTCTTAGATAGCTGTGAAAAATTCACAGTACAACAATTATAATGCTAACAATTTATTTTATAGGGGTACATCCACTGACATCAAAAAAAATTTTTATTGTTAATTTAAAAATTCATTATGGATTCTTGAAGACACCCAGCACTCAGGGATTTTAAGAAAAGCTTTAAAAGTGTCTTAGATATCTGCGAAAAATTCATGGTACAACAATTATAACGGTAACAATTTATTTTAAAGAAATACTTCCAATGACGTTAAAAATTTTTTTTTGTTAATTTAAAAATTCACTATGCATTTTCGAACCCACCCAGCACTCAGGGATTTTAAAAAAAGCTTTAGAAGTGTTTTAGCTATCTGTGAAAAATTCATAGTACAACAATTATAACGCTAACAATTTATTTTAAAGGGATATATCCACTGACGTTAAAAAAATTTTTTTGTTGATTTAAAAATTTACTATGGAATTTCAAAGCCACCCAGCACTCAGGGATTTTAAGAGAAGCTTTAATGGTGTCTTAGGTATCTGTGAAAAATTAACAGTACAACAATTATAACGTTAACAATTTATTTTAAAGGTTACATTCACTAACGTTAAAAAATTTTTTATTGGTAATTTAAAAATTCACTATGGATTTTTGAATACACCCAGTATTTTTAAAAGTATCTTAGGTATCTGCGAAAAATTCATGGTACAACAATTTTAAGGCTAACAATTTATTTTAAAGGGGTATATCCACCGACGTTAAAAATTTTTTTTTATTAATTTAAAAACTCACTATGCATTTTCGAAGCCACCCAGCCCTCAGGAATTTTAAGACAAGCTTCAGGAGCGTCTTGGGTATCTGCAGAAAATTCATAGTTCAACAATTATAACGCTAACAATTTATTTTAAAGGGGAATATCCACTGACGTAAAAAAATTTTTTTATTGTTAATTTTAAAATTCACTAGGCATTTTTGAAGCCACCCAGCACTCAAGGATTTTAAGAGAAGCTTTAAAAGTGTCTTAGGCATCTGCAAAAAATTCATAGTTCAACAATTATAACGCTAACAATTTATTTTAAAGGGGTAAATCCACTGACGTTATGAAAAATTTTTATTGTTAATTTAAAAATTCACTATGCATTTTCGAATCCACCCAGCACTCAGGGATTTTAAGAGAAGCTTCAAAAGCGTCTTAGGTATCTGCGAAAAATTCATGGTACAACCATTATAAGGCTAACAATTTATTTAAAAGGGGTACATCCACTGACGTTAAAATTTTTTTTTTGTAAATTTATAAATTCACTATGCATTTTTGAAGCAACCCAGCACTCAAGGACTTTAAGAGAAGCTTTAAAAGTGTCTTAGGTATCTGCGAAAAATTTATGGTACAACAATTATAACGCTAACAATTTATTTTAGGGGGGTAAGTCCACTGACGTTAAAAAATTTTTTTTTTGTTAATTTAAAAATTCACTATGGATTTTCGAAGACGCCCAGCACTCAAGGATTTTGAGAGAAGCTTTAAAAGTGTCTTAGGTATTTGCAAGAAATTCATAGTTCAACAATTATAACGCTAACAATTTATTTTAAGGGGTATATCCACTGACGTTAAAAAATAATTTTATTGTTAATTTAAAAATTCACCATGGAATTTCAAAGCCACCCAGCACTCAGGGATTTTAAGAGAAGTTTTAAAAGTGTCTTAGGTATTTGCAAGAAATTCATAGTACAACAATTATAACGCTAACAATTTATTTTAAAGGGGTACATCCACTGACGTTAAAAAAATATTTTTTTGTAATTTAAAAATTCACTATGGATTCTCAAAGAAACCCAGCACTCAGGGATTTAAACGAAGCTTTAAAAGTGTTTTAGATATCTGCAGAAAATTCATAGTACAACAATTATAACGCTAACAATTTATTTAAAAGGGTTACCTCCACTGACTTTAAAAATTTTTTTTATTGTTAATTTAAAAATTCAATATAGATTATTGAAGTTATCCAGCACTCAGGGATTTTAAGGGAAGCTTTAAAAGTGTCTTAGGTATCTGCGAAAAATACATAGTATAACAATTATAACGCTAACAATTTATTTTATAGGGGTACATCCACAGACGTTAAAAAAATTTTTTTGTTCATTTAAAAATTCACTATGGATTTTCAAAGCCACCCAGCACTCAGGGATTTTAAGAGAAGCTTTTAAAGAGTCTTAGATATCTGTGAAAAATTCACAGTACAACAATTATAATGCTAACAATTTATTTTATAGGGGTAAATCCACTGACATCAAAAAAAAATTTTATTGTTAATTTAAAAATTCATTATGAATTCTTGAAAACACCCAGCACTCAGGGATTTTAAGAGAAGCTTTAAAAGTGTCTTAGATATCTGCGAAAAATTTATGGTACAACAATTATAACGGTAACAATTTATTTTAAAGAAATACTTCCACTGACGTAAAAAATTTTTTTTTGTTAATTTAAAAATTCACTATGCATTTTCGAACCCACCCAGCACTCAGGGATTTTAAGAGAAGCTTTAGAAGTGTCTTAGCTATCTGTGAAAAATTCATAGTACAACAATTATAACGCTAACAATTTATTTTAAAGGGATATATCCACTGACGTTAAAAAAATTTTTTTGTTTATTTAAAAATTTACTATGGAATTTTAAAGCCACCCAGCACTCAAGGATTTTAAGAGAAGCTTTAATGGAGTCTTAGGTATCTGTGAAAAATTCACAGTACAACAATTATAACGCTAACAATTTATTTTTAAGGGTTACATCCACTAACGTTAAAAAAAATTTTATTGGTAATTTAAAAATTCACTATGGATTCTTGAATACACCCAGCACTCAGGGATTTTAAGAAAAGCTTTAAAAGTGTCTTAGATATCTGCAAAAAATTCATAGTACAACAATTATAACGCTAAAAATTTATTTTACAGGGGTATATCCACTGACGTCAAAAAAATTATTTTATTGTTAATTTATAAAATCAATATTGATTTTCGAAGACACCCAGCACTCAGGGATTTTAAGAGAAGCTTTAAAAGCGTCTTAGGTATCTGCAAAAAATTCATAGTACAACAATTATAACGCTAACAATTTAATTTAGAGGGGTAAATCCATTGACGTTAAAAAAATTTTTTGTAAATTTAAAAATTCACTATGGATTTTCAAAACCACCCAGCACTCAGGGATTTTTAGAGAAGCTTTAGAAGTGTCTTAAATATTTGCGAAAAATTCATGGTTCAACAATTATAGGGCTAACAATTTATTTTAAAGGGGTAAATCCACTGACGTTAAAAAATTTCTTTATTGTTAATTTAAAAATTCACTATGGATTTTTGAAGCCACTCAGCACTCAGGGATTTTAAGAGAAACTTCAAAAGTGTCTTAGGTATCTGTAAAAAATTCAAAGTTCAACAATTATAACGCTAACCATTTATTTTAAAGTGGTACATCCACTGACGTTTAAAAAATTTTCTTTGTTATTTTAAAAATTCGCTATGGATTTTTGAAGCCACCCAGCACTCAGGAATTTTAAGAGAAGCTTTAAAAGTGTCTTAGGTATCTGCGAAAAATTTATGGTACAACAATTATAACGCTAACAATTTATTTTAGAGGGGTAAGTCCATTGACGTTAAAAAATTTTTTTTTTGTTAATTTAAAAATTCACTATGGATTTTTGAAGACGCCCAGCACTCAGGGATTTTAAAAGAAGCTTTAAAAGTGTCTTAGGTATCTGTAAAAAATTCATAATATAACAATTATAACGCTAACAATTTATTTTATAGGGATAAATCCACTGACGTTAAAAAAATTTTTTATTGTTAATTTAAAAATTCACTATGGATTTTCAAAGCCACCCAGCACTCAGGGATTTTAAGAGAAACTTTAGATATGTCTTAGGTATCTGTGAAAAATTCAAAGTACAACAATTAAAACGCTAACAATTTATTTTAAACAGGTACATCCACTGACGTTAAAAATTTTTTTTTTTTTAATTTAAAATTCACTATGCATTTTTGAGAGTGCCACTGAGAGTGCCACTGAGAGTGCCACTGAGACTGCCACTGAGAGTGCCACTGAGAGTGCCACTGAGAGTGCCACTGAGAGTGCCACTGAGATTGCCACTGAGACTGCCACTGGGACTGCCACTGAGACTGCCACTGAGAGTGCCACTGAGAGTGCCACTGAGAGTGCCACTGAGAGTGCCACTGAGAGTGCCACTGAGACTGCCACTGAGAGTGCCACTGAGAGTGCCACTGAGAGTGCCACTGAGAGTGCCACTGAGAGTGCCACTGAGACTGCCACTGGGACTGCCACTAAGAGTGCCACTGAGAATGCCACTGAGAGTGCCACTGAAAGTGCCACTGAGAGTGCTACTGAGAGTGATACTGAGACTGCCACTGAGAGTGCCACTGAGACTGCCACTGAGAGTGTTACTGAGAGTGCCACTGAGAGTGCCACTGAGAGTGCCACTGAGGGTGCCACTGAGAGTGCCACTGAGAGTGCCACTGAGAGTGCCACTGAGACTGCCACTGAGACTGCCACTGAGACTGCCACTGGGACTGTCACTGAGAGTGCCACTGAGAGTTCCACTGAAAATGCCACTGAGAGTGCCACTGAGAGTGCCACTGAGAGTGCCACTGAGAGTGCCACTGAGAGTGCCACTGAGACTGCCACTGAGAGTGCCACTGAGAGTGCCACTGAGAGCGCCACTGAGAGTGCCACTGAGAGTGCCACTGAGAGTGCCACTGAGTACTGGTACAACAATTATAACGCTAACAATTTATTTTATTGGATATATCCACTGACGTTAAAAAAATTTTTATTGTTAATTTAAAAATTCACTATGGGTTTTCAAAGCAACCCAGCACTCAGGGATTTTAAGAGAAGCTTTAAAAGTGTCTTAGGTTTCTGTGAAAAATTCATAGTACAACAATTATAATGCTAACAATTTATTTTAAAGGGGTACATCCACCGACGTTAAAAAAATTTTTTATTGTTAATTTAAAAATTCATTATGGATTCTTGAAGACACCCAGCACTCAGGGATTTTAAGAGAAGCTTTAAAAGTGTCTTAGGGATCTGTAGAGAATTCAAATTACAACAATTATAACGCTAACAATTTATTTTAAAGGGGTAAATCCACTGACGTTATGAAAAATTTTTATTGTTAATTTAAAAATTCACTATGCATTTTCGAATCCACCCAGCACTCAGGGATTTTAAGAGAAGCTTTAAAACTGTCTTAGGTATCTGCGAAAAATTCATGGTACAACCATTATAAGGCTAACAATTTATTTAAAAGGGGTACATCCACTGACGTTAAAATTTTTTTTTTGTAAATTTATAAATTCACTATGCATTTTTGAAGCAACCCAGCACTCAAGGACTTTAAGAGAAGCTTTCAAAGTGTCTTAGGTATCTGCGAAAAATTTATGGTACAACAATTATAACGCTAACAATTTATTTTAGAGGTGTAAGTCCACTGACGTTAAAAAAATTTTTTTTTGTTAATTTAAAAATTCACTATAGATTTTCGAAGACTCCCAGCACTCAAGGATTTTAAGAGAAGCTTTAAAAGTGTCTTAGGTATTAGCAAAAAATTCATAGTTCGACAATTATAACGCTAACAATTTATTTTAAGGGGTATATCCACTGACGTTAAAAAATTATTTTATTGTTAATTTAAAAATTCACCATGGAATTTCAAAGCTACCCAGCACTCAGGGATTTTAAGAGAAGTTTTAAAAGAGTCTTAGGTATTTGCAAAAAATTCATAGTACAACAATTATAACGCTGACAATTTATTTTAAAGGGGTACATCCAGTGACGTTAAAAAAATATTTTATGGTAATTTAAAAATTCACTATGGATTTTCAAAGAAACCCAGCACTCAGGGATTTTAAGCGAAGCTTTAAAAGTGTCTTAGATATCTGCAGAAAATTCATAGTACAACAATTATAACGTTAACAATTTATTTAAAATGGTTACCTCCACTGACTTTAAAAATTTTTTTAATTGTTAATTTAAAAATTCACTATAGATTTTTGAAGTTATCCAGCACTCAGGGATTCTAAGAGAAGCTTTAAAAGTGTCTTAGGTATCTGCGAAAAATTCATAGTATAACAATTATAACGCTAACAATTTATTTTATAGGGGTACATCCACAGACGTTAAAAAAATTTTTTTGTTCATTTAAAAATTCACTATGGATTTTCAAAGCCACCCAGCATTCAGGGATTTTAAGAGAAGCTTTTAAAGAGTCTTAGATATCTGTGAAAAATTCACAGTACAACAATTATAATGCTAACAATTTATTTTATAGGGGTACATCCACTGACATCAAAAAAAATTTTATTGTTAATTTAAAAATTCATTATGGATTCTTGAAGACACCCAGCACTCAGGGATTTTAAGAAAAGCTTTAAAAGTGTCTTAGATATCTGCGAAAAATTCATGGTACAACAATTATAACGGTAACAATTTATTTTAAAGAAATACTTCCAATGACGTTAAAAATTTTTTTTTTTGTTAATTTAAAAATTCACTATAGATTTTTGAAGTTATCCAGCACTCAAGGATTTTAAGAGAAGCTTTAAAAGTGTCTTAGGTATTTGCAAAAAATTCATAGTTCAACAATTATAACGCTAACAATTTATTTTAAGGGGTATATCCACTGACGTTAAAAAATTATTTTATTGTTAATTTAAAAATTCACAATGGAATTTCAAAGCAACCCAGCACTCAGGGATTTTAAGAGAAGTTTTAAAAGTGTCTTAGGTATTTGCAAAAAATTCATAGTACAATAATTATACCGCTAACAATTTATTTTGAAGGGATAAATCCACTGACGTTAAAAAAAATTTTATTGTTAATTTAAAAATTCACTATGGATTTTTAAAGCCACCCAGCACTCAGAAATTCTAAGAGTAGCTTTAAAAGTGTCTTAGGTATCTGTAAAAAATTCATAATATAACAATTATAACGCTAACAATTTATTTTATAGGGATAAATCCACTGACGTTAAAAAAATTTTTTATTGTTAATTTAAAAATTCACTATGGATTTTCAAAGCCACCCAGCACTCAGGGATTTTAAGAGAAACTTTAGAAATATCTTAGGTATCTGTGAAAAATTCAAAGTACAACAATTAAAACGCTAACAATTTATTTTAAACAGGTACATCCACTGACGTTAAAAAAAATTTTTTTTGTTAATTTAAAATTCACTATGCATTTTTGAGAGTGCCACTGAGAGTGCCAATGAGAGTGCCACTGAGACTGCCACTGAGAGTGCCACTGAGACTGCCACTGAGAGTGCCACTGAGAGTGCCACTGAGAGTGCCACTGAGAGTGCCACTGAGAGTGCCACTGAGATTGCCACTGAGACTGCCACTGGGACTGCCACTGAGACTGCCACTGAGAGTGCCACTGAGAGTGCCACTGAGAGTGCCACTGAGAGTGCCACTGAGAGTGCCACTGAGACTGCCACTGAGACTGCCACTGAGAGTGCCACTGAGAGTGCTACTGAGAGTGCCACTGAGAGTGCCACTGAGACTGCCACTGAGACTGCCACTGGGACTGTCACTGAGAGTGCCACTGAGAGTTCCACTGAAAATGCCACTGAGAGTGCCTCTGAGAGTGCCACTGAGAGTGCCACTGAGAGTGCCACTGGGACTGCCACTGGGACTGCCACTAAGAGTGCCACTGAGAGTGCCACTGAGAGTGTCACTGAGACTGCCACTGAGAGTGCCACTGAGAGTGCCACTGAGAGTGCCACTGGGACTGCCACTGAGACTGCCACTGAGTGTGCCACTGAGAGTGCCACTGAGAGTGCCACTGAGAGTGCCACTGAGAGTGCCACTGAGAGTGCCACTGAGAGTGCCACTGAGAGTGCCACTGAGAGTGCCACTGGGACTGCCACTGAGACTGCCACTGAGAGTGCCACTGACAGTGCCACTGAGAGTGCCACTGAGAGTGCCACTGAGACTGCCACTGAGACTGCCACTGAGAGTGCCACTGAGAGTGCTACTGAGAGTGCCACTGAGAGTGCCACTGAGACTGCCACTGGGACTGCCACTGGGACTGCCACTGGGACTGCCACTAAGAGTGCCACTGAGAGTGCCACTGAGAGTGCCACTGAGAGTGATACTGAGAGTGCCACTGAGAGTGCCACTGAGACAGCCACTGAGACTGCCACTGGGACTGCCACTGAGACTGCCACTGAGAGTGCCACTGAGAGTGCCACTGAGAGTGCCACTGAGAGTGCCACTGAGAGTGCCACTGAGAGTGCCACTGAGTGTGCCACTGAGAGTGCCACTGAGAGTGCCACTGAGAGTGCTACTGAGAGTGCCACTGAGAGTGCCACTGAGAGTGCCACTGAGACTGCCACTGAGACTGCCACTGAGACTGCCACTGAGACTGCCACTGAGAGTGCCACTGAGATTGTCACTGAGAGTGCCACTGAGAGTGCCACTGAGACTGCCACTGGGACTGCCACTGAGACTGCCACTGAGAGTGCCACTGAGAGTGCCATTGAGAGTGCCACTGAGAGTGCCACTGAGACTGCCACTGAGACTGCCACTGGGACTGCCACTGGGACTGCCACTGAGAGTGCCACTGAGAGTGCCACTGAGAGTGTCACTGAGAGTGTCACTGAGACTGCAACTGAGACTGCCACTGAGAGTGCCACTGAGAGTGCCACTAAAAGTGCCACTGAGAGTGCCACTGAGAGTGCCACTGAGAGTGCCACTGAGAGTGCCACTGGGACTGCCACTGAGACTGCCACTGAGAGTGCCACTGAGAGTGCCACTGAGAGTGTCACTGAGACTGCCACTGAGAGTGCCACTGAGAGTGTCACTGAGACTGCCACTGAGAGGGCCACTGAGAGTGCCACTGAGAGTGCCACTGAGAGTGCCATTGAGAGTGCCACTGAGAGTGCCACTGAGAGTGCCACTGAGACTGCCACTGGGACTGCCACTGAGACTGCCTCTGAGAGTGCCACTGAGAGTGCCACTGAGAGTGACACTGAGAGTGTCACTGAGATTGCCACTGAGAGTGCCACTGAGAGTGCCACTGAGAGTGCCACTGAGACTGCCACTGAGAGTGCCACTGAGAGTGCCACTGAGAGTGTCACTGAGACTGCCACTGAGAGTGTTACTGAGAGTGCCACTGAGAGTGCCACTGAGACTGCCACTGAGAGTGCCACTGAGAGTGACACTGAGAGTGTCACTGAGATTGCCACTGAGAGTGCCACTGAGAGTGCCACTGAGACTGCCACTGAGAGTGCCACTGAGAGTGCCACTGAGAGTGTCACCGAGACTGCCACTGAGAGTGTTACTGAGAGTGCCACTGAGAGTGCCACTGAGAGTGCCACTGAGACTGCCACTGAAAGTGCCACTGAGAGTGCCACTGAGAGTGCCACTGAGACTGCCACTGAGACTGCCACTGAGACTGCCACTGGGACTATCACTGAGAGTGCCACTGAGAGTTCCACTGAAAATGCCACTGAGAGTGCCACTGAGAGTGCCACTGAGAGTGCCATTGAGAGTGCCACTGAAAGTGCCACTGAGAGTGCCACTGAGAGTGCCACTGAGAGTGCCACTGAGAGTGCCACTGAGAGTGCCACTGAGAGTGCCACTGAGAGTGCCACTGAGACTGCCACTGAGAGTGCCACTGAGAGTGCCACTGAGAGTGCTACTGAGAGTGCCACTGAGACTGCCACTGGGACTGCCACTGAGACTGCCTCTGAGAGTGCCACTGAGAGTGCCACTGAGAGTGCCACTGAGAGTGCCACTGAGAGTGTCACTAAGACTGCCACTGAGACTGCCACTGAGAGTGCCACTGAGAGTGCCACTGAGAGTGCCACTGAGAGTGCCACTAAGACTGCCACTGAGACTGCCACTGGGACTGCCACTGAGACTGCCTCTGAGAGTGCCACTGAGAGTGCCACTGAGAGTGCCACTGAGAGTGAAACTGAGAGTGCCACTGAGAGTGCCACTGAGAGTGCCACTGAGAGTGCCACTGAGAGTGTCACTGAGACTGCCACTGAGAGTGCCACTGAGAGTGCCACTGAGAGTGCCACTGAGAGTGCCACTGAGATTGCCACAGAGACTGCCACTGGGACTCCCACTGAGAGTGCCACTGAAAGTGCAACTGAGAGTGCCACTGAGAGTGCCACTGAGAGTGCCACTGAGACTGCCACTGGGACTGCCACTGGGACTGCCTCTGAGAGTGCCACTGAGAGTGCCACTGAGAGTGTCACTGAGACTGCCACTGAGATTGCTACTGAGAGTGCCACTGAGAGTGCCACTGAGAGTTCCACTGAGAGTGCCACTGAGAGTGCCACTGAGACTGCCACTGGGACTGCCACTGGGACTGCCACTGAGAGTGCCACTGAGAGTGCCACTGAGAGTGCCACTGAGACTGCCACTGAGAGTGCCACTGAGAGTGCCACTGAGAGTGCCACTGAGACTGCCACTGGGACTGCCACTGGGACTGCCACTGAGAGTGCCACTGAGAGTGCCACTGAGAGTGCCACTGAGAGTGCCACTGAGAGTGCCACTGAGAGTGCCACTGAGAGTGCCACTGAGAGTGCCACTGAGGCTGCCACTGAGACTGCCACTGAGACTGCCACTGAGACTGCCACTGGGACTGCCACTGAGAGTGCCACTGAGAGTTCCACTGAAAATGCCACTGAGAGTGCCACTGAGAGTGCCACTGAGAGTGCCACTGAGAGTGCCACTGAGAGTGCCACTGAGACTGCCACTGGGACAGCCACTGAGACTGCCTCTGAGAGTGCCACTGAGAGTGCCACTGAGAGTGCCACTGAGACTGCCACTGAGAGTGCCACTGAGAGTGCCACTGAGAGTGCCACTGAGAGTGCCACTGAGATTGCCACTGAGACTGCCACTGGGACTGCCACTGAGACTGCCACTGAGAGTGCCACTGAGACTGCCACTGGGACAGCCACTGAGACTGCCTCTGAGAGTGCCACTGAGAGTGCCACTGAGAGTGCCACTGAGACTGCCACTGAGAGTGCCACTGAGAGTGCCACTGAGAGTGCCACTGAGAGTGCCACTGAGATTGCCACTGAGACTGCCACTGGGACTGCCACTGAGACTGCCACTGAGAGTGCCACTGAGAGTGCCACTGAGAGTGCCACTGAGAGTGCCACTGAGAGTGCCACTGAGACTGCCACTGAGACTGCCACTGAGAGTGCCACTGAGAGTGACACTGAGAGTGCCACTGAGAGTGCCACTGAGACTGCCACTGGGACTGCCACTAAGAGTGCCACTGAGAGTGCCACTGAGAGTGCCACTGAGAGTGCCACTGAGAGTGCCACTGAGAGTGCTACTGAGAGTGATACTGAGACTGCCACTGAGACTGCCACTGAGAGTGCCACTGAGAGTGCCACTGAGAGTGCCACTGAGACTGCCACTGGGACTGCCACTAAGAGAGCCACTGAGAGTGCCACTGAGAGTGCCACTGAGAGTGCCACTGAGAGTGCCACTGAGATTGCCACTGAGACTGCCACTGGGACTGCCACTGAGACTGCCACTGAGAGTGCCACTGAGAGTGCCACTGAGAGTGCCACTGAGAGTGCCACTGAGAGTGCCACTGAGAGTGCCACTGAGACTGCCACTGAGACTGCCACTGAGAGTGCCACTGAGAGTGCCACTGAGAGTGCCACTGAGACTGCCACTGGGACTGCCACTGAGAGTGCCACTGAGAGTGCCACTGAGAGTGCCACTGAGACTGCCACTGGGACTGCCACTGAGACTGCCACTGAGAGTGCCACTGAGAGTGCCACTGAGAGTGCCACTGAGAGTGCCACTGAGAGTGCCACTGAGAGTGCCACTGAGACTGCCACTGAGACTGCCACTGAGAGTGCCACTGAGAGTGCCACTGAGAGTGCCACTGAGACTGCCACTGGGACTGCCACTAAGAGTGCCACTGAGAGTGCCACTGAGAGTGCCACTGAGAGTGCCACTGAGAGTGCTACTGAGAGTGATACTGAGACTGCCACTGAGAGTGCCACTGAGACTGCCACTGAGAGTGTTACTGAGAGTGCCACTGAGAGTGCCACTGAGAGTGCCACTGAGGGTGCCACTGAGAGTGCCACTGAGAGTGCCACTGAGACTGCCACTGAGACTGCCACTGAGACTGCCACTGGGACTGTCACTGAGAGTGCCACTGAGAGTTCCACTGAAAATGCCACTGAGAGTGCCACTGAGAGTGCCACTGAGAGTGCCACTGAGAGTGCCACTGAGAGTGCCACTGAGACTGCCACTGAGAGTGCCACTGAGAGTGCCACTGAGAGCGCCACTGAGAGTGCCACTGAGAGTGCCACTGAGAGTGCCACTGAGTACTGGTACAACAATTATAACGCTAACAATTTATTTTATTGGATATATCCACTGACGTTAAAAAAATTTTTATTGTTAATTTAAAAATTCACTATGGGTTTTCAAAGCAACCCAGCACTCAGGGATTTTAAGAGAAGCTTTAAAAGTGTCTTAGGTTTCTGTGAAAAATTCATAGTACAACAATTATAATGCTAACAATTTATTTTAAAGGGGTACATCCACCGACGTTAAAAAAATTTTTTATTGTTAATTTAAAAATTCATTATGGATTCTTGAAGACACCCAGCACTCAGGGATTTTAAGAGAAGCTTTAAAAGTGTCTTAGGGATCTGTAGAGAATTCAAATTACAACAATTATAACGCTAACAATTTATTTTAAAGGGGTAAATCCACTGACGTTATGAAAAATTTTTATTGTTAATTTAAAAATTCACTATGCATTTTCGAATCCACCCAGCACTCAGGGATTTTAAGAGAAGCTTTAAAAGTGTCTTAGGTATCTGCGAAAAATTCATGGTACAACCATTATAAGGCTAACAATTTATTTAAAAGGGGTACATCCACTGACGTTAAAATTTTTTTTTTGTAAATTTATAAATTCACTATGCATTTTTGAAGCAACCCAGCACTCAAGGACTTTAAGAGAAGCTTTAAAAGTGTCTTAGTTATCTGCGAAAAATTTATTGTACAACAATTATAACGCTAACAATTTATTTTAGAGGTGTAAGTCCACTGACGTTAAAAAAATTTTTTTTTGTTAATTTAAAAATTCACTATAGATTTTCGAAGACGCCCAGCACTCAAGGATTTTAAGAGAAGCTTTAAAAGTGTCTTAGGTATTTGCAAAAAATTCATAGTTCAGCAATTATAACGCTAACAATTTATTTTAAGGGGTATATCCACTGACGTTAAAAAATTATTTTATTGTTAATTTAAAAATTCACCATGGAATTTCAAAGCCACCCAGCACTCAGGGATTTTAAGAGAAGTTTTAAAAGAGTCTTAAGTATTTGCAAAAAATTCATAGTACAACAATTATAACGCTAACAATTTATTTTAAAGGGGTACATCCACTGACGTTAAAAAAATATTTTATGGTAATTTAAAAATTCACTATGGATTTTCAAAGAAACCCAGCACTCAGGGATTTTAAGCGAAGCTTTAAAAGTGTCTTAGATATCTGCAGAAAATTCATAGTACAACAATTATAACGCTAACAATTTATTTAAAAGGGTTACCTCCACTGAATTTAAAAATTTTTTTAATTGTTAATTTAAAAATTCACTATAGATTTTTGAAGTTATCCAGCACTCAGGGATTCTAAGAGAAGCTTTAAAAGTGTCTTAGGTATCTGCGAAAAATTCATAGTATAACAATTATAACGCTAACAATTTATTTTATAGGGGTACATCCACAGACGTTAAAAAATTTTTTTTGTTCATTTAAAAATTCACTATGGATTTTCAAAGCCACCCAGCATTCAGGGATTTTAAGAGAAGCTTTTAAAGAGTCTTAGATATCTGTGAAAAATTCACAGTACAACAATTATAATGCTAACAATTTATTTTATAGGGGTACATCCACTGACATCAAAAAAAATTTTTATTGTTAATTTAAAAATTCATTATGGTTTCTTGAAGACACCCAGCACTCAGGGATTTTAAGAAAAGCTTTAAAAGTGTCTTAGATATCTGCGAAAAATTCATGGTACAACAATTATAACGGTAACAATTTATTTTAAAGAAATACTTCCAATGACGTTAAAAATTTTTTTTTTTGTTAATTTAAAAATTCACTATAGATTTTTGAAGTTATCCAGCACTCAAGGATTTTAAGAGAAGCTTTAAAAGTGTCTTAGGTATTTGCAAAAAATTCATAGTTCAACAATTATAACGCTAACAATTTATCTTAAGGGGTATATCCACTGACGTTAAAAAATTATTTTATTGTTAATTTAAAAATTCACAATGGAATTTCAAAGCCACCCAGCACTCAGAAATTTTAAGAGAAGTTTTAAAAGTGTCTTAGGTATTTGCAAAAAATTCATAGTACAATAATTATACCGCTAACAATTTATTTTAAAGGGATAAATCCACTGACGTTAAAAAAATTTTTTATTGTTAATTTAAAAATTCACTATGGATTTTCAAAGAAACCCAGCACTCAGGGATTTTAAGCGAAGCTTTAAAAGTGTCTTAGATATCTGCAGAAAATTCATAGTACAACAATTATAACGCTAACAATTTATTTAAAAGGGTTACCTCCACTGACTTTAAAAATTTTTTTAATTGTTAATTTAAAAATTCACTATAGATTTTTGAAGTTATCCAGCACTCAGGGATTCTAAGAGAAGCTTTAAAAGTGTCTTAGGTATCTGCGAAAAATTCATAGTATAACAATTATAACGCTAACAATTTATTTTATAGGGGTACATCCACAGACGTTAAAAAATTTTTTTTGTTCATTTAAAAATTCACTATGGATTTTCAAAGCCACCCAGCATTCAGGGATTTTAAGAGAAGCTTTTAAAGAGTCTTAGATATCTGTGAAAAATTCACAGTACAACAATTATAATGCTAACAATTTATTTTATAGGGGTACATCCACTGACATCAAAAAAAATTTTTATTGTTAATTTAAAAATTCATTATGGATTCTTGAAGACACCCAGCACTCAGGGATTTTAAGAAAAGCTTTAAAAGTGTCTTAGATATCTGCGAAAAATTCATGGTACAACAATTATAACGGTAACAATTTATTTTAAAGAAATACTTCCAATGACGTTAAAAATTTTTTTTTTGTTAATTTAAAAATTCACTATAGATTTTTGAAGTTATCCAGCACTCAAGGATTTTAAGAGAAGCTTTAAAAGTGTCTTAGGTATTTGCAAAAAATTCGTAGTTCAACAATTATAACGCTAACAATTTATTTTAAGGGGTATATCCACTGACGTTAAAAAATTATTTTATTGTTAATTTAAAAATTCACAATGGAATTTCAAAGCCACCCAGCACTCAGGGATTTTAAGAGAAGTTTTAAAAGTGTCTTAGGTATTTGCAAAAAATTCATAGTACAATAATTATACCGCTAACAATTTATTTTAAAGGGATAAATCCACTGACGTTAAAAAAATTTTTTATTGTTAATTTAAAAATTCACTATGGATTTTTAAAGCCACCCAGCACTCAGAAATTCTAAGAGTAGCTTTAAAAGTGTCTTAGGTATCTGTAAAAAATTCATAATATAACAATTATAACGCTAACAATTTATTTTATAGGGATAAATCCACTGACGTTAAAAAAATTTTTTATTGTTAATTTAAAAATTCACTATGGATTTTCAAAGCCACCCAGCACTCAGGGATTTTAAGAGAAACTTTAGAAATATCTTAGGTATCTGTGAAAAATTCAAAGTACAACAATTAAAACGCTAACAATTTATTTTAAACAGGTACATCCACTGACGTTAAAAAATTTTTTTTTTGTTAATTTAAAATTCACTATGCATTTTTGAGAGTGCCACTGAGAGTGCCACTGAGAGTGCCACTGAGACTGCCACTGAGAGTGCCACTGAGACTGCCACTGAGAGTGCCACTGAGAGTGCCACTGAGAGTGCCACTGAGAGTGCCACTGAGAGTGCCACTGAAAGTGCCACTGAGATTGCCACTGAGACTGCCACTGGGACTGCCACTGAGACTGCCACTGAGAGTGCCACTGAGAGTGCCACTGAGAGTGCCACTGAGAGTGCCACTGAGAGTGCCACTGAGACTGCCACTGGGACTGCCACTAAGAGTGCCGCTGACAGTGCCACTGAGAGTGCCACTGAGAGTGCCACTGAGAGTGTCACTGAGAGTGCTACTGAGAGTGATACTGAGACTGCCACTGAGACTGCCACTGAGACTGCCACTGGGACTGCCACTGGGACTGCCACTGAGAATGCCACTGAGAGTGCCACTGAGAGTGCCACTGAGAGTGCCACTGAGAGTGCCACTGAGAGTGCCACTAAGAGTGCCACTGAGACTGCCACTGAGACTGCCACTGGGACTGCCACTGAGACTGCCACTGAGAGTGCCACTGAGAGTGCCACTGAGAGTGCCACTGAGAGTGCCACTGAGAGTGCCACTGAGAGTGCCACTGAGAGTGCCAATGAGAGTGCCACTGAGAATGCCACTGAGAGTGCCACTGAGAGTGCCACTGAGAGTGCCACTGAGAGTGCCACTGAGAGTGCCACTGAGAGTGCCACTGAGAGTGCCACTGAGAGTGCCAATGAGAGTGCCACTGAGAATGCCACTGAGAGTGCCACTGAGAGTGCCACTGAGAGTGCCACTGAGAGTGCCACTGAGAGTGCCACTGAGAGTGCCAATGAGAGTGCCACTGAGAATGCCACTGAGACTGCCACTGAGAGTGCCACTGAGAGTGCCACTGAGAGTGCCACTGAGAGTGCCACTGAGAGTGCCACTGAGAGTGCCACTGAGAGTGCCAATGAGAGTGCCACTGAGAATGCCACTGAGAGTGCCACTGAGAGTGCCACTGAGAGTGCCACTGAGAGTGCCACTGAGAGTGCCACTGAGACTGCCACTGGGACTGCCACTGGGACTGCCACTAAGAGTGCCACTGAGAGTGCCACTGAGAGTGTCACTGAGACTGCCACTGAGAGTGCCACTGAGAGTGCCACTAAGAGTGCCACTGAGACTGCCACTGAGACTGCCACTGGGACTGCCACTGAGACTGCCACTGAGAGTGCCACTGAGAGTGCCACTGAGAGTGCCACTGAGAGTGCCACTGAGAGTGCCACTGAGAGTGCCACTGAGAGTGCCACTGAGAGTGCCACTGAGAGTGCCAATGAGAGTGCCACTGAGAATGCCACTGAGACTGCCACTGAGAGTGCCACTGAGAGTGCCACTGAGAGTGCCACTGAGAGTGCCACTGAGAGTGCCACTGAGAGTGCCACTGAGAGTGCCAATGAGAGTGCCACTGAGAATGCCACTGAGAGTGCCACTGAGAGTGCCACTGAGAGTGCCACTGAGAGTGCCACTGAGAGTGCCACTGAGACTGCCACTGGGACTGCCACTGGGACTGCCACTAAGAGTGCCACTGAGAGTGCCACTGAGAGTGTCACTGAGACTGCCACTGAGAGTGCCACTGAGAGTGCCACTGAGAGTGCCACTGGGACTGCCACTGAGACTGCCACTGAGTGTGCCACTGAGAGTGCCACTGAGAGTGCCACTGAGAGTGCCACTGAGAGTGCCACTGAGAGTGCCACTGAGAGTGCCACTGAGAGTGCCACTGGGACTGCTACTGAGACTGCCACTGAGAGTGCCACTGAGAGTGCCACTGAGAGTGCCACTGAGAGTGCCACTGAGACTGCCACTGAGACTGCCACTGAGACTGCCACTGAGAGTGCCACTGAGAGTGCTACTGAGAGTGCCACTGAGAGTGCCACTGAGACTGCCACTGGGACTGCCACTGGGACTGCCACTGGGACTGCCACTAAGAGTGCCACTGATAGTGCCACTGAGAGTGCCACTGAGAGTGCTACTGAGAGTGCCACTGAGAGTGCCACTGAGACAGCCACTGAGACTGCCACTGGGACTGCCACTGAGACTGCCACTGAGAGTGCCACTGAGAGTGCCACTGAGAGTGCCACTGAGAGTGCCACTGAGAGTGCCACTGAGTGTGCCACTGAGAGTGCCACTGAGAGTGCCAATGAGAGTGCCACTGAGAATGCCACTGAGAGTGCCACTGAGAGTGCCACTGAGAGTGCCACTGAGAGTGCCACTGAGAGTGCCACTGAGACTGCCACTGGGACTGCCACTGGGACTGCCACTAAGAGTGCCACTGAGAGTGCCACTGAGAGTGTCACTGAGACTGCCACTGAGAGTGCCACTGAGAGTGCCACTGAGAGTGCCACTGGGACTGCCACTGAGACTGCCACTGAGTGTGCCACTGAGAGTGCCACTGAGAGTGCCACTGAGAGTGCCACTGAGAGTGCCACTGAGAGTGCCACTGAGAGTGCCACTGAGAGTGCCACTGGGACTGCTACTGAGACTGCCACTGAGAGTGCCACTGAGAGTGCCACTGAGAGTGCCACTGAGAGTGCCACTGAGACTGCCACTGAGACTGCCACTGAGACTGCCACTGAGAGTGCCACTGAGAGTGCTACTGAGAGTGCCACTGAGAGTGCCACTGAGACTGCCACTGGGACTGCCACTGGGACTGCCACTGGGACTGCCACTAAGAGTGCCACTGATAGTGCCACTGAGAGTGCCACTGAGAGTGCTACTGAGAGTGCCACTGAGAGTGCCACTGAGACAGCCACTGAGACTGCCACTGGGACTGCCACTGAGACTGCCACTGAGAGTGCCACTGAGAGTGCCACTGAGAGTGCCACTGAGAGTGCCACTGAGAGTGCCACTGAGTGTGCCACTGAGAGTGCCACTGAGAGTGCCACTGAGACTGCCACTGAGACTGCCACTGGGACTGCCACTGAGACTGCCACTGAGAGTGCCACTGAGAGTGCCACTGAGATTGTCACTGAGAGTGCCACTGAGAGTGCCACTGAGTGTGCCACTGAGAGTGCCACTGAGAGTGCCACTGAGAGTGCCACTGAGAGTGCCACTGAGAGTGCCACTGAGACTGCCACTGAGACTGCCACTGGGACTGCCACTGAGACTGCCACTGAGAGTGCCACTGAGAGTGCCACTGAGATTGTCACTGAGAGTGCCACTGAGAGTGCCACTGAGACTGCCACTGGGACTGCCACTGAGACTGCCACTGAGAGTGCCACTGAGAGTGCCATTGAGAGTGCCACTGAGAGTGCCACTGAGACTGCCACTGAGACTGCCACTGAGACTGCCACTGGGACTGCCACTGAGACTGCCTCTGAGAGTGCCACTGAGAGTGCCACTGAGAGTGCCACTGAGGGTGTCACTGAGACTGCCACTGAGAGTGCCACTGAGAGTGCCACTGAGAGTGCCACTGAGACTGCCACTGGGACTGCCACTGAGACTGCCTCTGAGAGTGCCACTGAGAGTGCCACTGAGAGTGACACTGAGAGTGTCACTGAGATTGCCACTGAGAGTGCCACTGAGAGTGCCACTGAGACTGCCACTGAGACTGCCACTGAGACTGCCACTGGGACTGTCACTGAGAGTGCCACTGAGAGTTCCACTGAAAATGCCACTGAGAGTGCCACTGAGAGTGCCACTGAGAGTGCCACTGAGAGTGCCACTGAGAGTGCCACTGAGACTGCCACTGAGAGTGCCACTGAGAGTGCCACTGAGAGCGCCACTGAGAGTGCCGCTGGGACTGCCACTGAGACTGCCACTGAGAGTGCCACTGAGAGTGCCACTGAGAGTGTCACTGAGACTGCCACTGAGAGTGCCACTGAGAGTGTCACTGAGACTGCCACTGAGAGGGCCACTGAGAGTGCCACTGAGTACTGGTACAACAATTATAACGCTAACAATTTATTTTAAGTGGTATATCCACTGACGTTAAAAAAATTTTTATTGTTAATTTAAAAATTCACTATGGGTTTTCAAAGCCACCCAGCACTCAGGGATTTTAAGAGAAGCTTTAAAAGTGTCTTAGATTTCTGTGAAAAATTCATAGTACAACAATTATAATGCTAACAATTTATTTTAAAGGGGTACATCCACTGACGTTAAAAAATTTTTTTATTGTTAATTTAAAAATTCATTATGGATTCTTGAAGACACCCAGCACTCAGGGATTTTAAGAGAAGCTTTAAAAGTGTCTTAGGGATCTGTAGAGAATTCAAATTACAACAATTATAACGCTAACAATTTATTTTAAAAGGGTAAATCCACTGACGTCATGAAAAATTTTTATTGTTAATTTAAAAATTCACTATGCATTTTCGAATCCACCCAACACTCAGGGATTTTAAGAGAAGCTTTAAAAGTGTCTTAGGTATCTGCGAAAAATTCATGGTACAACCATTATAAGGCTAACAATTTATTTAAAAGGGGTACATCCACTGACGTTAAAATTTTTTTTTTGTAAATTTATAAATTCACTATGCATTTTTTAAGCAACCCAGCACTCAAGGACTTTAAGAGAAGCTTTAAAAGTGTCTTAGGTATCTGCGAAAAATTTATGGTACAACAATTATAACGCTAACAATTTATTTTAGAGGGGTAAGTCCACTGACGTTAAAAAATTTTTTTTTTGTTAATTTAAAAATTCACTATGGATTTTCGAAGACGCCCAGCACTCAAGGATTTTAAGAGAAGCTTTAAAAGTGTCTTAGGTATTTGCAAAAAATTCATAGTTCAACAATTATAACGCTAACAATTTATTTTAAGGGGTATATCCACTGACGTTAAAAAATTATTTTATTGTTAATTTAAAAATTCACCATGGAATTTCAAAGCCACCCAGCACTCAGGGATTTTAAGAGAAGTTTTAAAAGTGTCTTAGGTATTTGCAAAAAATTCATAGTACAACAATTATAACGCTAACAATTTATTTTAAAGTGGTACATCCACTGACGTTAAAAAAATATTTTATGGTAATTTAAAAATTCACTATGGATTTTCAAAGAAACCCGGCACTCAGGGATTTTAAGCAAAGCTTTAAAAGTGTCTTAGATATCTGCAGAAAATTCATAGTACAACAATTATAACGCTAACAATTTATTTAAAAGGGTTACCTCCACTGACTTTAAAAATTTTTTTTATTGTTAATTTAAAAATTCACTATAGATTTTTGAAGTTATCCAGCACTCAGGAATTTTAAGAGAAGCTTTAAAAGTGTCTTAGGTATCTGCGAAAAATTCATAGTATAACAATTATAACGCTAACAATTTATTTTATAGGGGTACATCCACAGACGTTAAAAAAATTTTTTTGTTCATTTAAAAATTCACTATGGATTTTCAAAGCCACCCAGCACTCAGGGATTTTAGGAGAAGCTTTAAAAGTGTCTTGGATATCTGCGAAAAATTCATGGTACAACAATTATAACGGTAACAATTTATTTTAAAGAAATACTTCCAATGACGTTAAAAATTTTTTTTTTGTTAATTTAAAAATTCACTATGCATTTTCAAACCCACCCAGCACTCAGGGATTTTAAAAGAAGCTTTAGAAGTGTTTTAGCTATCTGTGAAAAATTCATAGTACAACAATTATAACGCAAACAATTTATTTTAAAGGGATATATCCACTGACGTTAAAAAAATTTTTTTGTTGATTTAAAAATTTACTATGGAATTTCAAAGCCACCCAGCACTCAGGGATTTTAAGAGAAGCTTTAATGGTGTCTTAGGTATTTGTGAAAAATTAACAGTACAACAATTATAACGTTAACAATTTATTTTAAAGGTTACATTCACTAACGTTAAAAAATTTTTTATTGGTAATTTAAAAATTCACTATGGATTTTTGAATACACCCAGTATTTTTAAAAGTATCTTAGGTATCTGCGAAAAATTCATGGTACAACAATTATAAGGCTAACAATTTATTTTAAAGGGGTATATCCACCGACGTTAAAAATTTTTTTTTGTTAATTTAAAAACTCACTATGCATTTTTGAAGCCACCCAGCCCTCAGGAATTTTAAGAGAAGCTTCAGGAGCGTCTTGGGTATCTGCAGAAATTTCATAGTTCAACAATTATAACGCTAACAATTTATTTTAAAGAGGAATATCCACTGACGTAAAAAAATTTTTTTATTGTTAATTTTAAAATTCACTAGGCATTTTGGAAGCCACCCAGCACTCAAGGATTTTAAGAGAAGCTTTAAAAGTGTCTTAGGTATTTGCAAGAAATTCATAGTTCAACAATTATAACGCTAACAATTTATTTTAAGGGGTATATCCACTGACGTTAAAAAATAATTTTATTGTTAATTTAAAAATTCACCATGGAATTTCAAAGCCACCCAGCACTCAGGGATTTTAAGAGAAGTTTTAAAAGTGTCTTAGGTATTTGCAAAAAATTCATAGTACAACAATTATAACGCTAACAATTTATTTTAAAGGGGTACATCCACTGACGTTAAAAAAATATTTTTTGGTAATTTAAAAATTCACTATGGATTTTCAAAGAAACCCAGCACTCAGGGATTTTAAGCGAAGCTTTAAAAGTGTTTTAGATATCTGCAGAAAATTCATAGTACAACAATTATAACGCTAACAATTTATTTAAAAGGGTTACCTCCACTGACTTTAAAAATTTTTTTTATTGTTAATTTAAAAATTCACTATAGATTTTTGAAATTATCCAGCACCCAGGGATTTTAAGGGAAGCTTTAAAAGTGTCTTAGGTATCTGCGAAAAATTCATAGTATAACAATTATAACGCTAACAATTTATTTTATAGGGGTACATCCACAGACGTTAAAAAAATTTTTTTGTTCATTTAAAAATTCACTATGGATTTTCAAAGCCACCCAGCACTCAGGGATTTTAAGAAAAGCTTTTAAAGAGTCTTAGATATCTGTGAAAAATTCACAGTACAACAATTATAATGCTAACAATTTATTTTATAGGGGTATATCCACTGACATCAAAAAAAATTTTTATTGTTAATTTAAAAATTCATTATGGATTCTTGAAAACACCAGCACTCAGGGATTTTAAGAGAAGCTTTAAAAGTGTCTTAGATATCTGCGAAAAATTTATGGTACAACAATTATAACGGTAACAATTTATTTTAAAGAAATACTTCCACTGACGTAAAAAAATTTTTTTTTGTTAATTTAAAAATTCACTATGCATTTTCGAACCCACCCAGCACTCAGGGATTTTAAGAGAAGCTTTAGAAGTGTCTTAGCTATCTGTGAAAAATTCATAGTACAACAATTATAACGCTAACAATTTATTTTAAAGGAATATATCCACTGACGTTAAAAAAATTTTTTTGTTGATTTCAAAATTTACTATGGAATTTCAAAGCCACCCAGCACTCAAGGATTTTAAGAGAAGCTTTAATGGTGTCTTAGGTATCTGTGAAAAATTCACAGTACAACAATTATAACGCTAACAATTTATTTTAAAGGGTTACATCCACTAACGTTAAAAAAATTTTTATTGGTAATTTAAAAATTCACTATGGATTTTTGAATACACCCAGCACTCAGGGATTTTAAAAAAAGCTTTAAAAGTGTCTTAGATATCTGCAAAAAATTCATAGTACAACAATTATATCGCTAAAAATTTATTTTACAGGGGTATATCCACTGACGTCAAAAAAATTATTTTATTGTTAATTTATAAAATCAATATTGATTTTCGAAGACACCCAGCACTCAGGGATTTTAAGAGAAGCTTTAAAAGTGTCTTAGGTATCTGTAGAAAATTTATAGTTCAACAATTATAACGTTAACAATTTATTTTATAGGGGTAAATCCACTGACGTTAAAAAAATTTTTTTTTGTTAATTTAAAAGTTCACTATGGATTTTCGAAGTCACCCAGCACTCAGAGATTTTAACAGAAGCTTTAAAAGTGCCTTAGGTATCTGTGAAAAATTCATAGCACAACAATTATAACGCTAACAATTTATTTTAAAGTGGTACATCCACTGACGTTTAAAAAATTTTCTTTGTTAATTTAAAAATTCACTATGGATTTTCAAAGCCACCCAGCACTCAGAAATTTTAAGAGAAGCTTTAAAAGTGTCTTAGGTATCTGCGAAAAATTTATGGTACAACAATTATAACGCTAACAATTTATTTTAGAGGGGTAAGTCCACTGACGTTAAAAAAATTTTTTTTTTTGTTAATTTAAAAATTCACTATGGATTTTCGAAGACGCCCAGCACTCAGGGATTTTAAAAGAAGCTTTAAAAGTGTCTTAGGTATCTGTAGAAAATTTATAGTTCAACAATTATAACGTTAACAATTTATTTTATAGGGGTAAATCCACTGACGTTAAAAAAATTTTTTTTTGTTAATTTAAAAGTTCACTATGGATTTTCGAAGTCACCCAGCACTCAGAGATTTTAACAGAAGCTTTAAAAGTGCCTTAGGTATCTGTGAAAAATTCATAGCACAACAATTATAACGCTAACAATTTATTTTAAAGGGTACATCCGCTGACGTTACAAATTTTTTTTATTGTTAATTTAAAAATTCACTATGGATTTTTGAAGTTACCCAGCACTTAGAAATTTTAAGAGAAGCTTTAAAGGTATCTTAGGTATCTGCGAAAAATTCATAGTACAACAATTATAACGCTAACAATTTATTTTAAAGAGGTACCTCCACTGACGTTAAAAAAATTTTTTGTTAATTTAAAAATTCACTATGGATTTTCAAAGTCACCCAGCTCTCAGGGATTTTAAGAGAAGCTTTAAAAGTGTCTTAGGTATCTGTGAAAAATTCATAGTACAACAATTATATCGCCAACAATTTATTTTAAAGGGATACATCCACTGACGTTAAAAATTTTTTTATTGTTAATTTAAAAATTCATTATGGATTTTTGAAGACACCCAGCACTCAGAAATTTTAAGAGAAGCTTCAAAAGTGTCTTAGGTATTTGCGAAAACTTCATGGAATAACAATTATAACGCTAACAATTTATTTTAAAGAGGTACATCCACCGACGTTAAAAATTTTTTTTATTGTTAATTTAAAAATTCATTATATATTTCTGAAAACACCCAGCACTCAGAAATTTTAAGAGAAGCTTCAAAAGTGTCTTAGGTATTTGCGAAAAATTCATGGAATAACAATTATAACGCTAACAATTTATTTTAAAGAGGTACTTCCACTGACGTTAAAAATTTTTTTTTTGTTAATTTATAAATTCACTATGGATTTTCAAAGCCACCCAGCGCTCAGGGATTTTAAGAGAAACTTTAGAAGTGTCTTAGGTATCTGCAAAAAATTTATGGTATAACAATTATAACGCTAACAATTTATTTTAAATGGGTATATCCACTGACGTTAAAAATTTTTCTTTTGTTAATTTAAAAATTCACTATGCATTTTCAAAGCCACCCAGCACTCAGAAATTCTAAGAGTAGCTTTAAAAGTGTCTTAGGTATCTGTAAAAAATTCATAATATAACAATTATAACGCTAACAATTTATTTTATAGGGATAAATCCACTGACGTTAAAAAAATTTTTTATTGTTAATTTAAAAATTCACTATGGATTTTCAAAGCCACCCAGCACTCAGGGATTTTAAGAGAAACTTTAGAAATGTCTTAGGTACCTGTGAAAAATTCAAAGTACAACAATTAAAACGCTAACAATTTATTTTAAACAGGTACATCCACTGACGTTAAAAAATTTTTTTTTTGTTAATTTAAAATTCACTATGCATTTTTGAGAGTGCCACTGAGAGTGCCACTGAGAGTGCCACTGAGACTGCCACTGAGAGTGCCACTGAGAGTGCCACTGAGAGTGCCACTGAGAGTGCCACTGAGATTGCCACTGAGACTGCCACTGGGACTGCCACTGAGACTGCCACTGAGAGTGCCACTGAGAGTGCCACTGAGAGTGCCACTGAGAGTGCCACTGAGAGTGCCACTGAGACTGCCACTGAGAGTGCCACTGAGAGTGCCATTGAGAGTGCCACTGAGAGTGCCACTGAGACTGCCACTGAGAGTGCCACTGAGAGTGCCATTGAGAGTGCCACTGAGAGTGCCACTGAGACTGCCACTGAGACTGCCACTAAGAGTGCCACTGAGAGTGCCACTGAGAGTGCCACTGAGAGTGCCACTGAGAGTGCCACTGAGAGTTCCACTGAAAGTGCCACTGAGAGTGCCACTGAGAGTGTTACTGAGAGTGCCACTGAGAGTGCCACTGAGAGTGCCACTGAGAGTGCCACTGAGACTGCCACTGGGACTGCCACTGAGACTGCCACTGAGAGTGCCACTGAGAGTGCCACTGAGAGTGCCACTGAGAGTGTCACTGAGACTGTCACTGAGAGTGCCACTGAGAGTGCCACTGAGAGTGCCACTGAGAGTGTCACTGAGACTGCCACTGAGAGTGTTACTGAGAGTGCCACTGAGAGTGCCACTGAAAGTGCCACTGAGACTGCCACTGAGACTGCCACTGAGAGTGCCACTGAGAGTGCCACTGAGAGTGCCACTGAGACTGCCACTGAGACTGAAACTGAGACTGCCACTGGGACTGTCACTGTAAGTGCCACTGAGAGTTCCACTGAAAATGCCACTGAGAGTGCCACTGAGAGTGCCACTGAGATTGCCACTGAGAGTGCCACTGAGAGTGCCACTGAGAGTGCCACTGAGAGTGCCACTGAGAGTGCCACTGAGACTGCCACTGAGAGTGCCACTGAGAGTGCCACTGAGAGTGCCACTGAGAGTGCCACTGAGAGTGCCACTGAGAGTGCCACTGAGACTGCCACTGAGAGTGACACTGAGAGTGCCACTGAGAGTGCCACTGAGTACTGGTACAACAATTATAACGCTAACAATTTATTTTAAGGGGTATATCCACTGACGTTAAAAAAATTTTTATTGTTAATTTAAAAATTCACTATGGGTTTTCAAAGCAACCCAGCACTCAGGGATTTTAAGAGAAGCTTTAAAAGTGTCTTAGGTTTCTGTGAAAAATTCATAGTACAACAATTATAATGCTGACAATTTATTTTAAAGGGGTACATCCACTGACGTTAAAAAAATTTTTTATTGTTAATTTAAAAATTCATTATGGATTCTTGAAGACACCCAGCACTCAGGGATTTTAAGAGAAGCTTTAAAAGTGTCTTAGGGATCTGTAGAGAATTCAAATTACAACAATTATAACGCTAACAATTTATTTTAAAGGGGTAAATCCACTGACGTTATGAAAAATTTTTATTGTTAATTTAAAAATTCACTATGCATTTTCGAATCCACCCAGCACTCAGGGATTTTAAGAGAAGCTTTAAAAGTGTCTTAGGTATCTGCGAAAAATTCATGGTACAACCATTATAAGGCTGACGTTAAAATTTTTTTTTTGTAAATTTATAAATTCACTATGCATTTTTGAAGCAACCCAGCACTCAAGGACTTTAAGAGAAGCTTTAAAAGTGTCTTAGGTATCTGCGAAAAATTTATGGTACAACAATTGTAACGCTAACAATTTATTTTAGAGGTGTAAGTCCACTGACGTTAAAAAAATTTTTTTTGTTAATTTAAAAATTCACTATAGATTTTCGAAGACGCCCAGCACTCAAGGATTTTAAGAGAAGCTTTAAAAGTGTCTTAGGTATTTGCAAAAAATTCATAGTTCAACAATTATAACGCTAACAATTTATTTTAAGGGGTATATCCACTGACGTTAAAAAATTATTTTATTGTTAATTTAAAAATTCACCATGGAATTTCAAAGCCACCCAGTACTCAGGGATTTTAAGAGAAGTTTTAAAAGTGTCTTAGGTATTTGCAAAAAATTCATAGTACAACAATTATAACGCTAACAATTTATTTTAAAGGGGTACATCCACTGACGTTAAAAAAATATTTTATGGTAATTTAAAAATTCACTATGGATTTTCAAAGAAACCCAGCACTCAGGGATTTTAAGCGAAGCTTTAAAAGTGTCTTAGATATCTGCAAAAAATTCATAGTACAACAATTATAACGCTAACAATTTATTTAAAAGGGTTACCTCCACTGATTTAAAAAATTTTTTTTATTGTGAATTTAAAAATTCACTATAGATTTTTGAAGTTATCCAGCACTCAGGGATTTTAAGAGAAGCTTTAAAAGTGTCTTAGGTATCTGCGAAAAATTCATAGTATAACAATTATAACGCTAACAATTTATTTTATAGGGGTACATCCACAGACGTTAAAAAAATTTTTTTGTTCATTTAAAAATTCACTATGGATTTTCAAAGCCACCCAGCACTCAGGGATTTTAAAAGAAGCTTTTAAAGAGTCTTAGATATCTGTGAAAAATTCACAGTACAACAATTATAATGCTAACAATTTATTTTATAGGGGTACATCCACTGACATCAAAAAAAATTTTTATTGTTAATTTAAAAATTCATTATGGATTCTTGAAGACACCCAGCACTCAGGGATTTTAAGAAAAGCTTTAAAAGTGTCTTAGATATCTGCGAAAAATTCATGGTACAACAATTATAACGGTAACAATTTATTTTAAAGAAATACTTCCAATGACGTTAAAAATTTTTTTTTTGTTAATTTAAAAATTCACTATGCATTTTCGATACCACCCAGCACTCAGGGATTTTAAGAAAAGCTTTAATGGTGTCTTAGGTATCTGCGAAAAATTAACAGTACAACAATTATAACGTTAACAATTTATTTTAAAGGTTACATCCACTAACGTTAAAAAAATTTTTATTAATAATTTAAAAATTCACTATGGATTTTTGAATACACCCAGTATTTTCACCCAGTATTTTAAAGTATCTTAGGTATCTGCGAAAAATTCATGGTACAACAATTATAAGGCTAACAATTTATTTTAAAGGGGTATATCCACCGACGTTAAAAATTTTTTTTTGTTAATTTAGAAACTCACTATGCATTTTTGAAGCCACCCAGCCCTCAGGAATTTTAAGAGAAGCTTCAGGAGCGTCTTGGGTATCTGCAGAAAATTCATAGTTCAACAATTATAACGCTAACAATTTATTTTAAGGGGTATATCCACTGACGTTAAAAAATTATTTTATTGTTAATTTAAAAATTCACCATGGAATTTCAAAGCCACCCAGCACTCAGGGATTTTAAGAGAAGTTTTAAAAGTGTCTTAGGTATTTGCAAAAAATTCATAGTACAACAAGTATAACGCTAACAATTTATTTTAAAGGGGTACATCCACTGACGTTAAAAAAATATTTTATGGTAATTTAAAAATTCACTATGGATTTTCAAGGAAACCCAGCACTCAGGATTTTAAGCGAAGCTTTAAAAGTGTCTTAGATATCTGCAGAAAATTCATAGTACAACAATTATAACGCTAACAATTTATTTAAAAGGGTTACCTCCACTGACTTTAAAAATTTTTTTAATTGTTAATTAAAAATTCACTATAGATTTTTGAAGTTATCCAGCACTCAGGGATTCTAAGAGAAGCTTTAAAAGTGTCTTAGGTATCTGCGAAAAATTCATAGTATAACAATTATAACGCTAACAATTTAATTTTATAGGGGTACATCCACAGACGTTAAAAAATTTTTTTGTTCATTAAAAATTCACTATGGATTTTCAAAGCCACCCAGCACTCAGGGATTTTAAGAGAAGCTTCAAAGAGTCTTAGATATCTGTGAAAAATTCACAGTACAACAATTATAATGCTAACAATTTATTTTATAGGGATACATCCACTGACATAAAAAAATTTTTATTGTTAATTTAAAAATTCATTATGGATTCTTGAAGACACCCAGCACTCAGGGATTTTAAGAAAAGCTTTAAAAGTGTCTTAGATATCTGCGAAAAATTCATGGTACAACAATTATGACGCTAACAAATTATTTAAGGGGTATATCCACTGACGTTAAAAAATTATTTTATTGTTAATTTAAAAATTCACCATGGAATTTCAAAGCCCCCAGCTCTCAGGATTTTAAGAGAAGTTTTAAAAGTGTCTTAGGTATTGCAAAAAATTCATAGTACAATAATTATACCGCTAACAATTTATTTTAAAGCGATAAAATCCACTGACGTTAAAAAAATTTTTTATTGTTAATTTAAAAATTAACTATGGATTTTTTAAAGCCACCCAGAACTCAGAAATTCTAAGAGTAGCTTAAAAGTGTCTTAGGTATCTGCAAAAAATCATAATATAACAATTATAACGCTAACAATTTATTTTATAGGGATAATCCACTGACGTTAAAAAAATTTTTTATTGTTAATTTAAAAATTCACTATGAATTTCAAAGCCACCCAGCACTCAGGGATTTTAAGAGAAACTTTAGAAATGTCTTAGGTATCTGTGAAAAATTCAAAGTACAACAATTAAAACGCTAACAATTTATTTTAAAGAGGTACATCCACTGACGTTAAAAAAATTTTTTTTTGTTAATTTAAAATTCACTATGCATTTTTGAGAGTGCCACTGAGAGTGCCACTGAGAGTGCCACTGAGACTGCCACTGAGAGTGCCACTGAGACTGCCACTGAGAGTGCCACTGAGAGTGCCACTGAGAGTGCCACTGAGAGTGCCACTGAGAGTGCCACTGAGAGTGCCACTGAGATTGCCACTGAGACTGCCACTGGGACTGCCACTGAGACTGCCACTGAGACTGCCACTGAGACTGCCACTGAGAGTGCCACTGAGAGTGCCACTGAGAGTGCCATTGAGAGTGCCACTGAGAGTGCCACTGAGAGTGCCACTGAGAGTGCCACTGAGAGTGCCACTGAGAGTGCCACTGACAGTGCCACTGAGAGTGCCACTGAGAGTGCCACTGAGAGTGCCACTGGGACTGCCACTGAGACTGCCACTGAGAGTGCCACTGAAAGTGCCACTGAGAGTGCCACTGAGACTGCCACTGAGACTGCCACTGAGACTGCCACTGAGAGTGCCACTGAGACTGCCACTGAGAGTGCCACTGAGAGTGCCACTGAGAGTGCCACTGAGAGTGCCACTGAGAGTGCCACTGAGACTGCCACTGAGACTGCCACTGGGACTGCCACTGAGACTGCCACTGAGAGTGCCACTGAGAGTGCCACTGAGAGTGTCACTGAGAGTGCCACTGAGAGTGCCACTGAGACTGCCACTGGGACTGCCACTGAGACTGCCACTGAGAGTGCCACTGAGAGTGCCACTGAGAGTGCCATTGAGAGTGCCACTGAGAGTGCCACTGAGACTGCCACTAAGACTGCCACTGGGACTGCCACTGGGACTGCCACTGAGAGTGCCACTGAGAGTGCCACTGAGAGTGTCACTGAGACTGCCACTGAGACTGCCACTGAGAGTGCCTCTGAGAGTGCCACTGAGAGTGTCACTGAGACTGCCACTGAGAGTGCCACTGAGAGTGCCACTGAGAGTGCTACTGAGACTGCCACTGAGACTGACACTGAGACCGCCACTGGGACTGGCACTGGGACTGCCACTGAGAGTGCCACTGAGAGTGCCACTGAGAGTGCCACTGAGAGTTCCACTGAAAGTGCCACTGAGAGTGCCACTGAGAGTGTTACTGAGAGTGCCACTGAGAGTGCCACTGAGAGTGCCACTGAGAGTGCCACTGAGACTGCCACTGGGACTGCCACTGAGACTGCCACTGAGAGTGCCACTGAGAGTGCCACTGAGAGTGCCACTGAGAGTGTCACTGAGACTGTCACTGAGAGTGCCACTGAGAGTGCCACTGAGAGTGCCACTGAGAGTGTCACTGAGACTGCCACTGAGAGTGTTACTGAGAGTGCCACTGAGAGTGCCACTGAAAGTGCCACTGAGACTGCCACTGAGACTGCCACTGAGAGTGCCACTGAGAGTGCCACTGAGAGTGCCACTGAGACTGCCACTGAGACTGAAACTGAGACTGCCACTGGGACTGTCACTGTAAGTGCCACTGAGAGTTCCACTGAAAATGCCACTGAGAGTGCCACTGAGAGTGCCACTGAGATTGCCACTGAGAGTGCCACTGAGAGTGCCACTGAGAGTGCCACTGAGAGTGCCACTGAGAGTGCCACTGAGACTGCCACTGAGAGTGCCACTGAGAGTGCCACTGAGAGTGCCACTGAGAGTGCCACTGAGAGTGCCACTGAGAGTGCCACTGAGACTGCCACTGAGAGTGACACTGAGAGTGCCACTGAGAGTGCCACTGAGTACTGGTACAACAATTATAACGCTAACAATTTATTTTAAGGGGTATATCCACTGACGTTAAAAAAATTTTTATTGTTAATTTAAAAATTCACTATGGGTTTTCAAAGCAACCCAGCACTCAGGGATTTTAAGAGAAGCTTTAAAAGTGTCTTAGGTTTCTGTGAAAAATTCATAGTACAACAATTATAATGCTGACAATTTATTTTAAAGGGGTACATCCACTGACGTTAAAAAAATTTTTTATTGTTAATTTAAAAATTCATTATGGATTCTTGAAGACACCCAGCACTCAGGGATTTTAAGAGAAGCTTTAAAAGTGTCTTAGGGATCTGTAGAGAATTCAAATTACAACAATTATAACGCTAACAATTTATTTTAAAGGGGTAAATCCACTGACGTTATGAAAAATTTTTATTGTTAATTTAAAAATTCACTATGCATTTTCGAATCCACCCAGCACTCAGGGATTTTAAGAGAAGCTTTAAAAGTGTCTTAGGTATCTGCGAAAAATTCATGGTACAACCATTATAAGGCTGACGTTAAAATTTTTTTTTTGTAAATTTATAAATTCACTATGCATTTTTGAAGCAACCCAGCACTCAAGGACTTTAAGAGAAGCTTTAAAAGTGTCTTAGGTATCTGCGAAAAATTTATGGTACAACAATTGTAACGCTAACAATTTATTTTAGAGGTGTAAGTCCACTGACGTTAAAAAAATTTTTTTTGTTAATTTAAAAATTCACTATAGATTTTCGAAGACGCCCAGCACTCAAGGATTTTAAGAGAAGCTTTAAAAGTGTCTTAGGTATTTGCAAAAAATTCATAGTTCAACAATTATAACGCTAACAATTTATTTTAAGGGGTATATCCACTGACGTTAAAAAATTATTTTATTGTTAATTTAAAAATTCACCATGGAATTTCAAAGCCACCCAGTACTCAGGGATTTTAAGAGAAGTTTTAAAAGTGTCTTAGGTATTTGCAAAAAATTCATAGTACAACAATTATAACGCTAACAATTTATTTTAAAGGGGTACATCCACTGACGTTAAAAAAATATTTTATGGTAATTTAAAAATTCACTATGGATTTTCAAAGAAACCCAGCACTCAGGGATTTTAAGCGAAGCTTTAAAAGTGTCTTAGATATCTGCAAAAAATTCATAGTACAACAATTATAACGCTAACAATTTATTTAAAAGGGTTACCTCCACTGATTTAAAAAATTTTTTTTATTGTGAATTTAAAAATTCACTATAGATTTTTGAAGTTATCCAGCACTCAGGGATTTTAAGAGAAGCTTTAAAAGTGTCTTAGGTATCTGCGAAAAATTCATAGTATAACAATTATAACGCTAACAATTTATTTTATAGGGGTACATCCACAGACGTTAAAAAAATTTTTTTGTTCATTTAAAAATTCACTATGGATTTTCAAAGCCACCCAGCACTCAGGGATTTTAAAAGAAGCTTTTAAAGAGTCTTAGATATCTGTGAAAAATTCACAGTACAACAATTATAATGCTAACAATTTATTTTATAGGGGTACATCCACTGACATCAAAAAAAATTTTTATTGTTAATTTAAAAATTCATTATGGATTCTTGAAGACACCCAGCACTCAGGGATTTTAAGAAAAGCTTTAAAAGTGTCTTAGATATCTGCGAAAAATTCATGGTACAACAATTATAACGGTAACAATTTATTTTAAAGAAATACTTCCAATGACGTTAAAAATTTTTTTTTTGTTAATTTAAAAATTCACTATGCATTTTCGATACCACCCAGCACTCAGGGATTTTAAGAAAAGCTTTAATGGTGTCTTAGGTATCTGCGAAAAATTAACAGTACAACAATTATAACGTTAACAATTTATTTTAAAGGTTACATCCACTAACGTTAAAAAAATTTTTATTAATAATTTAAAAATTCACTATGGATTTTTGAATACACCCAGTATTTTTAAAAGTATCTTAGGTATCTGCGAAAAATTCATGGTACAACAATTATAAGGCTAACAATTTATTTTAAAGGGGTATATCCACCGACGTTAAAAATTTTTTTTTGTTAATTTAAAAACTCACTATGCATTTTTGAAGCCACCCAGCCCTCAGGAATTTTAAGAGAAGCTTCAGGAGCGTCTTGGGTATCTGCAGAAAATTCATAGTTCAACAATTATAACGCTAACAATTTATTTTAAGGGGTATATCCACTGACGTTAAAAAATTATTTTATTGTTAATTTAAAAATTCACCATGGAATTTCAAAGCCACCCAGCACTCAGGGATTTTAAGAGAAGTTTTAAAAGTGTCTTAGGTATTTGCAAAAAATTCATAGTACAACAATTATAACGCTAACAATTTATTTTAAAGGGGTACATCCACTGACGTTAAAAAAATATTTTATGGTAATTTAAAAATTCACTATGGATTTTCAAGGAAACCCAGCACTCAGGGATTTTAAGCGAAGCTTTAAAAGTGTCTTAGATATCTGCAGAAAATTCATAGTACAACAATTATAACGCTAACAATTTATTTAAAAGGGTTACCTCCACTGACTTTAAAAATTTTTTTAATTGTTAATTTAAAAATTCACTATAGATTTTTGAAGTTATCCAGCACTCAGGGATTCTAAGAGAAGCTTTAAAAGTGTCTTAGGTATCTGCGAAAAATTCATAGTATAACAATTATAACGCTAACAATTTATTTTATAGGGGTACATCCACAGACGTTAAAAAAATTTTTTTGTTCATTTAAAAATTCACTATGGATTTTCAAAGCCACCCAGCACTCAGGGATTTTAAGAGAAGCTTTCAAAGAGTCTTAGATATCTGTGAAAAATTCACAGTACAACAATTATAATGCTAACAATTTATTTTATAGGGATACATCCACTGACATAAAAAAAATTTTTATTGTTAATTTAAAAATTCATTATGGATTCTTGAAGACACCCAGCACTCAGGGATTTTAAGAAAAGCTTTAAAAGTGTCTTAGATATCTGCGAAAAATTCATGGTACAACAATTATGACGCTAACAAATTATTTTAAGGGGTATATCCACTGACGTTAAAAAATTATTTTATTGTTAATTTAAAAATTCACCATGGAATTTCAAAGCCCCCCAGCACTCAGGGATTTTAAGAGAAGTTTTAAAAGTGTCTTAGGTATTTGCAAAAAATTCATAGTACAATAATTATACCGCTAACAATTTATTTTAAAGCGATAAATCCACTGACGTTAAAAAATTTTTTATTGTTAATTTAAAAATTAACTATGGATTTTTAAAGCCACCCAGAACTCAGAAATTCTAAGAGTAGCTTTAAAAGTGTCTTAGGTATCTGCAAAAAATTCATAATATAACAATTATAACGCTAACAATTTATTTTATAGGGATAAATCCACTGACGTTAAAAAAATTTTTTATTGTTAATTTAAAAATTCACTATGAATTTTCAAAGCCACCCAGCACTCAGGGATTTTAAGAGAAACTTTAGAAATGTCTTAGGTATCTGTGAAAAATTCAAAGTACAACAATTAAAACGCTAACAATTTATTTTAAAGAGGTACATCCACTGACGTTAAAAAAATTTTTTTTTGTTAATTTAAAATTCACTATGCATTTTTGAGAGTGCCACTGAGAGTGCCACTGAGAGTGCCACTGAGACTGCCACTGAGAGTGCCACTGAGACTGCCACTGAGAGTGCCACTGAGAGTGCCACTGAGAGTGCCACTGAGAGTGCCACTGAGAGTGCCACTGAGAGTGCCACTGAGATTGCCACTGAGACTGCCACTGGGACTGCCACTGAGACTGCCACTGAGACTGCCACTGAGACTGCCACTGAGAGTGCCACTGAGAGTGCCACTGAGAGTGCCATTGAGAGTGCCACTGAGAGTGCCACTGAGAGTGCCACTGAGAGTGCCACTGAGAGTGCCACTGAGAGTGCCACTGACAGTGCCACTGAGAGTGCCACTGAGAGTGCCACTGAGAGTGCCACTGGGACTGCCACTGAGACTGCCACTGAGAGTGCCACTGAAAGTGCCACTGAGAGTGCCACTGAGACTGCCACTGAGACTGCCACTGAGACTGCCACTGAGAGTGCCACTGAGACTGCCACTGAGAGTGCCACTGAGAGTGCCACTGAGAGTGCCACTGAGAGTGCCACTGAGAGTGCCACTGAGACTGCCACTGAGACTGCCACTGGGACTGCCACTGAGACTGCCACTGAGAGTGCCACTGAGAGTGCCACTGAGAGTGTCACTGAGAGTGCCACTGAGAGTGCCACTGAGACTGCCACTGGGACTGCCACTGAGACTGCCACTGAGAGTGCCACTGAGAGTGCCACTGAGAGTGCCATTGAGAGTGCCACTGAGAGTGCCACTGAGACTGCCACTAAGACTGCCACTGGGACTGCCACTGGGACTGCCACTGAGAGTGCCACTGAGAGTGCCACTGAGAGTGTCACTGAGACTGCCACTGAGACTGCCACTGAGAGTGCCTCTGAGAGTGCCACTGAGAGTGTCACTGAGACTGCCACTGAGAGTGCCACTGAGAGTGCCACTGAGAGTGCTACTGAGACTGCCACTGAGACTGACACTGAGACCGCCACTGGGACTGGCACTGGGACTGCCACTGAGAGTGCCACTGAGAGTGCCACTGAGAGTGCCACTGAGAGTTCCACTGAAAGTGCCACTGAGAGTGCCACTGAGAGTGTTACTGAGAGTGCCACTGAGAGTGCCACTGAGAGTGCCACTGAGAGTGCCACTGAGACTGCCACTGGGACTGCCACTGAGACTGCCACTGAGAGTGCCACTGAGAGTGCCACTGAGAGTGCCACTGAGAGTGCCACTGAGAGTTCCACTGAAAGTGCCACTGAGAGTGCCACTGAGAGTGTTACTGAGAGTGCCACTGAGAGTGCCACTGAGAGTGCCACTGAGAGTGCCACTGAGACTGCCACTGGGACTGCCACTGAGACTGCCACTGAGAGTGCCACTGAGAGTGCCACTGAGAGTGCCACTGAGAGTGTCACTGAGACTGTCACTGAGAGTGCCACTGAGAGTGCCACTGAGAGTGCCACTGAGAGTGTCACTGAGACTGCCACTGAGAGTGTTACTGAGAGTGCCACTGAGAGTGCCACTGAAAGTGCCACTGAGACTGCCACTGAGACTGCCACTGAGAGTGCCACTGAGAGTGCCACTGAGAGTGCCACTGAGACTGCCACTGAGACTGAAACTGAGACTGCCACTGGGACTGTCACTGTAAGTGCCACTGAGAGTTCCACTGAAAATGCCACTGAGAGTGCCACTGAGAGTGCCACTGAGATTGCCACTGAGAGTGCCACTGAGAGTGCCACTGAGAGTGCCACTGAGAGTGCCACTGAGAGTGCCACTGAGACTGCCACTGAGAGTGCCACTGAGAGTGCCACTGAGAGTGCCACTGAGAGTGCCACTGAGAGTGCCACTGAGAGTGCCACTGAGACTGCCACTGAGAGTGACACTGAGAGTGCCACTGAGAGTGCCACTGAGTACTGGTACAACAATTATAACGCTAACAATTTATTTTAAGGGGTATATCCACTGACGTTAAAAAAATTTTTATTGTTAATTTAAAAATTCACTATGGGTTTTCAAAGCAACCCAGCACTCAGGGATTTTAAGAGAAGCTTTAAAAGTGTCTTAGGTTTCTGTGAAAAATTCATAGTACAACAATTATAATGCTGACAATTTATTTTAAAGGGGTACATCCACTGACGTTAAAAAAATTTTTTATTGTTAATTTAAAAATTCATTATGGATTCTTGAAGACACCCAGCACTCAGGGATTTTAAGAGAAGCTTTAAAAGTGTCTTAGGGATCTGTAGAGAATTCAAATTACAACAATTATAACGCTAACAATTTATTTTAAAGGGGTAAATCCACTGACGTTATGAAAAATTTTTATTGTTAATTTAAAAATTCACTATGCATTTTCGAATCCACCCAGCACTCAGGGATTTTAAGAGAAGCTTTAAAAGTGTCTTAGGTATCTGCGAAAAATTCATGGTACAACCATTATAAGGCTGACGTTAAAATTTTTTTTTTGTAAATTTATAAATTCACTATGCATTTTTGAAGCAACCCAGCACTCAAGGACTTTAAGAGAAGCTTTAAAAGTGTCTTAGGTATCTGCGAAAAATTTATGGTACAACAATTGTAACGCTAACAATTTATTTTAGAGGTGTAAGTCCACTGACGTTAAAAAAATTTTTTTTGTTAATTTAAAAATTCACTATAGATTTTCGAAGACGCCCAGCACTCAAGGATTTTAAGAGAAGCTTTAAAAGTGTCTTAGGTATTTGCAAAAAATTCATAGTTCAACAATTATAACGCTAACAATTTATTTTAAGGGGTATATCCACTGACGTTAAAAAATTATTTTATTGTTAATTTAAAAATTCACCATGGAATTTCAAAGCCACCCAGTACTCAGGGATTTTAAGAGAAGTTTTAAAGTGTCTTAGGTATTTGCAAAAAATTCATAGTACAACAATTATAACGCTAACAATTTATTTTAAAGGGGTACATCCACTGACGTTAAAAAAATATTTTATGGTAATTTAAAAATTCACTATGGATTTTCAAAGAAACCCAGCACTCAGGGATTTTAAGCGAAGCTTTAAAAGTGTCTTAGATATCTGCAAAAAATTCATAGTACAACAATTATAACGCTAACAATTTATTTAAAAGGGTTACCTCCACTGATTTAAAAAATTTTTTTTATTGTGAATTTAAAAATTCACTATAGATTTTTGAAGTTATCCAGCACTCAGGGATTTTAAGAGAAGCTTTAAAAGTGTCTTAGGTATCTGCGAAAAATTCATAGTATAACAATTATAACGCTAACAATTTATTTTATAGGGGTACATCCACAGACGTTAAAAAAATTTTTTTGTTCATTTAAAAATTCACTATGGATTTTCAAAGCCACCCAGCACTCAGGGATTTTAAAAGAAGCTTTTAAAGAGTCTTAGATATCTGTGAAAAATTCACAGTACAACAATTATAATGCTAACAATTTATTTTATAGGGGTACATCCACTGACATCAAAAAAAATTTTTATTGTTAATTTAAAAATTCATTATGGATTCTTGAAGACACCCAGCACTCAGGGATTTTAAGAAAAGCTTTAAAAGTGTCTTAGATATCTGCGAAAAATTCATGGTACAACAATTATAACGGTAACAATTTATTTTAAAGAAATACTTCCAATGACGTTAAAAATTTTTTTTTTGTTAATTTAAAAATTCACTATGCATTTTCGATACCACCCAGCACTCAGGGATTTTAAGAAAAGCTTTAATGGTGTCTTAGGTATCTGCGAAAAATTAACAGTACAACAATTATAACGTTAACAATTTATTTTAAAGGTTACATCCACTAACGTTAAAAAAATTTTTATTAATAATTTAAAAATTCACTATGGATTTTTGAATACACCCAGTATTTTTAAAAGTATCTTAGGTATCTGCGAAAAATTCATGGTACAACAATTATAAGGCTAACAATTTATTTTAAAGGGGTATATCCACCGACGTTAAAAATTTTTTTTTGTTAATTTAAAAACTCACTATGCATTTTTGAAGCCACCCAGCCCTCAGGAATTTTAAGAGAAGCTTCAGGAGCGTCTTGGGTATCTGCAGAAAATTCATAGTTCAACAATTATAACGCTAACAATTTATTTTAAGGGGTATATCCACTGACGTTAAAAAATTATTTTATTGTTAATTTAAAAATTCACCATGGAATTTCAAAGCCACCCAGCACTCAGGGATTTTAAGAGAAGTTTTAAAAGTGTCTTAGGTATTTGCAAAAAATTCATAGTACAACAATTATAACGCTAACAATTTATTTTAAAGGGGTACATCCACTGACGTTAAAAAAATATTTTATGGTAATTTAAAAATTCACTATGGATTTTCAAGGAAACCCAGCACTCAGGGATTTTAAGCGAAGCTTTAAAAGTGTCTTAGATATCTGCAGAAAATTCATAGTACAACAATTATAACGCTAACAATTTATTTAAAAGGGTTACCTCCACTGACTTTAAAAATTTTTTTAATTGTTAATTTAAAAATTCACTATAGATTTTTGAAGTTATCCAGCACTCAGGGATTCTAAGAGAAGCTTTAAAAGTGTCTTAGGTATCTGCGAAAAATTCATAGTATAACAATTATAACGCTAACAATTTATTTTATAGGGGTACATCCACAGACGTTAAAAAAATTTTTTTGTTCATTTAAAAATTCACTATGGATTTTCAAAGCCACCCAGCACTCAGGGATTTTAAGAGAAGCTTTCAAAGAGTCTTAGATATCTGTGAAAAATTCACAGTACAACAATTATAATGCTAACAATTTATTTTATAGGGATACATCCACTGACATAAAAAAAATTTTTATTGTTAATTTAAAAATTCATTATGGATTCTTGAAGACACCCAGCACTCAGGGATTTTAAGAAAAGCTTTAAAAGTGTCTTAGATATCTGCGAAAAATTCATGGTACAACAATTATGACGCTAACAAATTATTTTAAGGGGTATATCCACTGACGTTAAAAAATTATTTTATTGTTAATTTAAAAATTCACCATGGAATTTCAAAGCCCCCCAGCACTCAGGGATTTTAAGAGAAGTTTTAAAAGTGTCTTAGGTATTTGCAAAAAATTCATAGTACAATAATTATACCGCTAACAATTTATTTTAAAGCGATAAATCCACTGACGTTAAAAAAATTTTTTATTGTTAATTTAAAAATTAACTATGGATTTTTAAAGCCACCCAGAACTCAGAAATTCTAAGAGTAGCTTTAAAAGTGTCTTAGGTATCTGCAAAAAATTCATAATATAACAATTATAACGCTAACAATTTATTTTATAGGGATAAATCCACTGACGTTAAAAAAATTTTTTATTGTTAATTTAAAAATTCACTATGAATTTTCAAAGCCACCCAGCACTCAGGGATTTTAAGAGAAACTTTAGAAATGTCTTAGGTATCTGTGAAAAATTCAAAGTACAACAATTAAAACGCTAACAATTTATTTTAAAGAGGTACATCCACTGACGTTAAAAAAATTTTTTTTTGTTAATTTAAAATTCACTATGCATTTTTGAGAGTGCCACTGAGAGTGCCACTGAGAGTGCCACTGAGACTGCCACTGAGAGTGCCACTGAGACTGCCACTGAGAGTGCCACTGAGAGTGCCACTGAGAGTGCCACTGAGAGTGCCACTGAGAGTGCCACTGAGAGTGCCACTGAGATTGCCACTGAGACTGCCACTGGGACTGCCACTGAGACTGCCACTGAGACTGCCACTGAGACTGCCACTGAGAGTGCCACTGAGAGTGCCACTGAGAGTGCCATTGAGAGTGCCACTGAGAGTGCCACTGAGAGTGCCACTGAGAGTGCCACTGAGACTGCCACTGAGACTGCCACTGAGACTGCCACTGGGACTGCCACTGAGAGTGCCACTGAGAGTGCCACTGAGAGTGCCACTGAGAGTGCCACTGGGACTGCTACTGAGACTGCCACTGAGAGTGCCACTGAGAGTGCCACTGAGAGTGCCACTGAGAGTGCCACTGAGACTGCCACTGAGACTGCCACTGAGAGTGCCACTGAGAGTGCTACTGAGAGTGCCACTGAGAGTGCCACTGAGACTGCCACTGGGACTGCCACTGGGACTGCCACTGGGACTGCCACTAAGAGTGCCACTGATAGTGCCACTGAGAGTGCCACTGAGAGTGCTACTGAGAGTGCCACTGAGAGTGCCACTGAGACAGCCACTGAGACTGCCACTGGGACTGCCACTGAGACTGCCACTGAGAGTGCCACTGAGAGTGCCACTGAGAGTGCCACTGAGAGTGCCACTGAGAGTGCCACTGAGTGTGCCACTGAGAGTGCCACTGAGAGTGCCACTGAGAGTGCCACTGAGAGTGCCACTGAGAGTGCCACTGAGACTGCCACTGAGACTGCCACTGGGACTGCCACTGAGACTGCCACTGAGAGTGCCACTGAGAGTGCCACTGAGATTGTCACTGAGAGTGCCACTGAGAGTGCCACTGAGACTGCCACTGGGACTGCCACTGAGACTGCCACTGAGAGTGCCACTGAGAGTGCCATTGAGAGTGCCACTGAGAGTGCCACTGAGACTGCCACTGAGACTGCCACTGAGACTGCCACTGGGACTGCCACTGAGACTGCCTCTGAGAGTGCCACTGAGAGTGCCACTGAGAGTGCCACTGAGGGTGTCACTGAGACTGCCACTGAGAGTGCCACTGAGAGTGCCACTGAGAGTGCCACTGAGACTGCCACTGGGACTGCCACTGAGACTGCCTCTGAGAGTGCCACTGAGAGTGCCACTGAGAGTGACACTGAGAGTGTCACTGAGATTGCCACTGAGAGTGCCACTGAGAGTGCCACTGAGACTGCCACTGAGACTGCCACTGAGACTGCCACTGGGACTGTCACTGAGAGTGCCACTGAGAGTTCCACTGAAAATGCCACTGAGAGTGCCACTGAGAGTGCCACTGAGAGTGCCACTGAGAGTGCCACTGAGAGTGCCACTGAGACTGCCACTGAGAGTGCCACTGAGAGTGCCACTGAGAGCGCCACTGAGAGTGCCGCTGGGACTGCCACTGAGACTGCCACTGAGAGTGCCACTGAGAGTGCCACTGAGAGTGTCACTGAGACTGCCACTGAGAGTGCCACTGAGAGTGTCACTGAGACTGCCACTGAGAGGGCCACTGAGAGTGCCACTGAGAGTGCCACTGAGAGTGCCACTGAGACTGCCACTGGGACTGCCACTGAGACTGCCTCTGAGAGTGCCACTGAAAGTGCCACTGAGAGTGCCACTGAGAGTGCCACTGAGAGTGTCACTGAGACTGCCACTGAGAGTGCCACTGAGAGTGCCACTGAGAGTGCCACTGAGAGTGCCACTGAGATTGCCACTGAGACTGCCACTGGGACTCCCACTGAGAGTGCCACTGAAAGTGCAACTGAGAGTGCCACTGAGAGTGCCACTGAGAGTGCCACTGAGAGTGCCACTGAGACTGCCACTGAGAGTGCCACTGAGAGTGCCACTGAGAGTGCCACTGAGAGTGCCACTGAGAGTGCCACTGAGAGTGTCACTGAGACTGCCACTGAGAGTGCTACTGAGAGTGCCACTGAGATTGCCACTGAGAGTGCCACTGAGAGTGCCACTGAGAGTGCCACTGATACTGCCACTGGGACTGCCACTGGGACTGCCACTGAGAGTGCCACTGAGAGTGCCACTGAGAGTGCCACAGAGACTGCCACTGAGAGTGCCACTGAGAGTGTCACTGAGAGTGCCACTGAGAGTGCCACTGAGAGTGCCACTGAGAGTGCCACTGAGAGTGCCACTGAGACTGCCACTGGAACTGCCACTGGGACTGCCACTGAGAGTGCCACTGAGAGTGCCACTGAGAGTGCCACTGAGAGTGCCACTGAGAGTGCCACTGAGAGTGCCACTGAGAGTGCCACTGAGAGTGCCACTGAGACTGCCACTGGGACTGCCACTGGGACTGCCACTGAGAGTGCCACTGAGAGTGCCACTGAGAGTGCCACTGAGAGTGCCACTGAGAGTGCCACTGAGACTGCCACTGAGAGTGCCACTGAGAGTGCCACTGAGAGTGCCACTGAGAGTGCCACTGAGAGTGCCACTGTGACTGCAACTGGGACTGCCACTGAGAGTGCCACTGAGAGTGCCACTGAGAGTGCCACTGAGAGTGCCACTGAGAGTGCCACTGAGAGTGCCACTGAGACTGCCACTTAGACTGCCACTGAGACTGCCACTGGGACTGCCACTGAGAGTGCCACTGAGAGTTCCACTGAAAGTGCCACTGAGATTGCCACTGAGAGTGCCACTAAGAGTGCCACTGGGAGTGCCACTGAGAGTGCCACTGAGAGTGCCACTGAGACTGCCACTGAGACTGCAACTGGGACTGCCACTGAGACTGCCACTGAGAGTGCCACTGAGAGTGCCACTGAGAGTGCCACTGAGAGTGCCACTGAGAGTGCCACTGAGACTGCCACTGAGAGTGCCACTGAGAGTGCCACTGAGTACTGGTACAACAATTATAACGCTAACAATTTATTTTAAGTGGTATATCCACTGACGTTAAAAAAATTTTTATTGTTAATTTAAAAATTCACTATGGGTTTTCAAAGCCACCCAGCACTCAGGGATTTTAAGAGAAGCTTTAAAAGTGTCTTAGATTTCTGTGAAAAATTCATAGTACAACAATTATAATGCTAACAATTTATTTTAAAGGGGTACATCCACTGACGTTAAAAAATTTTTTTATTGTTAATTTAAAAATTCATTATGGATTCTTGAAGACACCCAGCACTCAGGGATTTTAAGAGAAGCTTTAAAAGTGTCTTAGGGATCTGTAGAGAATTCAAATTACAACAATTATAACGCTAACAATTTATTTTAAAAGGGTAAATCCACTGACGTCATGAAAAAATTTTATTGTTAATTTAAAAATTCACTATGCATTTTCGAATCCACCCAACACTCAGGGATTTTAAGAGAAGCTTTAAAAGTGTCTTAGGTATCTGCGAAAAATTCATGGTACAACCATTATAAGGCTAACAATTTATTTAAAAGGGGTACATCCACTGACGTTAAAATTTTTTTTTTGTAAATTTATAAATTCACTATGCATTTTTTAAGCAACCCAGCACTCAAGGACTTTAAGAGAAGCTTTAAAAGTGTCTTAGGTATCTGCGAAAAATTTATGGTACAACAATTATAACGCTAACAATTTATTTTAGAGGGGTAAGTCCACTGACGTTAAAAAATTTTTTTTTTGTTAATTTAAAAATTCACTATGGATTTTCGAAGACGCCCAGCACTCAAGGATTTTAAGAGAAGCTTTAAAAGTGTCTTAGGTATTTGCAAAAAATTCATAGTTCAACAATTATAACGCTAACAATTTATTTTAAGGGGTATATCCACTGACGTTAAAAAATTATTTTATTGTTAATTTAAAAATTCACCATGGAATTTCAAAGCCACCCAGCACTCAGGGATTTTAAGAGAAGTTTTAAAAGTGTCTTAGGTATTTGCAAAAAATTCATAGTACAACAATTATAACGCTAACAATTTATTTTAAAGTGGTACATCCACTGACGTTAAAAAAATATTTTATGGTAATTTAAAAATTCACTATGGATTTTCAAAGAAACCCGGCACTCAGGGATTTTAAGCAAAGCTTTAAAAGTGTCTTAGATATCTGCAGAAAATTCATAGTACAACAATTATAACGCTAACAATTTATTTAAAAGGGTTACCTCCACTGACTTTAAAAATTTTTTTTATTGTTAATTTAAAAATTCACTATAGATTTTTGAAGTTATCCAGCACTCAGGAATTTTAAGAGAAGCTTTAAAAGTGTCTTAGGTATCTGCGAAAAATTCATAGTATAACAATTATAACGCTAACAATTTATTTTATAGGGGTACATCCACAGACGTTAAAAAAATTTTTTTGTTCATTTAAAAATTCACTATGGATTTTCAAAGCCACCCAGCACTCAGGGATTTTAGGAGAAGCTTTAAAAGTGTCTTGGATATCTGCGAAAAATTCATGGTACAACAATTATAACGGTAACAATTTATTTTAAAGAAATACTTCCAATGACGTTAAAAATTTTTTTTTTGTTAATTTAAAAATTCACTATGCATTTTCAAACCCACCCAGCACTCAGGGATTTTAAAAGAAGCTTTAGAAGTGTTTTAGCTATCTGTGAAAAATTCATAGTACAACAATTATAACGCAAACAATTTATTTTAAAGGGATATATCCACTGACGTTAAAAAAATTTTTTTGTTGATTTAAAAATTTACTATGGAATTTCAAAGCCACCCAGCACTCAGGGATTTTAAGAGAAGCTTTAATGGTGTCTTAGGTATCTGTGAAAAATTAACAGTACAACAATTATAACGTTAACAATTTATTTTAAAGGTTACATTCACTAACGTTAAAAAATTTTTTATTGGTAATTTAAAAATTCACTATGGATTTTTGAATACACCCAGTATTTTTAAAAGTATCTTAGGTATCTGCGAAAAATTCATGGTACAACAATTATAAGGCTAACAATTTATTTTAAAGGGGTATATCCACCGACGTTAAAAATTTTTTTTTGTTAATTTAAAAACTCACTATGCATTTTTGAAGCCACCCAGCCCTCAGGAATTTTAAGAGAAGCTTCAGGAGCGTCTTGGGTATCTGCAGAAATTTCATAGTTCAACAATTATAACGCTAACAATTTATTTTAAAGAGGAATATCCACTGACGTAAAAAAATTTTTTTATTGTTAATTTTAAAATTCACTAGGCATTTTGGAAGCCACCCAGCACTCAAGGATTTTAAGAGAAGCTTTAAAAGTGTCTTAGGTATTTGCAAGAAATTCATAGTTCAACAATTATAACGCTAACAATTTATTTTAAGGGGTATATCCACTGACGTTAAAAAATAATTTTATTGTTAATTTAAAAATTCACCATGGAATTTCAAAGCCACCCAGCACTCAGGGATTTTAAGAGAAGTTTTAAAAGTGTCTTAGGTATTTGCAAAAAATTCATAGTACAACAATTATAACGCTAACAATTTATTTTAAAGGGGTACATCCACTGACGTTAAAAAAATATTTTTTGGTAATTTAAAAATTCACTATGGATTTTCAAAGAAACCCAGCACTCAGGGATTTTAAGCGAAGCTTTAAAAGTGTTTTAGATATCTGCAGAAAATTCATAGTACAACAATTATAACGCTAACAATTTATTTAAAAGGGTTACCTCCACTGACTTTAAAAATTTTTTTTATTGTTAATTTAAAAATTCACTATAGATTTTTGAAATTATCCAGCACCCAGGGATTTTAAGGGAAGCTTTAAAAGTGTCTTAGGTATCTGCGAAAAATTCATAGTATAACAATTATAACGCTAACAATTTATTTTATAGGGGTACATCCACAGACGTTAAAAAAATTTTTTTGTTCATTTAAAAATTCACTATGGATTTTCAAAGCCACCCAGCACTCAGGGATTTTAAGAAAAGCTTTTAAAGAGTCTTAGATATCTGTGAAAAATTCACAGTACAACAATTATAATGCTAACAATTTATTTTATAGGGGTATATCCACTGACATCAAAAAAAATTTTTATTGTTAATTTAAAAATTCATTATGGATTCTTGAAAACACCAGCACTCAGGGATTTTAAGAGAAGCTTTAAAAGTGTCTTAGATATCTGCGAAAAATTTATGGTACAACAATTATAACGGTAACAATTTATTTTAAAGAAATACTTCCACTGACGTAAAAAAATTTTTTTTTGTTAATTTAAAAATTCACTATGCATTTTCGAACCCACCCAGCACTCAGGGATTTTAAGAGAAGCTTTAGAAGTGTCTTAGCTATCTGTGAAAAATTCATAGTACAACAATTATAACGCTAACAATTTATTTTAAAGGAATATATCCACTGACGTTAAAAAAATTTTTTTGTTGATTTCAAAATTTACTATGGAATTTCAAAGCCACCCAGCACTCAAGGATTTTAAGAGAAGCTTTAATGGTGTCTTAGGTATCTGTGAAAAATTCACAGTACAACAATTATAACGCTAACAATTTATTTTAAAGGGTTACATCCACTAACGTTAAAAAAATTTTTATTGGTAATTTAAAAATTCACTATGGATTTTTGAATACACCCAGCACTCAGGGATTTTAAAAAAAGCTTTAAAAGTGTCTTAGATATCTGCAAAAAATTCATAGTACAACAATTATAACGCTAAAAATTTATTTTACAGGGGTATATCCACTGACGTCAAAAAAATTATTTTATTGTTAATTTATAAAATCAATATTGATTTTCGAAGACACCCAGCACTCAGGGATTTTAAGAGAAGCTTTAAAAGTGTCTTAGGTATCTGTAGAAAATTTATAGTTCAACAATTATAACGTTAACAATTTATTTTATAGGGGTAAATCCACTGACGTTAAAAAAATTTTTTTTTGTTAATTTAAAAGTTCACTATGGATTTTCGAAGTCACCCAGCACTCAGAGATTTTAACAGAAGCTTTAAAAGTGCCTTAGGTATCTGTGAAAAATTCATAGCACAACAATTATAACGCTAACAATTTATTTTAAAGTGGTACATCCACTGACGTTTAAAAAATTTTCTTTGTTAATTTAAAAATTCACTATGGATTTTCAAAGCCACCCAGCACTCAGAAATTTTAAGAGAAGCTTTAAAAGTGTCTTAGGTATCTGCGAAAAATTTATGGTACAACAATTATAACGCTAACAATTTATTTTAGAGGGGTAAGTCCACTGACGTTAAAAAAATTTTTTTTTTGTTAATTTAAAAATTCACTATGGATTTTCGAAGACGCCCAGCACTCAGGGATTTTAAAAGAAGCTTTAAAAGTGTCTTAGGTATCTGTAGAAAATTTATAGTTCAACAATTATAACGTTAACAATTTATTTTATAGGGGTAAATCCACTGACGTTAAAAAAATTTTTTTTTGTTAATTTAAAAGTTCACTATGGATTTTCGAAGTCACCCAGCACTCAGAGATTTTAACAGAAGCTTTAAAAGTGCCTTAGGTATCTGTGAAAAATTCATAGCACAACAATTATAACGCTAACAATTTATTTTAAAGGGTACATCCGCTGACGTTACAAATTTTTTTTATTGTTAATTTAAAAATTCACTATGGATTTTTGAAGTTACCCAGCACTTAGAAATTTTAAGAGAAGCTTTAAAGGTATCTTAGGTATCTGCGAAAAATTCATAGTACAACAATTATAACGCTAACAATTTATTTTAAAGAGGTACCTCCACTGACGTTAAAAAAATTTTTTGTTAATTTAAAAATTCACTATGGATTTTCAAAGTCACCCAGCTCTCAGGGATTTTAAGAGAAGCTTTAAAAGTGTCTTAGGTATCTGTGAAAAATTCATAGTACAACAATTATATCGCCAACAATTTATTTTAAAGGGATACATCCACTGACGTTAAAAATTTTTTTATTGTTAATTTAAAAATTCATTATGGATTTTTGAAGACACCCAGCACTCAGAAATTTTAAGAGAAGCTTCAAAAGTGTCTTAGGTATTTGCGAAAACTTCATGGAATAACAATTATAACGCTAACAATTTATTTTAAAGAGGTACATCCACCGACGTTAAAAATTTTTTTTATTGTTAATTTAAAAATTCATTATATATTTCTGAAAACACCCAGCACTCAGAAATTTTAAGAGAAGCTTCAAAAGTGTCTTAGGTATTTGCGAAAAATTCATGGAATAACAATTATAACGCTAACAATTTATTTTAAAGAGGTACTTCCACTGACGTTAAAAATTTTTTTTTTGTTAATTTATAAATTCACTATGGATTTTCAAAGCCACCCAGCGCTCAGGGATTTTAAGAGAAACTTTAGAAGTGTCTTAGGTATCTGCAAAAAATTTATGGTATAACAATTATAACGCTAACAATTTATTTTAAATGGGTATATCCACTGACGTTAAAAATTTTTCTTTTGTTAATTTAAAAATTCACTATGCATTTTCAAAGCCACCCAGCACTCAGAAATTCTAAGAGTAGCTTTAAAAGTGTCTTAGGTATCTGTAAAAAATTCATAATATAACAATTATAACGCTAACAATTTATTTTATAGGGATAAATCCACTGACGTTAAAAAAATTTTTTATTGTTAATTTAAAAATTCACTATGGATTTTCAAAGCCACCCAGCACTCAGGGATTTTAAGAGAAACTTTAGAAATGTCTTAGGTACCTGTGAAAAATTCAAAGTACAACAATTAAAACGCTAACAATTTATTTTAAACAGGTACATCCACTGACGTTAAAAAATTTTTTTTTTGTTAATTTAAAATTCACTATGCATTTTTGAGAGTGCCACTGAGAGTGCCACTGAGAGTGCCACTGAGACTGCCACTGAGAGTGCCACTGAGAGTGCCACTGAGAGTGCCACTGAGAGTGCCACTGAGATTGCCACTGAGACTGCCACTGGGACTGCCACTGAGACTGCCACTGAGAGTGCCACTGAGAGTGCCACTGAGAGTGCCACTGAGAGTGCCACTGAGAGTGCCACTGAGACTGCCACTGAGAGTGCCACTGAGAGTGCCATTGAGAGTGCCACTGAGAGTGCCACTGAGACTGCCACTGAGACTGCCACTAAGAGTGCCACTGAGAGTGCCACTGAGAGTGCCACTGAGAGTGCCACTGAGAGTGCTACTGAGAGTGATACTGAGACTGCCACTGAGACTGCCACTGAGACTGCCACTGGGACTGCCACTGGGACTGCCACTGGGACTGCCACTGGGACTGACACTGAGAATGCCACTGAGAGTGCCACTGAGAGTGCCACTGAGAGTGCCACTGAGAGTGCCACTGAGAGTGCCACTGAGACTGCCACTGAGGCTGCCACTGGGACTGCCACTGAGACTGCCACTGAGAGTGCCACTGAGAGTGCCACTGAGAGTGCCACTGAGAGTGCTACTGAGAGTGCCACTGAGAGTGCCACTGAGAGTGCCACTGAGAGTGCCACTGAGAGTGCCACTGAGAGTGCCACTGAGACTGCCACTGGGACTGCCACTGGGACTGCCACTAAGAGTGCCTCTGAGAGTGCCACTGAGAGTGTCACTGAGACTGCCACTGAGAGTGCCACTGAGAGTGCCACTGAGAGTGCTACTGAGACTGCCACTGAGACTGACACTGAGACCGCCACTGGGACTGGCACTGGGACTGCCACTGAGAGTGCCACTGAGAGTGCCACTGAGAGTGCCACTGAGAGTTCCACTGAAAGTGCCACTGAGAGTGCCACTGAGAGTGTTACTGAGAGTGCCACTGAGAGTGCCACTGAGAGTGCCACTGAGAGTGCCACTGAGACTGCCACTGGGACTGCCACTGAGACTGCCACTGAGAGTGCCACTGAGAGTGCCACTGAGAGTGCCACTGAGAGTGTCACTGAGACTGTCACTGAGAGTGCCACTGAGAGTGCCACTGAGAGTGCCACTGAGAGTGTCACTGAGACTGCCACTGAGAGTGTTACTGAGAGTGCCACTGAGAGTGCCACTGAAAGTGCCACTGAGACTGCCACTGAGACTGCCACTGAGAGTGCCACTGAGAGTGCCACTGAGAGTGCCACTGAGACTGCCACTGAGACTGAAACTGAGACTGCCACTGGGACTGTCACTGTAAGTGCCACTGAGAGTTCCACTGAAAATGCCACTGAGAGTGCCACTGAGAGTGCCACTGAGATTGCCACTGAGAGTGCCACTGAGAGTGCCACTGAGAGTGCCACTGAGAGTGCCACTGAGAGTGCCACTGAGACTGCCACTGAGAGTGCCACTGAGAGTGCCACTGAGAGTGCCACTGAGAGTGCCACTGAGAGTGCCACTGAGAGTGCCACTGAGACTGCCACTGAGAGTGACACTGAGAGTGCCACTGAGAGTGCCACTGAGTACTGGTACAACAATTATAACGCTAACAATTTATTTTAAGGGGTATATCCACTGACGTTAAAAAAATTTTTATTGTTAATTTAAAAATTCACTATGGGTTTTCAAAGCAACCCAGCACTCAGGGATTTTAAGAGAAGCTTTAAAAGTGTCTTAGGTTTCTGTGAAAAATTCATAGTACAACAATTATAATGCTGACAATTTATTTTAAAGGGGTACATCCACTGACGTTAAAAAAATTTTTTATTGTTAATTTAAAAATTCATTATGGATTCTTGAAGACACCCAGCACTCAGGGATTTTAAGAGAAGCTTTAAAAGTGTCTTAGGGATCTGTAGAGAATTCAAATTACAACAATTATAACGCTAACAATTTATTTTAAAGGGGTAAATCCACTGACGTTATGAAAATTTTTATTGTTAATTTAAAAATTCACTATGCATTTTCGAATCCACCCAGCACTCAGGGATTTTAAGAGAAGCTTTAAAAGTGTCTTAGGTATCTGCGAAAAATTCATGGTACAACCATTATAAGGCTGACGTTAAAATTTTTTTTTTGTAAATTTATAAATTCACTATGCATTTTTGAAGCAACCCAGCACTCAAGGACTTTAAGAGAAGCTTTAAAAGTGTCTTAGGTATCTGCGAAAAATTTATGGTACAACAATTGTAACGCTAACAATTTATTTTAGAGGTGTAAGTCCACTGACGTTAAAAAAATTTTTTTTGTTAATTTAAAAATTCACTATAGATTTTCGAAGACGCCCAGCACTCAAGGATTTTAAGAGAAGCTTTAAAAGTGTCTTAGGTATTTGCAAAAAATTCATAGTTCAACAATTATAACGCTAACAATTTATTTTAAGGGGTATATCCACTGACGTTAAAAAATTATTTTATTGTTAATTTAAAAATTCACCATGGAATTTCAAAGCCACCCAGTACTCAGGGATTTTAAGAGAAGTTTTAAAAGTGTCTTAGGTATTTGCAAAAAATTCATAGTACAACAATTATAACGCTAACAATTTATTTTAAAGGGGTACATCCACTGACGTTAAAAAAATATTTTATGGTAATTTAAAAATTCACTATGGATTTTCAAAGAAACCCAGCACTCAGGGATTTTAAGCGAAGCTTTAAAAGTGTCTTAGATATCTGCAAAAAATTCATAGTACAACAATTATAACGCTAACAATTTATTTAAAAGGGTTACCTCCACTGATTTAAAAAATTTTTTTTATTGTGAATTTAAAAATTCACTATAGATTTTTGAAGTTATCCAGCACTCAGGGATTTTAAGAGAAGCTTTAAAAGTGTCTTAGGTATCTGCGAAAAATTCATAGTATAACAATTATAACGCTAACAATTTATTTTATAGGGGTACATCCACAGACGTTAAAAAAATTTTTTTGTTCATTTAAAAATTCACTATGGATTTTCAAAGCCACCCAGCACTCAGGGATTTTAAAAGAAGCTTTTAAAGAGTCTTAGATATCTGTGAAAAATTCACAGTACAACAATTATAATGCTAACAATTTATTTTATAGGGGTACATCCACTGACATCAAAAAAAATTTTTATTGTTAATTTAAAAATTCATTATGGATTCTTGAAGACACCCAGCACTCAGGGATTTTAAGAAAAGCTTTAAAAGTGTCTTAGATATCTGCGAAAAATTCATGGTACAACAATTATAACGGTAACAATTTATTTTAAAGAAATACTTCCAATGACGTTAAAATTTTTTTTTTTGTTAATTTAAAAATTCACTATGCATTTTCGATACCACCCAGCACCAGGGATTTTAAGAAAAGCTTTAATGGTGTCTTAGGTATCTGCGAAAAATTAACAGTACAACAATTATAACGTTAACAATTTATTTTAAAGGTTACATCCACTAACGTTAAAAAAATTTTTATTAATAATTTAAAAATTCACTATGGATTTTTGAATACACCCAGTATTTTTAAAAGTATCTTAGGTATCTGCGAAAAATTCATGGTACAACAATTATAAGGCTAACAATTTATTTTAAAGGGGTATATCCACCGACGTTAAAAATTTTTTTTTGTTAATTTAAAAACTCACTATGCATTTTTGAAGCCACCCAGCCCTCAGGAATTTTAAGAGAAGCTTCAGGAGCGTCTTGGGTATCTGCAGAAAATTCATAGTTCAACAATTATAACGCTAACAATTTATTTTAAGGGGTATATCCACTGACGTTAAAAAATTATTTTATTGTTAATTTAAAAATTCACCATGGAATTTCAAAGCCACCCAGCACTCAGGGATTTTAAGAGAAGTTTTAAAAGTGTCTTAGGTATTTGCAAAAAATTCATAGTACAACAATTATAACGCTAACAATTTATTTTAAAGGGGTACATCCACTGACGTTAAAAAAATATTTTATGGTAATTTAAAAATTCACTATGGATTTTCAAGGAAACCCAGCACTCAGGGATTTTAAGCGAAGCTTTAAAAGTGTCTTAGATATCTGCAGAAAATTCATAGTACAACAATTATAACGCTAACAATTTATTTAAAAGGGTTACCTCCACTGACTTTAAAAATTTTTTTAATTGTTAATTTAAAAATTCACTATAGATTTTTGAAGTTATCCAGCACTCAGGGATTCTAAGAGAAGCTTTAAAAGTGTCTTAGGTATCTGCGAAAAATTCATAGTATAACAATTATAACGCTAACAATTTATTTTATAGGGGTACATCCACAGACGTTAAAAAAATTTTTTTGTTCATTTAAAAATTCACTATGGATTTTCAAAGCCACCCAGCACTCAGGGATTTTAAGAGAAGCTTTCAAAGAGTCTTAGATATCTGTGAAAAATTCACAGTACAACAATTATAATGCTAACAATTTATTTTATAGGGATACATCCACTGACATAAAAAAAATTTTTATTGTTAATTTAAAAATTCATTATGGATTCTTGAAGACACCCAGCACTCAGGGAATTTAAGAAAAGCTTTAAAAGTGTCTTAGATATCTGCGAAAAATTCATGGTACAACAATTATGACGCTAACAAATTATTTTAAGGGGTATATCCACTGACGTTAAAAAATTATTTTATTGTTAATTTAAAAATTCACCATGGAATTTCAAAGCCCCCCAGCACTCAGGGATTTTAAGAGAAGTTTTAAAAGTGTCTTAGGTATTTGCAAAAAATTCATAGTACAATAATTATACCGCTAACAATTTATTTTAAAGCGATAAATCCACTGACGTTAAAAAAATTTTTTATTGTTAATTTAAAAATTAACTATGGATTTTTAAAGCCACCCAGAACTCAGAAATTCTAAGAGTAGCTTTAAAAGTGTCTTAGGTATCTGCAAAAAATTCATAATATAACAATTATAACGCTAACAATTTATTTTATAGGGATAAATCCACTGACGTTAAAAAAATTTTTTATTGTTAATTTAAAAATTCACTATGAATTTTCAAAGCCACCCAGCACTCAGGGATTTTAAGAGAAACTTTAGAAATGTCTTAGGTATCTGTGAAAAATTCAAAGTACAACAATTAAAACGCTAACAATTTATTTTAAAGAGGTACATCCACTGACGTTAAAAAAATTTTTTTTTGTTAATTTAAAATTCACTATGCATTTTTGAGAGTGCCACTGAGAGTGCCACTGAGAGTGCCACTGAGACTGCCACTGAGAGTGCCACTGAGACTGCCACTGAGAGTGCCACTGAGAGTGCCACTGAGAGTGCCACTGAGAGTGCCACTGAGAGTGCCACTGAGAGTGCCACTGAGATTGCCACTGAGACTGCCACTGGGACTGCCACTGAGACTGCCACTGAGACTGCCACTGAGACTGCCACTGAGAGTGCCACTGAGAGTGCCACTGAGAGTGCCATTGAGAGTGCCACTGAGAGTGCCACTGAGAGTGCCACTGAGAGTGCCACTGAGAGTGCCACTGAGAGTGCCACTGACAGTGCCACTGAGAGTGCCACTGAGAGTGCCACTGAGAGTGCCACTGGGACTGCCACTGAGACTGCCACTGAGAGTGCCACTGAAAGTGCCACTGAGAGTGCCACTGAGACTGCCACTGAGACTGCCACTGAGACTGCCACTGAGAGTGCCACTGAGACTGCCACTGAGAGTGCCACTGAGAGTGCCACTGAGAGTGCCACTGAGAGTGCCACTGAGAGTGCCACTGAGACTGCCACTGAGACTGCCACTGGGACTGCCACTGAGACTGCCACTGAGAGTGCCACTGAGAGTGCCACTGAGAGTGTCACTGAGAGTGCCACTGAGAGTGCCACTGAGACTGCCACTGGGACTGCCACTGAGACTGCCACTGAGAGTGCCACTGAGAGTGCCACTGAGAGTGCCATTGAGAGTGCCACTGAGAGTGCCACTGAGACTGCCACTAAGACTGCCACTGGGACTGCCACTGGGACTGCCACTGAGAGTGCCACTGAGAGTGCCACTGAGAGTGTCACTGAGACTGCCACTGAGACTGCCACTGAGAGTGCCACTGAGAGTGCCACTGAGAGTGCCACTGAAAGTGCCACTGAGAGTGCCACTGAGAGTGCCACTGAGAGTGCCACTGAGACTGCCACTGGGACTGATACTGAGACTGCCACTGAGAGTGCCACTGAGAGTGCCACTGAGAGTGTCACTGAGACTGCCACTGAGAGTGTCACTGAGACTGCCACTGAGAGTGCCACTGAGAGTGCCACTAAGAGTGCCACTGAGAGTGCCATTGAGACTGCCACTGGGACTGCCACTGAGACTGCCACTGAGAGTGCCACTGAGAGTGCCACTGAGAGTGTCACTGAGACTGCCACTGAGAGTGCCACTGAGAGTGCCACTGAGAGTGTCACTGAGACTGCCACTGAGAGTGCCACTGAGAGTGCCACTGAGAGTGCCACTGAGAGTGCCACTGAGAGTGCCACTGAGAGTGCCACTGAGACTGCCACTGGGACTGCCACTGAGACTGCCTCTGAGAGTGCCACTGAGAGTGCCACTGAGAGTGCCACTGAGAGTGTCACTGAGACTGCCACTGAGAGTGCCACTGAGAGTGCCACTGAGAGTGCCACTGAGACTGCCACTGGGACTGCCACTGAGACTGCCTCTGAGAGTGCCACTGAGAGTGCCACTGAGAGTGCCACTGAGAGTGACACTGAGAGTGTCACTGAGACTGCCACTGAGGGTGCCACTGAGAGTGCCACTGAGATTGCCACTGAGAGTGCCACTGAGAGTGCCACTGAGACAGCCACTGGGACTGCCACTGAGACTGCCTCTGAGAGTGCCACTGAGAGTGCCACTGAGAGTGCCACTGAGAGTGCCACTGAGAGTGTCACTGAGACTGCCACTGAGAGTGCCACTGAGAGTGCCACTGAGAGTGCCACTGAGAGTGCCACTGAGAGTGTCACTGAGACTGCCATTGAGAGTGTTACTGAGAGTGACACTGAGAGTGCCACTGAGACTGCCACTGAGAGTGCCACTGAGAGTGCCACTGAGAGTGCCACTGAGACTGCCACTGAGACTGCCACTGAGACTGCCACTGGGACTGTCACTGAGAGTGCCACTGAGAGTTCCACTGAAAATGCCACTGAGAGTGCCACTGAGAGTGACACTGAGAGTGCCACTGAGAGTGCCACTGAGAGTGCCACTGAGAGTGCCACTGAGAGTGCCACTGAGACTGCCACTGAGAGTGCCACTGAGAGTGCAACTGAGAGTGCCACTGAGAGTGCCACTGAGAGTGCCACTGAGAGTGCCACTGAGAGTGCCACTGAGACTGCCACTGAGAGTGCCACTGAGAGTGCCACTGAGAGTGCCACTGAGAGTGCCACTGAGAGTGCCACTGAGAGTGCCACTGAGAGTGTCACTAAGACTGCCACTGAGACTGCCACTGAGAGTGCCACTGAGAGTGCCACTGAGAGTGCCACTGAGAGTGTCACTAAGACTGCCACTGAGACTGCCACTGAGATTGCCACTGAGAGTGCCACTGAGAGTGCCACTGAGAGTGCCACTGAGATTGCCACTGAGACTGAAACTGGAACTCCCACTGAGAGTGCCACTGAAAGTGCAACTGAGAGTGCCACTGAGAGTGCCACTGAGAGTGCCACTGAGACTGCCACTGGGACTGCCACTGGGACTGCCACTGAGAGTGCTACTGAGAGTGCTACTGAGAGTGCCACTGAGAGTGCCACTGAGAGTGCCACTGAGAGTGCCACTGAGAGTGCCAATGAGAGTGCCACTGAGAGTGCCACTGAGAGTGCCACTGAGACTGCCACTGGGACTGCCACTGGGACTGCCACTGAGAGTGCCACTGAGAGTGCCACTGAGAGTGCCACTTAGAGTGCCACTGAGAGTGCCACTGAGAGTGCCACTGAGAGTGCCACTGAGAGTGCCACTGAGAGTGCCACTGAGACTGCCACTGAGACTGCCACTGAGACTGCCACTGGGACTGCCACTGAGAGTGCCACTGAGAGTTCCACTGAAAGTGCCACTGAGAGTGCCACTGAGAGTGCCACTAAGAGTGCCACTGGGAGTGCCACTGAGAGTGCCACTGAGAGTGCCACTGAGACTGCCACTGAGACTGCAACTGGGACTGCCACTGAGACTGCCACTGAGAGTGCCACTGAGAGTGCCACTGAGAGTGCCACTGAGACTGCCACTGAGAGTGCCACTGAGACTGCCACTGAGAGTGCCACTGAGAGTGCCACTGAGTACTGGTACAACAATTATAACGCTAACAATTTATTTTAAGGGGTATATCCACTGACGTTAAAAAAATTTTTATTGTTAATTTAAAAATTCACTATGGGTTTTCAAAGCCACCCAGCACTCAGGGATTTTAAGAGAAGCTTTAAAAGTGTCTTAGATTTCTGTGAAAAATTCATAGTACAACAATTATAATGCTAACAATTTATTTTAAAGGGGTACATCCACTGACGTTAAAAAATGTTTTTATTGTTAATTTAAAAATTCATTATGGATTCTTGAAGACACCCAGCACTCAGGGATTTTAAGAGAAGCTTTAAAAGTGTCTTAGAGATCTGTAGAGAATTCAAATTACAACAATTATAACGCTAACAATTTATTTTAAAAGGGTAAATCCACTGACGTCATGAAAAATTTTTATTGTTAATTTAAAAATTCACTATGCATTTTTGAATCCACCCAGCACTCAGGGATTTTAAGAGAAGCTTTAAAAGCGTCTTAGGTATCTGCGAAAAATTCATGGTACAACCATTATAAGGCTAACAATTTATTTAAAAGGGGTACATCCACTGATGTTAAAATTTTTTTTTTGTAAATTTATAAATTCACTATGCATTTTTGAAGCAACCCAGCACTCAAGGACTTTAAGAGAAGCTTTAAAAGTGTCTTAGGTATCTGCGAAAAATTTATGGTACAACAATTATAACGCTAACAATTTATTTTAGAGGGGTAAGTCCACTGACGTTAAAAAAAATTTTTTTTGTTAATTTAAAAATTCACTATGGATTTTCGAAGACGCCCAGCACTCAAGGATTTTAAGAGAAGCTTTAAAAGTGTCTTAGGTATTTGCAAAAAATTCATAGTTCAACAATTATAACGCTAACAATTTATTTTAAGGGGTATATCCACTGACGTTAAAAAATTATTTTATTGTTAATTTAAAAATTCACCATGGAATTTCAAAGCCACCCAGCACTCAGGGATTTTAAGAGAAGTTTTAAAAGTGTCTTAGGTATTTGTAAAAAATTCATAGTACAACAATTATAACGCTAACAATTTATTTTAAAGGGGTACATCCACTGACGTTAAAAAAATATTTTATGGTAATTTAAAAATTCACTATGGATTTTCAAAGAAACCCAGCACTCAGGGATTTTAAGCGAAGCTTTAAAAGTGTCTTAGATATCTGCAGAAAATTCATAGTACAACAATTATATCGCTAACAATTTATTTAAAAGGGTTACCTCCACTGACTTTAAAAATTTTTTTTATTGTTAATTTAAAAATTCACTATAGATTTTTGAAGTTATCCAGCACTCAGGGATTTTAAGAGAAGCTTTAAAAGTGTCTTAGGTATCTGCGAAAAATTCATAGTATAACAATTATAACGCTAACAATTTATTTTATAGGGGTACATCCACAGACGTTAAAAAAATTTTTTTGTTCATTTAAAAATTCACTATGGATTTTCAAAGCCACCCAGCACTCAGGGATTTTAAGAGAAGCTTTTAAAGAGTCTTAGATATCTGTGAAAAATTCACAGTACAACAATTATAATGCTAACAATTTATTTTATAGGGGTACATCCACTGACATCAAAAAAAATTTTTATTGTTAATTTAAAAATTCATTATGGATTCTTGAAGACACCCAGCACTCAGGGATTTTAAGAAAAGCTTTAAAAGTGTCTTAGATATCTGCGAAAAATTCATGGTACAACAATTATAACGGTAACAATTTATTTTAAAGAAAAACTTCCAATGACGTTAAAAATTTTTTTTTTTGTTAATTTAAAAATTCACTATGCATTTTCGAACCCACCCAGCACTCAGGGATTTTAAAAGAAGCTTTAGAAGTGTTTTAGCTATCTGCGAAAAATTCATAGTACAACAATTATAACGCTAACAATTTATTTTAAAGGGATATATCCACTGACGTTAAAAAATTTTTTTTGTTGATTTAAAAATTTACTATGGAATTTCAAAGCCACCCAGCACTCAGGGATTTTAAGAGAAGCTTTAATGGTGTCTTAGGTATCTGTGAAAAATTAACAGTACAACAATTATAACGTTAACAATTTATTTTAATGGTTACATTCACTAACGTTAAAAAAATTTTTATTGGTAATTTAAAAATTCACTATGGATTTTTGAATACACCCAGTATTTTTAAAAGTATCTTAGGTATCTGCGAAAAATTCATGGTACAACAATTATAAGGCTAACAATTTATTTTAAAGGGGTATATCCACCGACGTTAAAAATTTTTTTTTGTTAATTTAAAAACTCACTATGCATTTTTGAAGCCACCCAGCCCTCAGGAATTTTAAGAGAAGCTTCAGGAGCGTCTTGGGTATCTGCAGAAAATTCATAGTTCAACAATTATAACGCTGACAATTTATTTTAAGGGGTAAATCCACTGACGTTAAAAAATTATTTTATTGTTAATTTAAAAATTCACCATGGAATTTCAAAGCCACCCAGCACTCAGGGATTTTAAGAGAAGTTTTAAAAGTGTCTTAGGTATTTGCAAAAAATTCATAGTACAACAATTATACCGCTAACAATTTATTTAAAAGGGTTACCTCCATTGACTTTAAAAATTTTTTTATTGTTAATTTAAAAATTCACTATAGATTTTTGAAGTTATCCAGCACTCAGGGATTTTAAGAGAAGCTTTAAAAGTGTCTTAGGTATCTGCGAAAAATTCATAGTATAACAATTATAACGCTAACAATTTATTTTATAGGGGTACAACCACTGACATCAAAAAAAATTTTTATTGTTAATTTAAAAATTCATTATGGATTCTTGAAGACACCCAGCACTCAGGGATTTTAAGAAAAGCTTTAAAAGTGTCTTAGATATCTGCGAAAAATTCATGGTACAACAATTATAACGGTAACAATTTATTTTAAAGAAATGCTTCCAATGACGTTAAAAATTTTTTTTTTTGTTTATTTAAAAATTCACTATGCATTTTCGAACCCACCCAGCACTCAGGGATTTTAAAAGAAGCTTTAGAAGTGTCTCAGCTATCTGTGAAAAATTCATAGTACAACAATTATAACGCTAACAATTTATTTTAAAGGGATATATCCACTGACGTTAAAAAATTTTTTTTGTTGATTTAAAAATTTACTATGGAATTTCAAAGCCACCCAGCACTCAGGGTTTTTAAGAGAAGCTTTAATGGTGTCTTAGGTATCTGTGAAATCTTAACAGTACAACAATTATAACGTTAACAATTTATTTTAAAGGTTACATTCACTAACGTTAAAAAAATTTTTATTGGTAATTTAAAAATTCACTATGGATTTTTGAATACACCCAGTATTTTAAAAGTATCTTAGGTATCTGCAAAAAATTCATGGTACAACAATTATAAGGCTAACAATTTATTTTAAAGGGGTATATCAACCGACGTTAAAAATTTTTTTTTGTTAATTTAAAAACTCACTATGCATTTTTGAAGCCACCCAGCCCTCAGGAATTTTAAGAGAAGCTTCAGGAGCGTCTTGGGTATCTGCAGAAAATTCATAGTTCAACAATTATAACGCTAACAATTTATTTTAAAGGGGAATATCCACTGACGTAAAAAAATTTTTTTATTGTTAATTTTAAAATTCACTAGGCATTTTGGAAGCCACCCAGCACTCAAGGATTTTAAGAGAAGCTTTAAAAGTGTCTTAGGCATCTGCAAAAAATTCATAGTTCAACAATTATAACGCTAACAATTTATTTTAAGGGGTATATCCACTGACGTTAAAAAAATTTTTATTGTTAATTTAAAAATTCACTATGGGTTTTCAAAGCCACCCAGCACTCAGGGATTTTAAGAAAAGCTTTAAAAGTGTCTTGGGTATTTGCGAAAAATTCATAGTACAACAATTATAACGCTAACAATTTATTTTAAATGGGTACATCCACTGACGTTAAAAAATTTTTTTTTGTTAATTTAAAAATTTACTATGGATTTTCAAAGCCACCCAGCACTCAGGGATTTTAAGAGAAGCTTTAAAAGTGTCTTAGATTTCTGTGAAAAATTCATAGTACAACAATTATAATGCTAACAATTTATTTTAAAGGGGTACATCCACTGACGGTAAAAAATTTTTTTATTGTTAATTTAAAAATTAATTATGGATTCTTGAAGACACCCAGCACTCAGGGATTTTAAGAGAATCTTTAAAAGTGTCTTGGGGATCTGTAGAGAATTCAAATTACAACAATTATAACGCTACCAATTTATTTTAAAGGGGTAAATCCACTGACGTTATGAAAAATTTTATTGTTAATTTAAAAATTCACTATGCATTTTCGAATCCACCCAGCACTCAGGGATTTTAAGAGAAGCTTTAAAAGTGTCTTAGGTATCTGCGAAAAATTCATGGTACAACCATTATAAGGCTAACAATTTATTTAAAAGGGGTACATCCACTGACGTTAAAATTTTTTTTTTGTAAATTTATAAATTCACTATGCATTTTTGAAGCAACCCAGCACTCAAGGACTTTAAGAGAAGCTTTAAAAGTGTCTTAGGTATCTGCGAAAAATTTATGGTACAACAATTATAACGCTAACAATTTATTTTAGAGGGGTAAGTCCACTGACGTTAAAAATTTTTTTTTTGTTAATTTAAAAATTCACTATGGATTTTCGAAGACGCCCAGCACTCAAGGATTTTAAGAGAAGCTTTAAAAGTGTCTTAGGTATTTGCAAGAAATTCATAGTTCAACAATTATAACGCTAACAATTTATTTTAAGGGGTATATCCACTGACGTTAAAAAATAATTTTATTGTTAATTTAAAAATTCACCATGGAATTTCAAAGCCACCCAGCACTCAGGGATTTTAAGGAAAGTTTTAAAAGTGTCTTAGGTATTTGCAAAAAATTCATAGTACAACAATTATAACGCTAACAATTTATTTTAAAGGGGTACATCCACTGACGTTAAAAAAATATTTTTTGGTAATTTAAAAATTCACTATGGATTTTCAAAGAAACCCAGCACTCAGGGATTTTAAGCGAAGCTTTAAAAGTGTTTTAGATATCTGCAGAAAATTCATAGTACAACAATTATAACGCTAACAATTTATTTAAAAGGGTTACCTCCACTGACTTTAAAAATTTTTTTTATTGTTAATTTAAAAATTCACTATAGATTTTTGAAGTTATCCAGCACTCAGGGATTTTAAGGGAAGCTTTAAAAGTGTCTTAGGTATCTGCGAAAAATTCATAGTATAACAATTATAACGCTAACAATTTATTTTATAGGGGTACATCCACAGACGTTAAAAAAATTTTTTTGTTCATTTAAAAATTCACTATGGATTTTCAAAGCCACCCAGCACTCAGGGATTTTAAGAGAAGCTTTTAAAGAGTCTTAGATATCTGTGAAAAATTCACAGTACAACAATTATAATGCTAACAATTTATTTTATAGGGGTACATCCACTGACATCAAAAAAAATTTTTATTGTTAATTTAAAAATTCATTATGGATTCTTGAAAACACCCAGCACTCAGGGATTTTAAGAGAAGCTTTAAAAGTGTCTTAGATATCTGCGAAAAATTTATGGTACAACAATTATAACGGTAACAATTTATTTTAAAGAAATACTTCCACTGACGTAAAAAATTTTTTTTTTGTTAATTTAAAAATTCACTATGCATTTTCGAACCCACCCAGCATTCAGGGATTTTAAGAGAAGCTTTAGAAGTGTCTTAGCTATCTGTGAAAAATTCATAGTACAACAATTATAACGCTAACAATTTATTTTAAAGGGATATATCCACTGACGTTAAAAAAATTTTTTTGTTTATTTAAAAATTTACTATGGAATTTTAAAGCCACCCAGCACTCAAGGATTTTAAGAGAAGCTTTAATGGAGTCTTAGGTATCTGTGAAAAATTCACAGTACAACAATTATAACGCTAACAATTTATTTTAAAGGGTTACATCCACTAACGTTAAAAAAAATTTTATTGGTAATTTAAAAATTCACTATGGATTCTTGAATACACCCAGCACTCAGGGATTTTAAGAAAAGCTTTAAAAGTGTCTTAGATATCTGCAAAAAATTCATAGTACAACAATTATAACGCTAAAAATTTATTTTACAGGGGTATATCCACTGACGTCAAAAAAATTATTTTATTGTTAATTTATAAAATCAATATTGATTTTCGAAGACACCCAGCACTCAGGGATTTTAAGAGAAGCTTTAAAAGCGTCTTAGGTATCTGCAAAAAATTCATAGTACAACAATTATAACGCTAACAGTTTAATTTAGAGGGGTAAATCCACTGACGTTAAAAAAATTTTTTGTAAATTTAAAAATTCACTATGGATTTTCAAAACCACCCAGCACTCAGGGATTTTTAGAGAAGCTTCAGAAGTGTCTTAAATATCTGCGAAAAATTCATGGTTCAACAATTATAGGGCTAACAATTTATTTTAAAGGGGTAAATCCACTGACGTTAAAAAATTTCTTTATTGTTAATTTAAAAATTCACTATGGATTTTTGAAGCCACTCAGCACTCAGGGATTTTAAGAGAAACTTCAAAAGTGTCTTAGGTATCTGTAAAAAATTCAAAGTTCAACAATTATAACGCTAACCATTTATTTTAAAGTGGTATATCCACTGACGTTTAAAAAATTTTCTTTGTTAATTTAAAAATTCACTATGGATTTTCAAAGCCACCCAGCACTCAGAAATTTTAAGAGAAGCTTTAAAAGTGTCTTAGGTATCTGCGAAAAATTTATGGTACAACAATTATAACGCTAACAATTTATTTTAGAGGGGTAAGTCCACTGACGTTAAAAAATTTTTTTTTTGTTAATTTAAAAATTCACTATGGATTTTCGAAGACGCCCAGCACTCAGGGATTTTAAAAGAAGCTTTAAAAGTGTCTTAGGTATCTGTAGAAAATTTATAGTTCAACAATTATAACGTTAACAATTTATTTTATAGGGGTAAATCCACTGACGTTAAAAAAATTTTTTTTTGTTAATTTAAAAGTTCACTATGGATTTTCGAAGTCACCCAGCACTCAGAGATTTTAACAGAAGCTTTAAAAGTGCCTTAGGTATCTGTGAAAAATTCATAGCACAACAATTATAACGCTAACAATTTATTTTAAAGGGTACATCCGCTGACGTTACAAATTTTTTTTATTGTTAATTTAAAAATTCACTATGGATTTTTGAAGTTACCCAGCACTCAGAAATTTTAAGAGAAGCTTTAAAAGTATCTTAGGTGTCTGCGAAAAATTCATAGTACAACAATTATAACGCTAACAATTTATTTTAAAGGGGTACCTCCACTGACGTTAAAAATTTTTTTGTTAATTTAAAAATTCACTATGGATTTTCAAAGTCACCCAGCTCTCAGGGATTTTAAGAGAAGCTTTAAAAGTGTCTTAGGTATCTGTGAAAAATTTATAGTACAACAATTATATCGCCAACAATTTATTTTAAAGGGATACATCCACTGACGTTAAAAATTTTTTTATTGTTAATTTAAAAATTCATTATGGATTTTTGAAGACACCCAGCACTCAGAAATTTTAAGAGAAGCTTCAAAGGTGTCTTAGGTATTTGCGAAAACTTCATGGAATAACAACTATAACGCTAACAATTTATTTTAAAGAGGTACATCCACCGACGTTAAAAATTTTTTTTATTGTTAATTTAAAAATTCATTATATATTTTTGAAAACACCCAGCACTCAGAAATTTTAAGAGAAGCTTCAAAAGTGTCTTAGGTATTTGCAAAAAATTCATGGAATAACAATTATAACGCTAACAATTTATTTTAAAGAGGTACTTCCACTGACGTTAAAAATTTTTTTTTTGTTAATTTAAAAATTCACTATGGATTTTCAAAGCCACCCAGCGCTCAGGGATTTTAAGAGAAGCTTCAAAGGTGTCTTAGATATCTGTGAAAAATTCGCGGTACAACAATTATAACGCTAACAATTTATTTTAAAGGGTTACATCAACTCACGTTAAAAAAAATTTTTATTGTTAATTTAAAAATTCACTATGGATTTCTGAAGACATCCAGCACTCAGGGATTTTAAGAGAAGCTTTAAAGGTGTCTTAGGTATCTGTGAAAAATTCACAGTACAACAATTAAAACGCCAAAAATTTATTTTAGAGGGGAAAATCCACTGAGGTTAAAAAATTTTTTTTTGTTAATTTAAAAATTCACTATGCATTTTTGAAGCCACCCAGCACCCAGGGATTTGAAAATAAGATTTAAAAGGGTCTTAGATATCTGCGAAAAATTCATAGTTCAACAATTATAACGCTAACAATTTATTTTAAAGGGGTAATTCCAATGACGTTAAAATTTTTTTTTTTTTTAATTTAAAAATTCACTATGGATTTTTAAAGCCACCCAGCACTCAGGAATTTTAAGAGAAGCTTTAAAGATGTCTTAGGTATCTGTGAAAAATTCATAGCTCAACAATTATAACGCTAACAATTTATTTTAAAGGGGTAATTCCAATGACGTTAAAAAATTTTTTTTTGTTAATTTAAAAATTCATTATGGATTTCTAAAGCCACCCAGCACTCAGGAATTTTAAGAGAAGCTTTAAAGATGTCTTAGGTATCTGTGAAAATTTCATAGTACAACAATTATAATGCTAAAAATTTATTTTAAAGGGGTAAATCCACTGACGTTAAGAAAAATTTTTATTGTTAATTTAGAAATTCACTACGCATTTTTGAAGACTCCCAGCACTCAGGGATTTTAAAAGAAGCTTTGAAAGTGTCTTAGGTATCTGAAAAAAATTCATAGTACAACAATTATAACGCTATCAATTTATTCCTAAGGGATATATCCACTGACGTTAAACATTTTTTTTTATTGTTAATTTAAATATTAACTATGGATTTTCAAAGCCACTCAGCACTCAGGGATTTTGAAGGAAGCTTTAAAAGTGTCTTAGGTACCTGCAAAAAAATTCATAGCTCACCAATTATAACGTTAACAATTTATTTTAAAGAGGTACATTCAATAACGTTAAAAAATTTTTTTATTGTTAATTTAAAAATTCACTATGGCTTTTCGAAGCTTCCCAGCACTCAGGGATTTTAAAAGATGCTTTAAAAATATCTTAGGTATTTGCAAAAAATTCTTTGTACAACAATTATAACGCTAACAATTTATTTTAAAGGGGTACATCTACTGACGTTAAAAATTTTTTTTATTGCTAATTTAAAAATTCATTATGGATTCTTGAAGACACCCAGCACTCAGAGATTTTAAGAGAATCTTTAAAAGTGTCTTAGATATCTGCGAAAAATTCATGGTACAACAACTATAACGCTAACAATTTATTTTAAAGAGGTACATCCACTGACGTTAAAAAAATTTTTTTTTGTTAATTTAAAAATTCACTATGCATTTTTGAATCCTCCCAGCACTCAGGGATATTAAAAGAAGCTTTGAAAGTGTCTTAGGTATCTGAAAAAATTCATAGTACAACAATTATAACGCTAACAATTTATTCTTAAGGGGTATATCCACTGACGTTAAAACATTTTTTTATTGTTAATTTAAATATTCACTATGGATTTTCAAAGCCACTCAGCACTCAGGGATTTTAAGAGAAGCTTTAAAAGTGTCTTAGGTATCTGCAAAAGATTTATGGTATAACAATTATAACGCTAACAATTTATTTTAAATGGGTATATCCACTGACGTTAAAAATTTTTCTCTTGTTAATTTAAAAATTCACTATGCATTTTCAAAGCCACCCAGCACTCAGAAATTCTAAGAGTAGCTTTAAAAGTGTCTTAGGTATCTGTAAAAAATTCATAATATAACAATTATAACGCTAACAATTTATTTTATAGGGATAAATCCACTGACGCTAAAAAAATTTTTTATTGTTAATTTAAAAATTCACTATGGATTTTCAAAGCCACCCAGCACTCAGGGATTTTAAGAGAAACTTTAGATATGTCTTAGGTATCTGTGAAAAATTCAAAGTACAACAATTAAAACGCTAACAATTTATTTTAAACAGGTACATCCACTGACGTTAAAAATTTTTTTTTTTTAATTTAAAATTCACTATGCATTTTTGAGAGTGCCACTGAGAGTGCCACTGAGAGTGCCACTGAGACTGCCACTGAGAGTGCCACTGAGAGTGCCACTGAGAGTGCCACTGAGAGTGCCACTGAGATTGCCACTGAGACTGCCACTGGGACTGCCACTGAGACTGCCACTGAGAGTGCCACTGAGAGTGCCACTGAGAGTGCCACTGAGAGTGCCACTGAGAGTGCCACTGAGACTGCCACTGAGAGTGCCACTGAGAGTGCCACTGAGAGTGCCACTGAGAGTGCCACTGAGACTGCCACTGGGACTGCCACTAAGAGTGCCACTGAGAGTGCCACTGAGAGTGCCACTGAGAGTGCCACTGAGAGTGCTACTGAGAGTGATACTGAGACTGCCACTGAGAGTGCCACTGAGACTGCCACTGAGAGTGTTACTGAGAGTGCCACTGAGAGTGCCACTGAGAGTGCCACTGAGGGTGCCACTGAGAGTGCCACTGAGAGTGCCACTGAGAGTGCCACTGAGACTGCCACTGAGACTGCCACTGAGACTGCCACTGAGACTGCCACTGGGACTGTCACTGAGAGTGCCACTGAGAGTTCCACTGAGAGTGCCACTGAGAGTGCCACTGAGAGTGCCACTGAGACTGCCACTGAGAGTGCCACTGAGAGTGCCACTGAGAGCGCCACTGAGAGTGCCACTGAGAGTGCCACTGAGAGTGCCACTGAGTACTGGTACAACAATTATAACGCTAACAATTTATTTTATTGGGTATATCCACTGACGTTAAAAAAATTTTTATTGTTAATTTAAAAATTCACTATGGGTTTTCAAAGCAACCCAGCACTCAGGGATTCTAAGAGAAGCTTTAAAAGTGTCTTAGGTTTCTGTGAAAAATTCATAGTACAACAATTATAATGCTAACAATTTATTTTAAAGGGGTACATCCACCGACGTTAAAAAAATTTTTTATTGTTAATTTAAAAATTCATTATGGATTCTTGAAGACACCCAGCACTCAGGGATTTTAAGAGAAGCTTTAAAAGTGTCTTAGGGATCTGTAGAGAATTCAAATTACAACAATTATAACGCTAACAATTTATTTTAAAGGGGTAAATCCACTGACGTTATGAAAAATTTTTATTGTTAATTTAAAACTTCACTATGGGTTTTCAAAGCCACCCAGCACTCAGGGATTTTAAGAGAAGCTTTAAAAATGTCTTAGATTTCTGTGAAAAATTCATAGTACAACAATTATAATGCTAACAATTTATTTTAAAGGGGTAAATCCACTGACGTTATGAAAAATTTTTATTGTTAATTTAAAAATTCACTATGCATTTTCAAATCCACCCAGCACTCAGGGATTTTAAGAGAAGCTTTAAAAGTGTCTTAGGTATCTGCGAAAAATTCATGGTACAACCATTATAAGGCTAACAATTTATTTAAAAGGGGTACATCCACTGACGTTAAAATTTTTTTTTTGTAAATTTATAAATTCACTATGCATTTTTGAAGCAACCCAGCACTCAAGGACTTTAAGAGAAGCTTTAAAAGTGTCTTAGGTATCTGCCAAAAATTTATGGTACAACAATTATAACGCTAACAATTTATTTTAGAGGGGTAAGTCCACTGACGTTAAAAAATTTTTTTTTTGTTAATTTAAAAATTCACTATGGATTTTCGAAGACGCCCAGCACTCAAGGATTTTAAGAGAAGCTTTAAAAGTGTCTTAGGTATTTGCAAAAAATTCATAGTTCAACAATTATAACGCTAACAATTTATTTTAAGGGGTATATCCACTGACGTTAAAAAATTATTTTATTGTTAATTTAAAAATTCACCATGGAATTTCAAAGACACCCAGCACTCAGGGATTTTAAGAGAAGTTTTAAAAGTGTCTTAGGTATTTGCAAAAAATTCATAGTACAACAATTATAACGCTAACAATTTATTTTAAAGGGGTACATCCACTGACGTTAAAAAAATATTTTATGGTAATTTAAAAATTCACTATGGATTTTCAAAGAAACCCAACACTCAGGGATTTTAAGCGAAGCTTTAAAAGTGTCTTAGATATCTGCAGAAAATTCATAGTACAACAATTATAACGCTAACAATTTATTTAAAAGGGTTACCTCCACTGACTTTAAAATTTTTTTTTATTGTTAATTTAAAAATTCACTATAGATTTTTGAAGTTATCCAGCACTCAGGGATTTTAAGAGAAGCTTTAAAAGTGTCTTAGGTATCTGCGAAAAATTCATAGTATAACAATTATAACGCTAACAATTTATTTTATAGGGGTACATCCACAGACGTTAAAAAAATTTTTTTGTTCATTTAAAAATTCACTATGGATTTTCAAAGCCACCCAGCACTCAGGGATTTTAAGAGAAGCTTTTAAAGAGTCTTAGATATCTGTGAAAAATTCACAGTACAACAATTATAATGCTAACAATTTATTTTATAGGGGTACATCCACTGACATCAAAAAAAATTTTTATTGTTAATTTAAAAATTCATTATGGATTCTTGAAGACACCCAGCACTCAGGGATTTTAAGAAAAGCTTTAAAAGAGTCTTAGATATCTGCGAAAAATTCATGGTACAACAATTATAACGGTAAAAATTTATTTTAGAGGTGTAAGTCCACTGACGTTAAAAAAATTTTTTTTGTTAATTTAAAAATTCACTATAGATTTTCGAAGACTCCCAGCACTCAAGGATTTTAAGAGAAGCTTTAAAAGTGTCTTAGGTATTTGCAAAAAATTCATAGTTCGACAATTATAACGCTAACAATTTATTTTAAGGGGTATATCCACTGACGTTAAAAAATTATTTTATTGTTAATTTAAAAATTCACCATGGAATTTCAAAGCCACCCAGCACTCAGGGATTTTAAGAGAAGTTTTAAAAGAGTCTTAGGTATTTGCAAAAAATTCATAGTACAACAATTATAACGCTAACAATTTATTTTAAAGGGGTACATCCACTGACGTTAAAAAAATATTTTATGGTAATTTAAAAATTCACTATGGATTTTCAAAGAAACCCAGCACTCAGAGATTTTAAGCGAAGCTTTAAAAGTGTCTTAGATATCTGCAGAAAATTCATAGTACAACAATTATAACGCTAACAATTTATTTAAAAGGGTTACCTCCACTGACTTTAAAAATTTTTTTTATTGTTAATTTAAAAATTCACTATAGATTTTTGAAATTATCCAGCACCCAGGGATTTTAAGGGAAGCTTTAAAAGTGTCTTAGGTATCTGCGAAAAATTCATAGTATAACAATTATAACGCTAACAATTTATTTTATAGGGGTACATCCACAGACGTTAAAAAAATTTTTTTGTTCATTTAAAAATTCACTATGGATTTTCAAAGCCACCCAGCACTCAGGGATTTTAAGAAAAGCTTTTAAAGAGTCTTAGATATCTGTGAAAAATTCACAGTACAACAATTATAATGCTAACAATTTATTTTATAGGGGTATATCCACTGACATCAAAAAAAATTTTTATTGTTAATTTAAAAATTCATTATGGATTCTTGAAAACACCCAGCACTCAGGGATTTTAAGAGAAGCTTTAAAAGTGTCTTAGATATCTGCGAAAAATTTATGGTACAACAATTATAACGGTAACAATTTATTTTAAAGAAATACTTCCACTGACGTAAAAAAATTTTTTTTTGTTAATTTAAAAATTCACTATGCATTTTCGAACCCACCCAGCACTCAGGGATTTTAAGAGAAGCTTTAGAAGTGTCTTAGCTATCTGTGAAAAATTCATAGTACAACAATTATAACGCTAACAATTTATTTTAAAGGAATATATCCACTGACGTTAAAAAAATTTTTTTGTTGATTTCAAAATTTACTATGGAATTTCAAAGCCACCCAGCACTCAAGGATTTTAAGAGAAGCTTTAATGGTGTCTTAGGTATCTGTGAAAAATTCACAGTACAACAATTATAACGCTAACAATTTATTTTAAAGGGTTACATCCACTAACGTTAAAAAAATTTTTATTGGTAATTTAAAAATTCACTATGGATTTTTGAATACACCCAGCACTCAGGGATTTTAAAAAAAGCTTTAAAAGTGTCTTAGATATCTGCAAAAAATTCATAGTACAACAATTATAACGCTAAAAATTTATTTTACAGGGGTATATCCACTGACGTCAAAAAAATTATTTTATTGTTAATTTATAAAATCAATATTGATTTTCGAAGACACCCAGCACTCAGGGATTTTAAGAGAAGCTTTAAAAGTGTCTTAGGTATCTGTAGAAAATTTATAGTTCAACAATTATAACGTTAACAATTTATTTTATAGGGGTAAATCCACTGACGTTAAAAAAATTTTTTTTTGTTAATTTAAAAGTTCACTATGGATTTTCGAAGTCACCCAGCACTCAGAGATTTTAACAGAAGCTTTAAAAGTGCCTTAGGTATCTGTGAAAAATTCATAGCACAACAATTATAACGCTAACAATTTATTTTAAAGGGTACATCCGCTGACGTTACAAATTTTTTTATTGTTAATTTAAAAATTCACTATGGATTTTTGAAGTTACCCAGCACTCAGAAATTTTAAGAGAAGCTTTAAAAGTATCTTAGGTATCTGCGAAAAATTCATAGTACAACAATTATAACGTTAACAATTTATTTTAAAGAGGTACCTCCACTGACGTTAAAAAAATTTTTTGTTAATTTAAAAATTCACTATGGATTTTCAAAGTCACCCAGCTCTCAGGGATTTTAAGAGAAGCTTTAAAAGTGTCTTAGGTATCTGTGAAAAATTCATAGTACAACAATTATATCGCCAACAATTTATTTTAAAGGGATACATCCACTGACGTTAAAAATTTTTTATTGTTAATTTAAAAATTCATTATGGATTTTTGAAGACACCCAGCACTCAGAAATTTTAAGAGAAGCTTCAAAAGTGTCTTAGGTATTTGCGAAAACTTCATGGAATAACAATTATAACGCTAACAATTTATTTTAAAGAGGTACATCCACCGACGTTAAAAATTTTTTTTATTGTTAATTTAAAAATTCATTATATATTTTTGAAAACACCCAGCACTCAGAAATTTTAAGAGAAGCTTCAAAAGTGTCTTAGGTATTTGCGAAAAATTCATGGAATGACAATTATAACGCTAACAATTTATTTTAAAGAGGTACTTCCACTGACGTTAAAAATTTTTTTTTTGTTAATTTAAAAATTCACTATGGATTTTCAAAGCCACCCAGCGCTCAGGGATTTTAAGAGAAACTTCAAAAGTGTCTTAGGTATCTGTAAAAAATTCAAAGTTCAACAATTATAACGCTAACCATTTATTTTAAAGTGGTACATCCACTGACGTTTAAAAAATTTTCTTTGTTAATTTAAAAATTCACTATGGATTTTCAAAGCCACCCAGCACTCAGAAATTTTAAGAGAAGCTTTAAAAGTGTCTTAGGTATCTGCGAAAAATTTATGGTACAACAATTATAACGCTAACAATTTATTTTAGAGGGGTAAGTCCACTGACGTTAAAAAAATTTTTTTTTTGTTAATTTAAAAATTCACTATGGATTTTCGAAGACGCCCAGCACTCAGGGATTTTAAAAGAAGCTTTAAAAGTGTCTTAGGTATCTGTAGAAAATTTATAGTTCAACAATTATAACGTTAACAATTTATTTTATAGGGGTAAATCCACTGACGTTAAAAAAATTTTTTTTTGTTAATTTAAAAGTTCACTATGGATTTTCGAAGTCACCCAGCACTCAGAAATTTTAACAGAAGCTTTAAAAGTGCCTTAGGTATCTGTGAAAAATTCATAGCACAACAATTATAACGCTAACAATTTATTTTAAAGGGTACATCCGCTGACGTTACAAATTTTTTTTATTGTTAATTTAAAAATTCACTATGGATTTTTGAAGTTACCCAGCACTCAGAAATTTTAAGAGAAGCTTTAAAGGTATCTTAGGTATCTGCGAAAAATTCATAGTACAACAATTATAACGCTAACAATTTATTTTAAAGAGGTACCTCCACTGACGTTAAAAAAATTTTTTGTTAATTTAAAAATTCACTATGGATTTTCAAAGTCACCCAGCTCTCAGGGATTTTAAGAGAAGCTTTAAAAGTGTCTTAGGTATCTGTGAAAAATTCATAGTACAACAATTATATCGCCAACAATTTATTTTAAAGGGATACATCCACTGACGTTAAAAATTTTTTTATTGTTAATTTAAAAATTCATTATGGATTTTTGAAGACACCCAGCACTCAGAAATTTTAAGAGAAGCTTCAAAAGTGTCTTAGGTATTTGCGAAAACTTCATGGAATAACAATTATAACGCTAACAATTTATTTTAAAGAGGTACATCCACCGACGTTAAAAATTTTTTTTATTGTTAATTTAAAAATTCATTATATATTTCTGAAAACACCCAGCACTCAGAAATTTTAAGAGAAGCTTCAAAAGTGTCTTAGGTATTTGCGAAAAATTCATGGAATAACAATTATAACGCTAACAATTTATTTTAAAGAGGTACTTCCACTGACGTTAAAAATTTTTTTTTTGTTAATTTAAAAATTCACTATGGATTTTCAAAGCCACCCAGCGCTCAGGGATTTTAAGAGAAGCTTTAGAAGTGTCTTAGGTATCTGCAAAAAATTTATGGTATAACAGTTATAACGCTAACAATTTATTTTAAATGGGTATATCCACTGACGTTAAAAATTTTTCTTTTGTTAATTTAAAAATTCACTATGCATTTTCAAAGCCACCCAGCACTCAGAAATTCTAAGAGTAGCTTTAAAAGTGTCTTAGGTATCTGTAAAAAATTCATAATATAACAATTATAACGCTAACAATTTATTTTATAGGGATAAATCCACTGACGTTAAAAAAATTTTTTATTGTTAATTTAAAAATTCACTATGGATTTTCAAAGCCACCCAGCACTCAGGGATTTTAAGAGAAACTTTAGAAATGTCTTAGGTACCTGTGAAAAATTCAAAGTACAACAATTAAAACGCTAACAATTTATTTTAAACAGGTACATCCACTGACGTTAAAAAATTTTTTTTTTGTTATTTTAAAATTCACTATGCATTTTTGAGAGTGCCACTGAGAGTGCCACTGAGAGTGCCACTGAGACTGCCACTGAGAGTGCCACTGAGAGTGCCACTGAGATTGCCACTGAGACTGCCACTGGGACTGCCACTGAGACTGCCACTGAGAGTGCCACTGAGAGTGCCACTGAGAGTGCCACTGAGAGTGCCACTGAGAGTGCCACTGAGACTGCCACTGAGAGTGCCACTGAGAGTGCCACTGAGAGTGCCACTGAGACTGCCACTGGGACTGCCACTAAGAGTGCCACTGAGAGTGCCACTGAGAGTGCCACTGAGAGTGCCACTGAGAGTGCTACTGAGAGTGATACTGAGACTGCCACTGAGACTGCCACTGAGACTGCCACTGGGACTGCCACTGGGACTGCCACTGGGACTGCCACTGGGACTGACACTGAGAATGCCACTGAGAGTGCCACTGAGAGTGCCACTGAGAGTGCCACTGAGAGTGCCACTGAGAGTGCCACTGAGACTGCCACTGAGGCTGCCACTGGGACTGCCACTGAGACTGCCACTGAGAGTGCCACTGAGAGTGCCACTGAGAGTGCCACTGAGAGTGCCACTGAGAGTGCCACTGAGAGTGCCACTGAGAGTGCCACTGAGAGTGCCACTGAGAGTGCCACTGAGAGTGCCACTGAGAGTGCCACTGAGACTGCCACTGGGACTGCCACTGGGACTGCCACTAAGAGTGCCTCTGAGAGTGCCACTGAGAGTGTCACTGAGACTGCCACTGAGAGTGCCACTGAGAGTGCCACTGAGAGTGCCACTGAGACTGCCACTGAGACTGACACTGAGACCGCCACTGGGACTGGCACTGGGACTGCCACTGAGAGTGCCACTGAGAGTGCCACTGAGAGTGCCACTGAGAGTTCCACTGAAAGTGCCACTGAGAGTGCCACTGAGAGTGTTACTGAGAGTGCCACTGAGAGTGCCACTGAGAGTGCCACTGAGAGTGCCACTGAGACTGCCACTGGGACTGCCACTGAGACTGCCACTGAGAGTGCCACTGAGAGTGCCACTGAGAGTGCCACTGAGAGTGTCACTGAGACTGTCACTGAGAGTGCCACTGAGAGTGCCACTGAGAGTGCCACTGAGAGTGTCACTGAGACTGCCACTGAGAGTGTTACTGAGAGTGCCACTGAGAGTGCCACTGAGAGTGCCACTGAGACTGCCACTGAGACTGCCACTGAGAGTGCCACTGAGAGTGCCACTGAGAGTGCCACTGAGACTGCCACTGAGACTGAAACTGAGACTGCCACTGAGACTGTCACTGTAAGTGCCACTGAGAGTTCCACTGAAAATGCCACTGAGAGTGCCACTGAGAGTGCCACTGAGAGTGCCACTGAGATTGCCACTGAGAGTGCCACTGAGAGTGCCACTTAGAGTGCCACTGAGAGTGCCACTGAGAGTGCCACTGAGACTGCCACTGAGATTGCCACTGAGAGTGCCACTGAGAGTGCCACTGAGAGTGCCACTGAGAGTGCCACTGAGACTGCCACTGAGAGTGACACTGAGAGTGCCACTGAGAGTGCCACTGAGTACTGGTACAACAATTATAACGCTAACAATTTATTTTAAGGGGTATATCCACTGACGTTAAAAAAATTTTTATTGTTAATTTAAAAATTCACTATGGGTTTTCAAAGCAACCCAGCACTCAGGGATTTTAAGAGAAGCTTTAAAAGTGTCTTAGGTTTCTGTGAAAAATTCATAGTACAACAATTATAATGCTGACAATTTATTTTAAAGGGGTACATCCACTGACGTTAAAAAAATTTTTTATTGTTAATTTAAAAATTCATTATGGATTCTTGAAGACACCCAGCACTCAGGGATTTTAAGAGAAGCTTTAAAAGTGTCTTAGGGATCTGTAGAGAATTCAAATTACAACAATTATAACGCTAACAATTTATTTTAAAGGGGTAAATCCACTGACGTTATGAAAAATTTTTATTGTTAATTTAAAAATTCACTATGCATTTTCGAATCCACCCAGCACTCAGGGATTTTAAGAGAAGCTTTAAAAGTGTCTTAGGTATCTGCGAAAAATTCATGGTACAACCATTATAAGGCTAACAATTTATTTAAAAGGGGTACATCCACTGACGTTAAAATTTTTTTTTGGAAATTTACAAATTCACTATGCATTTTTGAAGCAACCCAGCACTCAAGGACTTTAAGAGAAGCTTTAAAAGTGTCTTAGGTATCTGCGAAAAATTTATGGTACAACAATTGTAACGCTAACAATTTATTTTAGAGGTGTAAGTCCACTGACGTTAAAAAAATTTTTTTTTGTTAATTTAAAAATTCACTATAGATTTTCGAAGACGCCCAGCACTCAAGGATTTTAAGAGAAGCTTTAAAAGTGTCTAAGGTATTTGCAAAAAATTCATAGTTCAACAATTATAACGCTAACAATTTATTTTAAGGGGTATATCCACTGACGTTAAAAAATTATTTTATTGTTAATTTAAAAATTCACCATGGAATTTCAAAGCCACCCAGTACTCAGGGATTTTAAGAGAAGTTTTAAAAGTGTCTTAGGTATTTGCAAAAAATTCATAGTACAACAATTATAACGCTAACAATTTATTTTAAAGGGGTACATCCACTGACGTTAAAAAAATATTTTATGGTAATTTAAAAATTCACTATGGATTTTCAAAGAAACCCAGCACTCAGGGATTTTAAGCGAAGCTTTAAAAGTGTCTTAGATATCTGCAAAAAATTCATAGTACAACAATTATAACGCTAACAATTTATTTAAAAGGGTTACCTCCACTGACTTTAAAAATTTTTTTTATTGTTAATTTAAAAATTCACTATAGATTTTTGAAGTTATCCAGCACTCAGGGATTTTAAGAGAAGCTTTAAAAGTGTCTTAGGTATCTGCGAAAAATTCATAGTATAACAATTATAACGCTAACAATTTATTTTATAGGGGTACATCCACAGACGTTAAAAAAATTTTTTTGTTCATTTAAAAATTCACTATGGATTTTCAAAGCCACCCAGCACTCAGGGATTTTAAAAGAAGCTTTTAAAGAGTCTTAGATATCTGTGAAAAATTCACAGTACAACAATTATAATGCTAACAATTTATTTTATAGGGGTACATCCACTGACATCAAAAAAAATTTTTATTGTTAATTTAAAAATTCATTATGGATTCTTGAAGACACCCAGCACTCAGGGATTTTAAGAAAAGCTTTAAAAGTGTCTTAGATATCTGCGAAAAATTCATGGTACAACAATTATAACGGTAACAATTTATTTTAAAGAAATACTTCCAATGACGTTAAAAATTTTTTTTTTGTTAATTTAAAAATTCACTATGCATTTTCGATACCACCCAGCACTCAGGGATTTTAAGAAAAGCTTTAATGGTGTCTTAGTTATCTGCGAAAAATTAACAGTACAACAATTATAACGTTAACAATTTATTTTAAAGGTTACATCCACTAACGTTAAAAAAATTTTTATTAATAATTTAAAAATTCACTATGGATTTTTGAATACACCCAGTATTTTTAAAAGTATCTTAGGTATCTGCGAAAAATTCATGGTACAACAATTATAAGGCTAACAATTTATTTTAAAGGGGTATATCCACCGACGTTAAAAATTTTTTTTTGTTAATTTAAAAACTCACTATGCATTTTTGAAGCCACCCAGCCCTCAGGAATTTTAAGAGAAGCTTCAGGAGCGTCTTGGGTATCTGCAGAAAATTCATAGTTCAACAATTATAACGCTAACAATTTATTTTAAGGGGTATATCCACTGACGTTAAAAAATTATTTTATTGTTAATTTAAAAATTCACTATGGATTTTCAAGGAAACCCAGCACTCAGGGATTTTAAGCGAAGCTTTAAAAGTGTCTTAGATATCTGCAGAAAATTCATAGTACAACAATTATAACGCTAACAATTTATTTAAAAGGGTTACCTCCACTGACTTTAAAAATTTTTTTAATTGTTAATTTAAAAATTCACTATAGATTTTTGAAGTTATCCAGCACTCAGGGATTCTAAGAGAAGCTTTAAAAGTGTCTTAGGTATCTGCGAAAAATTCATAGTATAACAATTATAACGCTAACAATTTATTTTATAGGGGTACATCCACAGACGTTAAAAAAATTTTTTTGTTCATTTAAAAATTCACTATGGATTTTCAAAGCCACCCAGCACTCAGGGATTTTAAGAGAAGCTTTTAAAGAGTCTTAGATATCTGTGAAAAATTCACAGTACAACAATTATAATGCTAACAATTTATTTTATAGGGATATATCCACTGACATAAAAAAAATTTTTATTGTTAATTTAAAAATTCATTATGGATTCTTGAAGACACCCAGCACTCAGGGATTTTAAGAAAAGCTTTAAAAGTGTCTTAGATATCTGCGAAAAATTCATGGTACAACAATTATGACGCTAACAAATTATTTTAAGGGGTATATCCACTGACGTTAAAAAATTATTTATTGTTAATTTAAAAATTCACCATGGAATTTCAAAGCCCCCCAGCACTCAGGGATTTTAAGAGAAGTTTTAAAAGTGTCTTAGGTATTTGCAAAAAATTCATAGTACAATAATTATACCGCCAACAATTTATTTTAAAGCGATAAATCCACTGACGTTAAAAAAATTTTTTATTGTTAATTTAAAAATTAACTATGGATTTTTAAAGCCACCCAGCACTCAGAAATTCTAAGAGTAGCTTTAAAAGTGTCTTAGGTATCTGTAAAAAATTCATAATATAACAATTATAACGCTAACAATTTATTTTATAGGGATAAATCCACTGACGTTAAAAAAATTTTTTATTGTTAATTTAAAAATTCACTATGAATTTTCAAAGCCACCCAGCACTCAGGGATTTTAAGAGAAACTTTAGAAATGTCTTAGGTATCTGTGAAAAATTCAAAGTACAACAATTAAAACGCTAACAATTTATTTTAAAGAGGTACATCCACTGACGTTAAAAAAATTTTTTTTTGTTAATTTAAAATTCACTATGCATTTTTGAGAGTGCCACTGAGAGTGCCACTGAGAGTGCCACTGAGACTGCCACTGAGAGTGCCACTGAGACTGCCACTGAGAGTGCCACTGAGAGTGCCACTGAGAGTGCCACTGAGAGTGCCACTGAGAGTGCCACTGAGAGTGCCACTGAGAGTGCCACTGAGATTGCCACTGAGACTGCCACTGGGACTGCCACTGAGACTGCCACTGAGACTGCCACTGAGACTGCCACTGAGAGTGCCACTGAGAGTGCCACTGAGAGTGCCATTGAGAGTGCCACTGAGAGTGCCACTGAGAGTGCCACTGAGAGTGCCACTGAGAGTGCCACTGACAGTGCCACTGAGAGTGCCACTGAGAGTGCCACTGAGAGTGCCACTGGGACTGCCACTGAGACTGCCACTGAGAGTGCCACTGAGAGTGCCACTGAGAGTGCCACTGAGACGTCCACTGAGACTGCCACTGAGACTGCCACTGAGAGTGCCACTGAGACTGCCACTGAGAGTGCCACTGAGAGTGCCACTGAGAGTGCCACTGAGAGTGCCACTGGGACTGCCACTGGGACTGCCACTAAGAGTGCCACTGAGAGTGCCACTGAGAGTGCCACTGAGAGTGCTACTGAGAGTGCCACTGAGAGTGCCACTGAGACTGCCACTGAGACTGCCACTGGGACTGCCACTGAGACCGCCACTGAGAGTGCCACTGAGAGTGCCACTGGGAGTGCCACTGAAAGTGCCACTGAGAGTGCCACTGAGTGTGCCACTGAGAGTGCCACTGAGAGTGCCACTGAGAGTGCCACTGAGAGTGCCACTGAGACTGCCACTGAGACTGCCACTGGGACTGCCACTGAGACTGCCACTGAGAGTGCCACTGAGAGTGCCACTGAGAGTGTCACTGAGAGTGCCACTGAGAGTGCCACTGAGACTGCCACTGGGACTGCCACTGAGACTGCCACTGAGAGTGCCACTGAGAGTGCCACTGAGAGTGCCATTGAGAGTGCCACTGAGAGTGCCACTGAGACTGCCACTAAGACTGCCACTGGGACTGCCACTGGGACTGCCACTGAGGGTGCCACTGAGAGTGCCACTGAGAGTGTCACTGAGACTGCCACTGAGACTGCCACTGAGAGTGCCACTGAGAGTGCCACTGAGAGTGCCACTGAAAGTGCCACTGAGAGTGCCACTGAGAGTGCCACTGAGAGTGCCACTGAGACTGCCACTGGGACTGATACTGAGACTGCCACTGAGAGTGCCACTGAGAGTGCCACTGAGAGTGTCACTGAGACTGCCACTGAGAGTGTCACTGAGACTGCCACTGAGAGTGCCACTGAGAGTGCCACTAAGAGTGCCACTGAGAGTGCCATTGAGACTGCCACTGGGACTGCCACTAAGACTGCCACTGAGAGTGCCACTGAGAGTGCCACTGAGAGTGTCACTGAGACTGCCACTGAGAGTGCCACTGAGAGTGCCACTGAGAGTGTCACTGAGACTGCCACTGAGAGTGCCACTGAGAGTGCCACTGAGAGTGCCACTGAGAGTGCCACTGAGAGTGCCACTGAGACTGCCACTGGGACTGCCACTGAGACTGCCTCTGAGAGTGCCACTGAGAGTGCCACTGAGAGTGCCACTGAGAGTGTCACTGATACTGCCACTGAGAGTGCCACTGAGAGTGCCACTGAGAGTGCCACTGAGACTGCCACTGGGACTGCCACTGAGACTGCCTCTGAGAGTGCCACTGAGAGTGCCACTGAGAGTGCCACTGAGAGTGACACTGAGAGTGTCACTGAGACTGCCACTGAGGGTGCCACTGAGAGTGCCACTGAGATTGCCACTGAGAGTGCCACTGAGAGTGCCACTGAGACTGCCACTGGGACTGCCACTGAGACTGCCTCTGAGAGTGCCACTGAGAGTGCCACTGAGAGTGCCACTGAGAGTGCCACTGAGAGTGTCACTGAGACTGCCACTGAGAGTGCCACTGAGAGTGCCACTGAGAGTGCCACTGAGAGTGCCACTGAGAGTGTCACTGAGACTGCCATTGAGAGTGTTACTGAGAGTGACACTGAGAGTGCCACTGAGACTGCCACTGAGAGTGCCACTGAGAGTGCCACTGAGAGTGCCACTGAGACTGCAACTGAGACTGCCACTGAGACTGCCACTGGGACTGTCACTGAGAGTGCCACTGAGAGTTCCACTGAAAATGCCACTGAGAGTGCCACTGAGAGTGACACTGAGAGTGCCACTGAGAGTGCCACTGAGAGTGCCACTGAGAGTGCCACTGAGAGTGCCACTGAGACTGCCACTGAGAGTGCCACTGAGAGTGCAACTGAGAGTGCCACTGAGAGTGCCACTGAGAGTGCCACTGAGACTGCCACTGAGAGTGCCACTGAGAGTGCCACTGAGAGTGCCACTGAGAGTGCCACTGAGAGTGCCACTGAGAGTGCCACTGAGAGTGCCACTGAGAGTGTCACTAAGACTGCCACTGAGACTGCCACTGAGAGTGCCACTGAGAGTGCCACTGAGAGTGCCACTGAGAGTGTCACTAAGACTGCCACTGAGACTGCCACTGAGATTGCCACTGAGAGTGCCACTGAGAGTGCCACTGAGAGTGCCACTGAGAGTGCCACTGAGATTGCCACTGAGACTGCCACTGGAACTCCCACTGAGAGTGCCACTGAAAGTGCAACTGAGAGTGCCACTGAGATTGCCACTGAGAGTGCCACTGAGACTGCCACTGGGACTGCCACTGGGACTGCCACTGAGAGTGCTACTGAGAGTGCTACTGAGAGTGCCACTGAGAGTGCCACTGAGAGTGCCACTGAGAGTGCCACTGAGAGTGCCACTGAGAGTGCCACTGAGAGTGCCACTGAGAGTGCCACTGAGACTGCCACTGGGACTGCCACTGGGACTGCCACTGAGAGTGCCACTGAGAGTGCCACTGAGAGTGCCACTTAGAGTGCCACTGAGAGTGCCACTGAGAGGGCCACTGAGAGTGCCACTGAGAGTGCCACTGAGAGTGCCACTGAGACTGCCACTGAGACTGCCACTGAGACTGCCACTGGGACTGCCACTGAGAGTGCCACTGAGAGTTCCACTGAAAGTGCCACTGAGAGTGCCACTGAGAGTGCCACTAAGAGTGCCACTGGGAGTGCCACTGAGAGTGCCACTGAGAGTGCCACTGAGACTGCCACTGAGACTGCAACTGGGACTGCCACTGAGACTGCCACTGAGAGTGCCACTGAGAGTGCCACTGAGTACTGGTACAACAATTATAACGCTAACAATTTATTTTAAGGGGTATATCCACTGACGTTAAAAAAATTTTTATTGTTAATTTAAAAATTCACTATGGGTTTTCAAAGCCACCCAGCACTCAGGGATTTTAAGAGAAGCTTTAAAAGTGTCTTAGATTTCTGTGAAAAATTCATAGTACAACAATTATAATGCTAACAATTTATTTTAAAGGGGTACATCCACTGACGTTAAAAAATGTTTTTATTGTTAATTTAAAAATTCATTATGGATTCTTGAAGACACCCAGCACTCAGGGATTTTAAGAGAAGCTTTAAAAGTGTCTTAGAGATCTGTAGAGAATTCAAATTACAACAATTATAACGCTAACAATTTATTTTAAAAGGGTAAATCCACTGACGTCATGAAAAATTTTTATTGTTAATTTAAAAATTCACTATGCATTTTTGAATCCACCCAGCACTCAGGGATTTTAAGAGAAGCTTTAAAAGTGTCTTAGGTATCTGCGAAAAATTCATGGTACAACCATTATAAGGCTAACAATTTATTTAAAAGGGGTACATCCACTGATGTTAAAATTTTTTTTTGTAAATTTATAAATTCACTATGCATTTTTGAAGCAACCCAGCACTCAAGGACTTTAAGAGAAGCTTTAAAAGTGTCTTAGGTATCTGCGAAAAATTTATGGTACAACAATTATAACGCTAACAATTTATTTTAGAGGGGTAAGTCCACTGACGTTAAAAAAATTTTTTTTGTTAATTTAAAAATTCACTATGGATTTTCGAAGACGCCCAGCACTCAAGGATTTTAAGAGAAGCTTTAAAAGTGTCTTAGGTATTTGCAAAAAATTCATAGTTCAACAATTATAACGCTAACAATTTATTTTAAGGGGTATATCCACTGACGTTAAAAAATTATTTTATTGTTAATTTAAAAATTCACCATGGAATTTCAAAGCCACCCAGCACTCAGGGATTTTAAGAGAAGTTTTAAAAGCGTCTTAGGTATTTGTAAAAAATTCATAGTACAACAATTATAACGCTAACAATTTATTTTAAAGGGGTACATCCACTGACGTTAAAAAAATATTTTATGGTAATTTAAAAATTCACTATGGATTTTCAAAGAAACCCAGCACTCAGGGATTTTAAGCGAAGCTTTAAAAGTGTCTTAGATATCTGCAGAAAATTCATAGTACAACAATTATATCGCTAACAATTTATTTAAAAGGGTTACCTCCACTGACTTTAAAAATTTTTTTTATTGTTAATTTAAAAATTCACTATAGATTTTTGAAGTTATCCAGCACTCAGGGATTTTAAGAGAAGCTTTAAAAGTGTCTTAGGTATCTGCGAAAAATTCATAGTATAACAATTTTAACGCTAACAATTTATTTTATAGGGGTACATCCACAGACGTTAAAAAAATTTTTTTGTTCATTTAAAAATTCACTATGGATTTTCAAAGCCACCCAGCACTCAGGGATTTTAAGAGAAGCTTTTAAAGAGTCTTAGATATCTGTGAAAAATTCACAGTACAACAATTATAATGCTAACAATTTATTTTATAGGGGTACATCCACTGACATCAAAAAAAATTTTTATTGTTAATTTAAAAATTCATTATGGATTCTTGAAGACACCCAGCACTCAGGGATTTTAAGAAAAGCTTTAAAAGTGTCTTAGATATCTGCGAAAAATTCATGGTACAACAATTATAACGGTAACAATTTATTTTAAAGAAAAACTTCCAATGACGTTGAAAATTTTTTTTTTGTTAATTTAAAAATTCACTATGCATTTTCGAACCCACCCAGCACTCAGGGATTTTAAAAGAAGCTTTAGAAGTGTTTTAGCTATCTGCGAAAAATTCATAGTACAACAATTATAACGCTAACAATTTATTTTAAAGGGATATATCCACTGACGTTAAAAAATTTTTTTTGTTGATTTAAAAATTTACTATGGAATTTCAAAGCCACCCAGCACTCAGGGATTTTAAGAGAAGCTTTAATGGTGTCTTAGGTATCTGTGAAAAATTAACAGTACAACAATTATAACGTTAACAATTTATTTTAATGGTTACATTCACTAACGTTAAAAAAATTTTTATTGGTAATTTAAAAATTCACTATGGATTTTTGAATACACCCAGTATTTTTAAAAGTATCTTAGGTATCTGCGAAAAATTCATGGTACAACAATTATAAGGCTAACAATTTATTTTAAAGAGGTATATCCACCGACGTTAAAAATTTTTTTTTGTTAATTTAAAAACTCACTATGCATTTTTGAAGCCACCCAGCCCTCAGGAATTTTAAGAGAAGCTTCAGGAGCGTCTTGGGTATCTGCAGAAAATTCATAGTTCAACAATTATAACGCTGACAATTTATTTTAAGGGGTAAATCCACTGACGTTAAAAAATTATTTTATTGTTAATTTAAAAATTCACCATGGAATTTCAAAGCCACCCAGCACTCAGGGATTTTAAGAGAAGTTTTAAAAGTGTCTTAGGTATTTGCAAAAAATTCATAGTACAACAATTATACCGCTAACAATTTATTTAAAAGGGTTACCTCCATTGACTTTAAAAGTTTTTTTATTGTTAATTTAAAAATTCACTATAGATTTTTGAAGTTATCCAGCACTCAGGGATTTTAAGAGAAGCTTTAAAAGTGTCTTAGGTATCTGCGAAAAATTCATAGTATAACAATTATAACGCTAACAATTTATTTTATAGGGGTACAACCACTGACATCAAAAAAAATTTTTATTGTTAATTTAAAAATTCATTATGGATTCTTGAAGACACCCAGCACTCAGGGATTTTAAGAAAAGCTTTAAAAGTGTCTTAGATATCTGCGAAAAATTCATGGTACAACAATTATAACGGTAACAATTTATTTTAAAGAAATACTTCCAATGACGTTAAAAATTTTTTTTTTTGTTTATTTAAAAATTCACTATGCATTTTCGAACCCACCCAGCACTCAGGGATTTTAAAAGAAGCTTTAGAAGTGTCTTAGCTATCTGTGAAAAATTCATAGTACAACAATTATAACGCTAACAATTTATTTTAAAGGGATATATCCACTGACGTTAAAAAATTTTTTTTGTTGATTTAAAAATTTACTATGGAATTTCAAAGCCACCCAGCACTCAGGGTTTTTAAGAGAAGCTTTAATGGTGTCTTAGGTATCTGTGAAATCTTAACAGTACAACAATTATAACGTTAACAATTTATTTTAAAGGTTACATTCACTAACGTTAAAAAAATTTTTATTGGTAATTTAAAAATTCACTATGGATTTTTGAATACACCCAGTATTTTTAAAAGTATCTTAGGTATCTGCAAAAAATTCATGGTACAACAATTATAAGGCTAACAATTTATTTTAAAGGGGTATATCAACCGACGTTAAAAATTTTTTTTTGTTAATTTAAAAACTCACTATGCATTTTTGAAGCCACCCAGCCCTCAGGAATTTTAAGAGAAGCTTCAGGAGCGTCTTGGGTATCTGCAGAAAATTCATAGTTCAACAATTATAACGCTAACAATTTATTTTAAAGGGGAATATCCACTGACGTAAAAAAATTTTTTTATTGTTAATTTTAAAATTCACTAGGCATTTTGGAAGCCACCCAGCACTCAAGGATTTTAAGAGAAGCTTTAAAAGTGTCTTAGGCATCTGCAAAAAATTCATAGTTCAACAATTATAACGCTAACAATTTATTTTAAGGGGTATATCCACTGACGTTAAAAAAATTTTTATTGTTAATTTAAAAATTCACTATGGGTTTTCAAAGCCACCCAGCACTCAGGGATTTTAAGAAAAGCTTTAAAAGTGTCTTGGGTATTTGCGAAAAATTCATAGTACAACAATTATAACGCTAACAATTTATTTTAAATGGGTACATCCACTGACGTTAAAAATTTTTTTTTGTTAATTTAAAAATTTACTATGGATTTTCAAAGCCACCCAGCACTCAGGGATTTTAAGAGAAGCTTTAAAAGTGTCTTAGATTTCTGTGAAAAATTCATAGTACAACAATTATAATGCTAACAATTTATTTTAAAGGGGTACATCCACTGACGGTAAAAAATTTTTTTATTGTTAATTTAAAAATTAATTATGGATTCTTGAAGACACCCAGCACTCAGGGATTTTAAGAGAATCTTTAAAAGTGTCTTGGGGATCTGTAGAGAATTCAAATTACAACAATTATAACGCTACCAATTTATTTTAAAGGGGTAAATCCACTGACGTTATGAAAAATTTTTATTGTTAATTTAAAAATTCACTATGCATTTTCGAATCCACCCAGCACTCAGGGATTTTAAGAGAAGCTTTAAAAGTGTCTTAGGTATCTGCGAAAAATTCATGGTACAACCATTATAAGGCTAACAATTTATTTAAAAGGGGTACATCCACTGACGTTAAAATTTTTTTTTTGTAAATTTATAAATTCACTATGCATTTTTGAAGCAACCCAGCACTCAAGGACTTTAAGAGAAGCTTTAAAAGTGTCTTAGGTATCTGCGAAAAATTTATGGTACAACAATTATAACGCTAACAATTTATTTTAGAGGGGTAAGTCCACTGACGTTAAAAATTTTTTTTTTGTTAATTTAAAAATTCACTATGGATTTTCGAAGACGCCCAGCACTCAAGGATTTTAAGAGAAGCTTTAAAAGTGTCTTAGGTATTTGCAAGAAATTCATAGTTCAACAATTATAACGCTAACAATTTATTTTAAGGGGTATATCCACTGACGTTAAAAAATAATTTTATTGTTAATTTAAAAATTCACCATGGAATTTCAAAGCCACCCAGCACTCAGGAATTTTAAGAGAAGTTTTAAAAGTGTCTTAGGTATTTGCAAAAAATTCATAGTACAACAATTATAACGCTAACAATTTATTTTAAAGGGGTACATCCACTGACGTTAAAAAAATATTTTTTGGTAATTTAAAAATTCACTATGGATTTTCAAAGAAACCCAGCACTCAGGGATTTTAAGCGAAGCTTTAAAAGTGTTTTAGATATCTGCAGAAAATTCATAGTACAACAATTATAACGCTAACAATTTATTTAAAAGGGTTACCTCCACTGACTTTAAAAATTTTTTTTATTGTTAATTTAAAAATTCACTATAGATTTTTGAAGTTATCCAGCACTCAGGGATTTTAAGGGAAGCTTTAAAAGTGTCTTAGGTATCTGCGAAAAATTCATAGTATAACAATTATAACGCTAACAATTTATTTTATAGGGGTACATCCACAGACGTTAAAAAAATTTTTTTGTTCATTTAAAAATTCACTATGGATTTTCAAAGCCACCCAGCACTCAGGGATTTTAAGAGAAGCTTTTAAAGAGTCTTAGATATCTGTGAAAAATTCACAGTACAACAATTATAATGCTAACAATTTATTTTATAGGGGTACATCCACTGACATCAAAAAAAATTTTTATTGTTAATTTAAAAATTCATTATGGATTCTTGAAAACACCCAGCACTCAGGGATTTTAAGAGAAGCTTTAAAAGTGTCTTAGATATCTGCGAAAAATTTGTGGTACAACAATTATAACGGTAACAATTTATTTTAAAGAAATACTTCCACTGACGTAAAAAATTTTTTTTTTGTTAATTTAAAAATTCACTATGCATTTTCGAACCCACCCAGCATTCAGGGATTTTAAGAGAAGTTTTAGAAGTGTCTTAGCTATCTGTGAAAAATTCATAGTACAACAATTATAACGCTAACAATTTATTTTAAAGGGATATATCCACTGACGTTAAAAAAATTTTTTTGTTTATTTAAAAATTTACTATGGAATTTTAAAGCCACCCAGCACTCAAGGATTTTAAGAGAAGCTTTAATGGAGTCTTAGGTATCTGTGAAAAATTCACAGTACAACAATTATAACGCTAACAATTTATTTTAAAGGGTTACATCCACTAACGTTAAAAAAAATTTTATTGGTAATTTAAAAATTCACTATGGATTCTTGAATACACCCAGCACTCAGGGATTTTAAGAAAAGCTTTAAAAGTGTCTTAGATATCTGCAAAAAATTCATAGTACAACAATTATAACGCTAAAAATTTATTTTACAGGGGTATATCCACTGACGTCAAAAAAATTATTTTATTGTTAATTTATAAAATCAATATTGATTTTCGAAGACACCCAGCACTCAGGGATTTTAAGAGAAGCTTTAAAAGCGTCTTAGGTATCTGCAAAAAATTCATAGTACAACAATTATAACGCTAACAATTTAATTTAGAGGGGTAAATCCACTGACGTTAAAAAAATTTTTTGTAAATTTAAAAATTCACTATGGATTTTCAAAACCACCCAGCACTCAGGGATTTTTAGAGAAGCTTTAGAAGTGTCTTAAATATCTGCGAAAAATTCATGGTTCAACAATTATAGGGCTAACAATTTATTTTAAAGGGGTAAATCCACTGACGTTAAAAAATTTCTTTATTGTTAATTTAAAAATTCACTATGGATTTTTGAAGCCACTCAGCACTCAGGGATTTTAAGAGAAACTTCAAAAGTGTCTTAGGTATCTGTAAAAAATTCAAAGTTCAACAATTATAACGCTAACCATTTATTTTAAAGTGGTACATCCACTGACGTTTAAAAATTTTCTTTGTTAATTTAAAAATTCACTATGGATTTTCAAAGCCACCCAGCACTCAGAAATTTTAAGAGAAGCTTTAAAAGTGTCTTAGGTATCTGCGAAAAATTTATGGTACAACAATTATAACGCTAACAATTTATTTTAGAGGGGTAAGTCCACTGACGTTAAAAAATTTTTTTTTTGTTAATTTAAAAATTCACTATGGATTTTCGAAGACGCCCAGCACTCAGGGATTTTAAAAGAAGCTTTAAAAGTGTCTTAGGTATCTGTAGAAAATTTATAGTTCAACAATTATAACGTTAACAATTTATTTTATAGGGGTAAATCCACTGACGTTAAAAAAATTTTTTTTGTTAATTTAAAAGTTCACTATGGATTTTCGAAGTCACCCAGCACTCAGAGATTTTAACAGAAGCTTTAAAAGTGCCTTAGGTATCTGTGAAAAATTCATAGCACAACAATTATAACGCTAACAATTTATTTTAAAGGGTACATCCGCTGACGTTACAAATTTTTTTTATTGTTAATTTAAAAATTCACTATGGATTTTTGAAGTTACCCAGCACTCAGAAATTTTAAGAGAAGCTTTAAAAGTATCTTAGGTGTCTGCGAAAAATTCATAGTACAACAATTATAACGCTAACAATTTATTTTAAAGGGGTACCTCCACTGACGTTAAAAAAATTTTTTGTTAATTTAAAAATTCACTATGGATTTTCAAAGTCACCCAGCTCTCAGGGATTTTAAGAGAAGCTTTAAAAGTGTCTTAGGTATCTGTGAAAAATTCATAGTACAACAATTATATCGCCAACAATTTATTTTAAAGGGATACATCCACTGACGTTAAAAATTTTTTTATTGTTAATTTAAAAATTCATTATGGATTTTTGAAGACACCCAGCACTCAGAAATTTTAAGAGAAGCTTCAAAAGTGTCTTAGGTATTTGCGAAAACTTCATGGAATAACAACTATAACGCTAACAATTTATTTTAAAGAGGTACATCCACCGACGTTAACAATTTTTTTTATTGTTAATTTAAAAATTCATTATATATTTTTGAAAACACCCAGCACTCAGAAATTTTAAGAGAAGCTTCAAAAGTGTCTTAGGTATTTGCAAAAAATTCATGGAATAACAATTATAACGCTAACAATTTATTTTAAAGAGGTACTTCCACTGACGTTAAAAATTTTTTTTTTGTTAATTTAAAAATTCACTATGGATTTTCAAAGCCACCCAGCGCTCAGGGATTTTAAGAGAAGCTTCAAAGGTGTCTTAGATATCGGTGAAAAATTCGCGGTACAACAATTATAACGCTAACAATTTATTTTAAAGGGTTACATCAACTCACGTTAAAAAAAATTTTTATTGTTAATTTAAAAATTCACTATGGATTTCTGAAGACATCCAGCACTCAGGGATTTTAAGAGAAGCTTTAAAGGTGTCTTAGGTATCTGTGAAAAATTCACAGTACAACAATTAAAACGCCAAAAATTTATTTTAGAGGGGTAAATCCACTGAGGTTAAAAAATTTTTTTTTGTTAATTTAAAAATTCACTATGCATTTTTGAAGCCACCCAGCACCCAGGGATTTGAAAATAAGATTTAAAAGGGTCTTAGATATCTGCGAAAAATTCATAGTTCAACAATTATAACGCTAACAATTTATTTTAAAGGGGTAATTCCAATGACGTTAAAATTTTTTTTTTTTTTAATTTAAAAATTCACTATGGATTTTTAAAGCCACCCAGCACTCAGGAATTTTAAGAGAAGCTTTAAAGATGTCTTAATTATCTGTGAAAAATTCATAGCTCAACAATTATAACGCTAACAATTTATTTTAAAGGGGTAATTCCAATGACGTTAAAAAATTTTTTTTTGTTAATTTAAAAATTCATTATGGATTTCTAAAGCCACCCAGCACTCAGGAATTTTAAGAGAAGCTTTAAAGATGTCTTAGGTATCTGTGAAAATTTCATAGTACAACAATTATAACGCTAACAATTTATTTTAAAGGGGTAAATCCACTGACGTTAAGAAAAATTTTTATTGTTAATTTAGAAATTCACTACGCATTTTTGAAGACTCCCAGCACTCAGGGATTTTAAAAGAAGCTTTGAAAGTGTCTTAGGTATCTGAAAAAAATTCATAGTACAACAATTATAACGCTATCAATTTATTCCTAAGGGATATATCCACTGACGTTAAACATTTTTTTTTATTGTTAATTTAAATATTCACTATGGATTTTCAAAGCCACTCAGCACTCAGGGATTTTGAAGGAAGCTTTAAAAGTGTCTTAGGTACCTGCAAAAAAATTCATAGCTCACCAATTATAACGTTAACAATTTATTTTAAAGAGGTACATTCAATAACGTTAAAAAATTTTTTTATTGTTAATTTAAAAATTCACTATGGCTTTTCGAAGCTTCCCAGCACTCAGGGATTTTAAAAGATGCTTTAAAAATATCTTAGGTATTTGCAAAAAATTCTTTGTACAACAATTATAACGCTAACAATTTATTTTAAAGGGGTACATCTACTGACGTTAAAAATTTTTTTTATTGCTAATTTAAAAATTCATTATGGATTCTTGAAGACACCCAGCACTCAGAGATTTTAAGAGAATCTTTAAAAGTGTCTTAGATATCTGCGAAAAATTCATGGTACAACAACTATAACGCTAACAATTTATTTTAAAGAGGTACATCCACTGACGTTAAAAAAATTTTTTTTTGTTAATTTAAAAATTCACTATGCATTTTTGAATCCTCCCAGCACTCAGGGATATTAAAAGAAGCTTTGAAAGTGTCTTAGGTATCTGAAAAAATTCATAGTACAACAATTATAACGCTAACAATTTATTCTTAAGGGGTATATCCACTGACGTTAAAACATTTTTTTATTGTTAATTTAAATATTCACTATGGATTTTCAAAGCCACTCAGCACTCAGGGATTTTAAGAGAAGCTTTAAAAGTGTCTTAGGTATCTGCAAAAAATTTATGGTATAACAATTATAACGCTAACAATTTATTTTAAATGGGTATATCCACTGACGTTAAAAATTTTTCTCTTGTTAATTTAAAAATTCACTATGCATTTTCAAAGCCACCCAGCACTCAGAAATTCTAAGAGTAGCTTTAAAAGTGTCTTAGGTATCTGTAAAAAATTCATAATATAACAATTATAACGCTAACAATTTATTTTATAGGGATAAATCCACTGACGCTAAAAAAATTTTTTATTGTTAATTTAAAAATTCACTATGGATTTTCAAAGCCACCCAGCACTCAGGGATTTTAAGAGAAACTTTAGATATGTCTTAGGTATCTGTGAAAAATTCAAAGTACAACAATTAAAACGCTAACAATTTATTTTAAACAGGTACATCCACTGACGTTAAAAATTTTTTTTTTTTAATTTAAAATTCACTATGCATTTTTGAGAGTGCCACTGAGAGTGCCACTGAGAGTGCCACTGAGACTGCCACTGAGAGTGCCACTGAGAGTGCCACTGAGAGTGCCACTGAGAGTGCCACTGAGATTGCCACTGAGACTGCCACTGGGACTGCCACTGAGACTGCCACTGAGAGTGCCACTGAGAGTGCCACTGAGAGTGCCACTGAGAGTGCCACTGAGACTGCCACTGAGAGTGCCACTGAGAGTGCCACTGAGAGTGCCACTGAGAGTGCCACTGAGAGTGCCACTGAGACTGCCACTGGGACTGCCACTAAGAGTGCCACTGAGAGTGCCACTGAGAGTGCCACTGAGAGTGCCACTGAGAGTGCTACTGAGAGTGATACTGAGACTGCCACTGAGAGTGCCACTGAGACTGCCACTGAGAGTGTTACTGAGAGTGCCACTGAGAGTGCCACTGAGAGTGCCACTGAGGGTGCCACTGAGAGTGCCACTGAGAGTGCCACTGAGAGTGCCACTGAGACTGCCACTGAGACTGCCACTGAGACTGCCACTGAGACTGCCACTGGGACTGTCACTGAGAGTGCCACTGAGAGTTCCACTGAAAATGCCACTGAGAGTGCCACTGAGAGTGCCACTGAGAGTGCCACTGAGAGTGCCACTGAGAGTGCCACTGAGACTGCCACTGAGAGTGCCACTGAGAGTGCCACTGAGAGCGCCACTGAGAGTGCCACTGAGAGTGCCACTGAGAATGCCACTGAGTACTGGTACAACAATTATAACGCTAACAATTTATTTTATTGGGTATATCCACTGACGTTAAAAAAATTTTTATTGTTAATTTAAAAATTCACTATGGGTTTTCAAAGCAACCCAGCACTCAGGGATTCTAAGAGAAGCTTTAAAAGTGTCTTAGGTTTCTGTGAAAAATTCATAGTACAACAATTATAATGCTAACAATTTATTTTAAAGGGGTACATCCACCGACGTTAAAAAAATTTTTTATTGTTAATTTAAAAATTCATTATGGATTCTTGAAGACACCCAGCACTCAGGGATTTTAAGAGAAGCTTTAAAAGTGTCTTAGGGATCTGTAGAGAATTCAAATTACAACATTTATAACGCTAACAATTTATTTTAAAGGGGTAAATCCACTGACGTTATGAAAAATTTTTATTGTTAATTTAAAACTTCACTATGGGTTTTCAAAGCCACCCAGCACTCAGGGATTTTAAGAGAAGCTTTAAAAATGTCTTAGATTTCTGTGAAAAATTCATAGTACAACAATTATAATGCTAACAATTTATTTTAAAGGGGTAAATCCACTGACGTTATGAAAAATTTTTATTGTTAATTTAAAAATTCACTATGCATTTTCAAATCCACCCAGCACTCAGGGATTTTAAGAGAAGCTTTAAAAGTGTCTTAGGTATCTGCGAAAAATTCATGGTACAACCATTATAAGGCTAACAATTTATTTAAAAGGGGTACATCCACTGACGTTAAAATTTTTTTTTTGTAAATTTATAAATTCACTATGCATTTTTGAAGCAACCCAGCACTCAAGGACTTTAAGAGAAGCTTTAAAAGTGTCTTAGGTATCTGCCAAAAATTTATGGTACAACAATTATAACGCTAACAATTTATTTTAGAGGGGTAAGTCCACTGACGTTAAAAAATTTTTTTTTTGTTAATTTAAAAATTCACTATGGATTTTCGAAGACGCCCAGCACTCAAGGATTTTAAGAGAAGCTTTAAAAGTGTCTTAGGTATTTGCAAAAAATTCATAGTTCAACAATTATAACGCTAACAATTTATTTTAAGGGGTATATCCACTGACGTTAAAAAATTATTTTATTGTTAATTTAAAAATTCACCATGGAATTTCAAAGCCACCCAGCACTCAGGGATTTTAAGCGAAGCTTTAAAAGTGTCTTAGATATCTGCAGAAAATTCATAGTACAACAATTATAACGCTAACAATTTATTTAAAAGGGTTACCTCCACTGACTTTAAAATTTTTTTTTATTGTTAATTTAAAAATTCACTATAGATTTTCGAAGTTATCCAGCACTCAGGGATTTTAAGAGAAGCTTTAAAAGTGTCTTAGGTATCTGCGAAAAATTCATAGTATAACAATTATAACGCTAACAATTTATTTTATAGGGGTACATCCACAGACGTTAAAAAATTTTTTTGTTCATTTAAAAATTCACTATGGATTTTCAAAGCCACCCAGCACTCAGGGATTTTAAGAGAAGCTTTTAAAGAGTCTTAGATATCTGTGAAAAATTCACAGTACAACAATTATAATGCTAACAATTTATTTTATAGGGGTACATCCACTGACATCAAAAAAAATTTTTATTGTTAATTTAAAAATTCATTATGGATTCTTGAAGACACCCAGCACTCAGGGATTTTAAGAAAAGCTTTAAAAGAGTCTTAGATATCTGCGAAAAATTCATGGTACAACAATTATAACGGTAACAATTTATTTTAGAGGTGTAAGTCCACTGACGTTAAAAAAATTTTTTTTTGTTAATTTAAAAATTCACTATAGATTTTCGAAGACTCCCAGCACTCAAGGATTTTAAGAGAAGCTTTAAAAGTGTCTTAGGTATTTGCAAAAAATTCATAGTTCGACAATTATAACGCTAACAATTTATTTTAAGGGGTATATCCACTGACGTTAAAAAATTATTTTATTGTTAATTTAAAAATTCACCATGGAATTTCAAAGCCACCCAGCACTCAGGGATTTTAAGAGAAGTTTTAAAAGTGTCTTAGGTATTTGCAAAAAATTCATAGTACAACAATTATAACGCTAACAATTTATTTTAAAGGGGTACATCCACTGACGTTAAAAAAATATTTTTTTGTAATTTAAAAATTCACTATGGATTCTCAAAGAAACCCAGCACTCAGGGATTTAAACGAAGCTTTAAAAGTGTTTTAGATATCTGCAGAAAATTCATAGTACAACAATTATAACGCTAACAATTTATTTAAAAGGGTTACCTCCACTGACTTTAAAAATTTTTTTTATTGTTAATTTAAAAATTCACTATAGATTATTGAAGTTATCCAGCACTCAGGGATTTTAAGGAAAGCTTTAAAAGTGTCTTAGGTATCTGCGAAAAATACATAGTATAACAATTATAACGCTAACAATTTATTTTATAGGGGTACATCCACAGACGTTAAAAAAATTTTTTTGTTCATTTAAAAATTCACTATGGATTTTCAAAGCCACCCAGCACTCAGGGATTTTAAGAGAAGCTTTTAAAGAGTCTTAGATATCTGTGAAAAATTCACAGTACAACAATTATAATGCTAACAATTTATTTTATAGGGGTAAATCCACTGACATCAAAAAAAATTTTTATTGTTAATTTAAAAATTCATTATGAATTCTTGAAAACACCCAGCACTCAGGGATTTTAAGAGAAGCTTTAAAAGTGTCTTAGATATCTGCGAAAAATTTATGGTACAACAATTATAACGGTAACAATTTATTTTAAAGAAATACTTCCACTGACGTAAAAAATTTTTTTTTTGTTAATTTAAAAATTCACTATGCATTTTCGAACCCACCCAGCATTCAGGGATTTTAAGAGAAGTTTTAGAAGTGTCTTAGCTATCTGTGAAAAATTCATAGTACAACAATTATAACGCTAACAATTTATTTTAAAGGGATATATCCACTGACGTTAAAAAAAATTTTTTGTTTATTTAAAAATTTACTATGGAATTTTAAAGCCACCCAGCACTCAAGGATTTTAAGAGAAGCTTTAATGGAGTCTTAGGTATCTGTGAAAAATTCACAGTACAACAATTATAACGCTAACAATTTATTTTAAAGGGTTACATCCACTAACGTTAAAAAAAATTTTATTGGTAATTTAAAAATTCACTATGGATTCTTGAATACACCCAGCACTCAGGGATTTTAAGAAAAGCTTTAAAAGTGTCTTAGATATCTGCAAAAAATTCATAGTACAACAATTATAACGCTAAAAATTTATTTTACAGGGGTATATCCACTGACGTCAAAAAAATTATTTTATTGTTAATTTATAAAATCAATATTGATTTTCGAAGACACCCAGCACTCAGGGATTTTAAGAGAAGCTTTAAAAGCGTCTTAGGTATCTGCAAAAAATTCATAGTACAACAATTATAACGCTAACAATTTAATTTAGAGGGGTAAATCCACTGACGTTAAAAAAATTTTTTGTAAATTTAAAAATTCACTATGGATTTTCAAAACCACCCAGCACTCAGGGATTTTTAGAGAAGCTTTAGAAGTGTCTTAAATATCTGCGAAAAATTCATGGTTCAACAATTATAGGGCTAACAATTTATTTTAAAGGGGTAAATCCACTGACGTTAAAAAATTTCTTTATTGTTAATTTAAAAATTCACTATGGATTTTTGAAGCCACTCAGCACTCAGGGATTTTAAGAGAAACTTCAAAAGTGTCTTAGGTATCTGTAAAAAATTCAAAGTTCAACAATTATAACGCTAACCATTTATTTTAAAGTGGTACATCCACTGACGTTTAAAAAATTTTCTTTGTTAATTTAAAAATTCACTATGGATTTTCAAAGCCACCCAGCACTCAGAAATTTTAAGAGAAGCTTTAAAAGTGTCTTAGGTATCTGCGAAAAATTTATGGTACAACAATTATAACGCTAACAATTTATTTTAGAGGGGTAAGTCCACTGACGTTAAAAAATTTTTTTTTTGTTAATTTAAAAATTCACTATGGATTTTCGAAGACGCCCAGCACTCAGGGATTTTAAAAGAAGCTTTAAAAGTGTCTTAGGTATCTGTAGAAAATTTATAGTTCAACAATTATAACGTTAACAATTTATTTTATAGGGGTAAATCCACTGACGTTAAAAAAATTTTTTTTTGTTAATTTAAAAGTTCACTATGGATTTTCGAAGTCACCCAGCACTCAGAGATTTTAACAGAAGCTTTAAAAGTGCCTTAGGTATCTGTGAAAAATTCATAGCACAACAATTATAACGCTAACAATTTATTTTAAAGGGTACATCCGCTGACGTTACAAATTTTTTTTATTGTTAATTTAAAAATTCACTATGGATTTTTGAAGTTACCCAGCACTCAGAAATTTTAAGAGAAGCTTTAAAAGTATCTTAGGTGTCTGCGAAAAATTCATAGTAGAACAATTATAACGCTAACAATTTATTTTAAAGGGGTACCTCCACTGACGTTAAAAAAATTTTTTGTTAATTTAAAAATTCACTATGGATTTTCAAAGTCACCCAGCTCTCAGGGATTTTAAGAGAAGCTTTAAAAGTATCTTAGGTATCTGTGAAAAATTCATAGTACAACAATTATATCGCCAACAATTTATTTTAAAGGGATACATCCACTGACGTTAAAAATTTTTTTATTGTTAATTTAAAAATTCATTATGGATTTTTGAAGACACCCAGCACTCAGAAATTTTAAGAGAAGCTTCAAAAGTGTCTTAGGTATTTGCGAAAACTTCATGGAATAACAACTATAACGCTAACAATTTATTTTAAAGAGGTACATCCACCGACGTTAAAAATTTTTTTTATTGTTAATTTAAAAATTCATTATATATTTTTGAAAACACCCAGCACTCAGAAATTTTAAGAGAAGCTTCAAAAGTGTCTTAGGTATTTGCAAAAAATTCATGGAATAACAATTATAACGCTAACAATTTATTTTAAAGAGGTACTTCCACTGACGTTAAAAATTTTTTTTTTGTTAATTTAAAAATTCACTATGGATTTTCAAAGCCACCCAGCGCTCAGGGATTTTAAGAGAAGCTTCAAAGGTGTCTTAGATATCTGTGAAAAATTCGCGGTACAACAATTATAACGCTAACAATTTATTTTAAAGGGTTACATCAACTCACGTTAAAAAAAATTTTTATTGTTAATTTAAAAATTCACTATGGATTTCTGAAGACATCCAGCACTCAGGGATTTTAAGAGAAGCTTTAAAGGTGTCTTAGGTATCTGTGAAAAATTCACAGTACAACAATTAAAACGCCAAAAATTTATTTTAGAGGGGTAAATCCACTGAGGTTAAAAAATTTTTTTTTGTTAATTTAAAAATTCACTATGTATTTTTGAAGCCACCCAGCACCCAGGGATTTGAAAATAAGATTTAAAAGGGTCTTAGATATCTGCGAAAAATTCATAGTTCAACAATTATAACGCTAACAATTTATTTTAAAGGGGTAATTCCAATGACGTTAAAATTTTTTTTTTTTTTAATTTAAAAATTCACTATGGATTTTTAAAGCCACCCAGCACTCAGGAATTTTAAGAGAAGCTTTAAAGATGTCTTAATTATCTGTGAAAAATTCATAGCTCAACAATTATAACGCTAACAATTTATTTTAAAGGGGTAATTCCAATGACGTTAAAAAATTTTTTTTTGTTAATTTAAAAATTCATTATGGATTTCTAAAGCCACCCAGCACTCAGGAATTTTAAGAGAAGCTTTAAAGATGTCTTAGGTATCTGTGAAAATTTCATAGTACAACAATTATAATGCTAAAAATTTATTTTAAAGGGGTAAATCCACTGACGTTAAGAAAAATTTTTATTGTTAATTTAGAAATTCACTACGCATTTTTGAAGACTCCCAGCACTCAGGGATTTTAAAAGAAGCTTTGAAAGTGTCTTAGGTATCTGAAAAAAATTCATAGTACAACAATTATAACGCTATCAATTTATTCCTAAGGGATATATCCACTGACGTTAAACATTTTTTTTTATTGTTAATTTAAATATTCACTATGGATTTTCAAAGCCACTCAGCACTCAGGGATTTTAAGAGAAGTTTTAAAAGTGTCTTAGGTATTTGCAAAAAATTCATAGTACAACAATTATAACGCTAACAATTTATTTTAAAGGGGTACATCCACTGACGTTAAAAAAATATTTTTTTGTAATTTAAAAATTCACTATGGATTCTCAAAGAAACCCAGCACTCAGGGATTTAAACGAAGCTTTAAAAGTGTTTTAGATATCTGCAGAAAATTCATAGTACAACAATTATAACGCTAACAATTTATTTAAAAGGGTTACCTCCACTGACTTTAAAAATTTTTTTTATTGTTAATTTAAAAATTCACTATAGATTATTGAAGTTATCCAGCACTCAGGGATTTTAAGGAAAGCTTTAAAAGTGTCTTAGGTATCTGCGAAAAATACATAGTATAACAATTATAACGCTAACAATTTATTTTATAGGGGTACATCCACAGACGTTAAAAAAATTTTTTTGTTCATTTAAAAATTCACTATGGATTTTCAAAGCCACCCAGCACTCAGGGATTTTAAGAGAAGCTTTTAAAGAGTCTTAGATATCTGTGAAAAATTCACAGTACAACAATTATAATGCTAACAATTTATTTTATAGGGGTAAATCCACTGACATCAAAAAAAATTTTTATTGTTAATTTAAAAATTCATTATGAATTCTTGAAAACACCCAGCACTCAGGGATTTTAAGAGAAGCTTTAAAAGTGTCTTAGATATCTGCGAAAAATTTATGGTACAACAATTATAACGGTAACAATTTATTTTAAAGAAATACTTCCACTGACGTAAAAAATTTTTTTTTTGTTAATTTAAAAATTCACTATGCATTTTCGAACCCACCCAGCACTCAGGGATTTTAAGAGAAGCTTTAGAAGTGTCTTAGCTATCTGTGAAAAATTCATAGTACAACAATTATAACGCTAACAATTTATTTTAAAGGGATATATCCACTGACGTTAAAAAAATTTTTTTGTTTATTTAAAAATTTACTATGGAATTTTAAAGCCACCCAGCACTCAAGGATTTTAAGAGAAGCTTTAATGGAGTCTTAGGTATCTGTGAAAAATTCACAGTACAACAATTATAACGCTAACAATTTATTTTAAAGGGTTACATCCACTAACGTTAAAAAAAATTTTATTGGTAATTTAAAAATTCACTATGGATTCTTGAATACACCCAGCACTCAGGGATTTTAAGAAAAGCTTTAAAAGTGTCTTAGATATCTGCAAAAAATTCATAGTACAACAATTATAACGCTAAAAATTTATTTTACAGGGGTATATCCACTGACGTCAAAAAAATTATTTTATTGTTAATTTATAAAATCAATATTGATTTTCGAAGACACCCAGCACTCAGGGATTTTAAGAGAAGCTTTAAAAGCGTCTTAGGTATCTGCAAAAAATTCATAGTACAACAATTATAACGCTAACAATTTAATTTAGAGGGGTAAATCCATTGACGTTAAAAAAATTTTTTGTAAATTTAAAAATTCACTATGGATTTTCAAAACCACCCAGCACTCAGGGATTTTTAGAGAAGCTTTAGAAGTGTCTTAAATATTTGCGAAAAATTCATGGTTCAACAATTATAGGGCTAACAATTTATTTTAAAGGGGTAAATCCACTGAAGTTAAAAAATTTTTTTATTGTTAATTTAAAAATTCACTATGGATTTTTGAAGCCACTCAGCACTCAGGGATTTTAAGAGAAACTTCAAAAGTGTCTTAGGTATCTGTAAAAAATTCAAAGTTCAACAATTATAACGCTAACCATTTATTTTAAAGTGGTACATCCACTGACGTTTAAAAAATTTTCTTTGTTATTTTAAAAATTCGCTATGGATTTTTGAAGCCACCCAGCACTCAGGAATTTTAAGAGAAGCTTTAAAAGTGTCTTAGGTATCTGCGAAAAATTTATGGTACAACAATTATAACGCTAACAATTTATTTTAGAGGGGTAAGTCCATTGACGTTAAAAATTTTTTTTTTTGTTAATTTAAAAATTCACTATGGATTTTTGAAGACGCCCAGCACTCAGGGATTTTAAAAGAAGCTTTAAAAGTGTCTTAGGTATCTGTAAAGAATTCATAATATAACAATTATAACGCTAACAATTTATTTTATAGGGATAAATCCACTGACGTTAAAAAAATTTTTTATTGTTAATTTAAAAATTCACTATGGATTTTCAAAGCCACCCAGCACTCAGGGATATTAAGAGAAACTTTAGATATGTCTTAGGTATCTGTGAAAAATTCAAAGTACAACAATTAAAACGCTAACAATTTATTTTAAACAGGTACATCCACTGACGTTAAAAATTTTTTTTTTTTTTAATTTAAAATTCACTATGCATTTTTGAGAGTGCCACTGAGAGTGCCACTGAGAGTGCCACTGAGACTGCCACTGAGAGTGCCACTGAGAGTGCCACTGAGAGTGCCACTGAGATTGCCACTGAGACTGCCACTGGGACTGCCACTGAGACTGCCACTGAGAGTGCCACTGAGAGTGCCACTGAGAGTGCCACTGAGAGTGCCACTGAGAGTGCCACTGAGACTGCCACTGAGAGTGCCACTGAGAGTGCCACTGAGAGTGCCACTGAGAGTGCCACTGAGAGTGCCACTGAGACTGCCACTGGGACTGCCACTAAGAGTGCCACTGAGAGTGCCACTGAGTGTGCCACTGAAAGTGCCACTGAGAGTGCTACTGAGAGTGATACTGAGACTGCCACTGAGAGTGCCACTGAGACTGCCACTGAGAGTGTTACTGAGAGTGCCACTGAGAGTGCCACTGAGAGTGCCACTGAGGGTGCCACTGAGAGTGCCACTGAGAGTGCCACTGAGAGTGCCACTGAGACTGCCACTGAGACTGCCACTGAGACTGCCACTGGGACTGTCACTGAGAGTGCCACTGAGAGTTCCACTGAAAATGCCACTGAGAGTGCCACTGAGAGTGCCACTGAGAGTGCCACTGAGAGTGCCACTGAGAGTGCCACTGAGACTGCCACTGAGAGTGCCACTGAGAGTGCCACTGAGAGCGCCACTGAGAGTGCCACTGAGAGTGCCACTGAGAGTGCCACTGAGTACTGGTACAACAATTATAACGCTAACAATTTATTTTATTGGATATATCCACTGACGTTAAAAAAATTTTTATTGTTAATTTAAAAATTCACTATGGGTTTTCAAAGCAACCCAGCACTCAGGGATTTTAAGAGAAGCTTTAAAAGTGTCTTAGGTTTCTGTGAAAAATTCATAGTACAACAATTATAATGCTAACAATTTATTTTAAAGGGGTACATCCACCGACGTTAAAAAAATTTTTTATTGTTAATTTAAAAATTCATTATGGATTCTTGAAGACACCCAGCACTCAGGGATTTTAAGAGAAGCTTTAAAAGTGTCTTAGGGATCTGTAGAGAATTCAAATTACAACAATTATAACGCTAACAATTTATTTTAAAGGGGTAAATCCACTGACGTTATGAAAAATTTTTATTGTTAATTTAAAAATTCACTATGCATTTTCGAATCCACCCAGCACTCAGGGATTTTAAGAGAAGCTTTAAAACTGTCTTAGGTATCTGCGAAAAATTCATGGTACAACCATTATAAGGCTAACAATTTATTTAAAAGGGGTACATCCACTGACGTTAAAATTTTTTTTTTGTAAATTTATAAATTCACTATGCATTTTTGAAGCAACCCAGCACTCAAGGACTTTAAGAGAAGCTTTCAAAGTGTCTTAGGTATCTGCGAAAAATTTATGGTACAACAATTATAACGCTAACAATTTATTTTAGAGGTGTAAGTCCACTGACGTTAAAAAAATTTTTTTTTGTTAATTTAAAAATTCACTCTAGATTTTCGAAGACTCCCAGCACTCAAGGATTTTAAGAGAAGCTTTAAAAGTGTCTTAGGTATTTGCAAAAAATTCATAGTTCGACAATTATAACGCTAACAATTTATTTTAAGGGGTATATCCACTGACGTTAAAAAATTATTTTATTGTTAATTTAAAAATTCACCATGGAATTTCAAAGCCACCCAGCACTCAGGGATTTTAAGAGAAGTTTTAAAAGAGTCTTAGGTATTTGCAAAAAATTCATAGTACAACAATTATAACGCTAACAATTTATTTTAAAGGGGTACATCCACTGACGTTAAAAAAATATTTTATGGTAATTTAAAAATTCACTATGGTTTTCAAAGAAACCCAGCACTCAGGGATTTTAAGCGAAGCTTTAAAAGTGTCTTAGATATCTGCAGAAAATTCATAGTACAACAATTATAACGCTAACAATTTATTTAAAATGGTTACCTCCACTGACTTTAAAAATTTTTTTAATTGTTAATTTAAAAATTCACTATAGATTTTTGAAGTTATCCAGCACTCAGGGATTCTAAGAGAAGCTTTAAAAGTGTCTTAGGTATCTGCGAAAAATTCATAGTATAACAATTATAAAGCTAACAATTTATTTTATAGGGGTACATCCACAGACGTTAAAAAAATTTTTTTGTTCATTTAAAAATTCACTATGGATTTTCAAAGCCACCCAGCATTCAGGGATTTTAAGAGAAGCTTTTAAAGAGTCTTAGATATCTGTGAAAAATTCACAGTACAACAATTATAATGCTAACAATTTATTTTATAGGGGTACATCCACTGACATCAAAAAAAAATTTTATTGTTAATTTAAAAATTCATTATGGATTCTTGAAGACACCCAGCACTCAGGGATTTTAAGAAAAGCTTTAAAAGTGTCTTAGATATCTGCGAAAAATTCATGGTACAACAATTATAACGGTAACAATTTATTTTAAAGAAATACTTCCAATGACGTTAAAAATTTTTTTTTTTTGTTAATTTAAAAATTCACTATAGATTTTTGAAGTTAACCAGCACTCAAGGATTTTAAGAGAAGCTTTAAAAGTGTCTTAGGTATTTGCAAAAAATTCATAGTTCAACAATTATAACGCTAACAATTTATTTTAAGGGGTATATCCACTGACGTTAAAAAATTATTTTATTGTTAATTTAAAAATTCACAATGGAATTTCAAAGCAACCCAGCACTCAGGGATTTTAAGAGAAGTTTTAAAAGTGTCTTAGGTATTTGCAAAAAATTCATAGTACAATAATTATACCGCTAACAATTTATTTTGAAGGGATAAATCCACTGACGTTAAAAAAAAATTTTATTGTTAATTTAAAAATTTACTATGGATTTTTAAAGCCACCCAGCACTCAGAAATTCTAAGAGTAGATTTAAAAGTGTCTTAGGTATCTGTAAAAAATTCATAATATAACAATTATAACGCTAACAATTTATTTTATAGGGATAAATCCACTGACGTTAAAAAAATTTTTTATTGTTAATTTAAAAATTCACTATGGATTTTCAAAGCCACCCAGCACTCAGGGATTTTAAGAGAAACTTTAGAAATATCTTAGGTATCTGTGAAAAATTCAAAGTACAACAATTAAAACGCTAACAATTTATTTTAAACAGGTACAGCCACTGACGTTAAAAAAAATTTTTTTTGTTAATTTAAAATTCACTATGCATTTTTGAGAGTGCCACTGAGAGTGCCAATGAGAGTGCCACTGAGACTGCCACTGAGAGTGCCACTGAGACTGCCACTGAGAGTGCCACTGAGAGTGCCACTGAGAGTGCCACTGAGAGTGCCACTGAGAGTGCCACTGAGATTGCCACTGAGACTGACACTGGGACTGCCACTGAGACTGCCACTGAGAGTGCCACTGAGAGTGCCACTGAGAGTGCCACTGAGAGTGCCACTGAGAGTGCCACTGAGACTGCCACTGAGACTGCCACTGAGAGTGCCACTGAGAGTGCTACTGAGAGTGCCACTGAGAGTGCCACTGAGACTGCCACTGAGACTGCCACTGGGACTGTCACTGAGAGTGCCACTGAGAGTTCCACTGAAAATGCCACTGAGAGTGCCTCTGAGAGTGCCACTGAGAGTGCCACTGAGAGTGCCACTGGGACTGCCACTGGGACTGCCACTAAGAGTGCCACTGAGAGTGCCACTGAGAGTGTCACTGAGACTGCCACTGAGAGTGCCACTGAGAGTGCCACTGAGAGTGCCACTGGGACTGCCACTGAGACTGCCACTGAGTGTGCCACTGAGAGTGCCACTGAGACTGCCACTGAGACTGCCACTGAGACTGCCACTGGGACTGTCACTGAGAGTGCCACTGAGAGTTCCACTGAAAATGCCACTGAGAGTGCCACTGAGAGTGCCACTGAGAGTGCCACTGAGAGTGCCACTGAGACTGCCACTGAGAGTGCCACTGAGAGTGCCACTGAGAGCGCCACTGAGAGTGCCACTGAGAGTGCCACTGAGAGTGCCACTGAGTACTGGTACAACAATTATAACGCTAACAATTTATTTTATTGGATATATCCACTGACGTTAAAAAAATTTTTATTGTTAATTTAAAAATTCACTATGGGTTTTCAAAGCAACCCAGCACTCAGGGATTTTAAGAGAAGCTTTAAAAGTGTCTTAGGTTTCTGTGAAAAATTCATAGTACAACAATTATAATGCTAACAATTTATTTTAAAGGGGTACATCCACCGACGTTAAAAAAATTTTTTATTGTTAATTTAAAAATTCATTATGGATTCTTGAAGACACCCAGCACTCAGGGATTTTAAGAGAAGCTTTAAAAGTGTCTTAGGGATCTGTAGAGAATTCAAATTACAACAATTATAACGCTAACAATTTATTTTAAAGGGGTAAATCCACTGACGTTATGAAAAATTTTTATTGTTAATTTAAAAATTCACTATGCATTTTCGAATCCACCCAGCACTCAGGGATTTTAAGAGAAGCTTTAAAAGTGTCTTAGGTATCTGCGAAAAATTCATGGTACAACCATTATAAGGCTAACAATTTATTTAAAAGGGGTACATCCACTGACGTTAAAATTTTTTTTTTGTAAATTTATAAATTCACTATGCATTTTTGAAGCAACCCAGCACTCAAGGACTTTAAGAGAAGCTTTAAAAGTGTCTTAGTTATCTGCGAAAAATTTATTGTACAACAATTATAACGCTAACAATTTATTTTAGAGGTGTAAGTCCACTGACGTTAAAAAAATTTTTTTTTGTTAATTTAAAAATTCACTATAGATTTTCGAAGACGCCCAGCACTCAAGGATTTTAAGAGAAGCTTTAAAAGTGTCTTAGGTATTTGCAAAAAATTCATAGTTCAGCAATTATAACGCTAACAATTTATTTTAAGGGGTATATCCAATGACGTTAAAAAATTATTTTATTGTTAATTTAAAAATTCACCATGGAATTTCAAAGCCACCCAGCACTCAGGGATTTTAAGAGAAGTTTTAAAAGAGTCTTAAGTATTTGCAAAAAATTCATAGTACAACAATTATAACGCTAACAATTTATTTTAAAGGGGTACATCCACTGACGTTAAAAAAATATTTTATGGTAATTTAAAAATTCACTATGGATTTTCAAAGAAACCCAGCACTCAGGGATTTTAAGCGAAGCTTTAAAAGTGTCTTAGATATCTGCAGAAAATTCATAGTACAACAATTATAACGCTAACAATTTATTTAAAAGGGTTACCTCCACTGACTTTAAAAATTTTTTTAATTGTTAATTTAAAAATTCACTATAGATTTTTGAAGTTATCCAGCACTCAGGGATTCTAAGAGAAGCTTTAAAAGTGTCTTAGGTATCTGCGAAAAATTCATAGTATAACAATTATAACGCTAACAATTTATTTTATAGGGGTACATCCACAGACGTTAAAAAATTTTTTTTGTTCATTTAAAAATTCACTATGGATTTTCAAAGCCACCCAGCATTCAGGGATTTTAAGAGAAGCTTTTAAAGAGTCTTAGATATCTGTGAAAAATTCACAGTACAACAATTATAATGCTAACAATTTATTTTATAGGGGTACATCCACTGACATCAAAAAAAATTTTTATTGTTAATTTAAAATTCATTATGGATTCTTGAAGACACCCAGCACTCAGGGATTTTAAGAAAAGCTTTAAAAGTGTCTTAGATATCTGCGAAAAATTCATGGTACAACAATTATAACGGTAACAATTTATTTTAAAGAAATACTTCCAATGACGTTAAAAATTTTTTTTTTTGTTAATTTAAAAATTCACTATAGATTTTTGAAGTTATCCAGCACTCAAGGATTTTAAGAGAAGCTTTAAAAGTGTCTTAGGTATTTGCAAAAAATTCATAGTTCAACAATTATAACGCTAACAATTTATTTTAAGGGGTATATCCACTGACGTTAAAAAATTATTTTATTGTTAATTTAAAAATTCACAATGGAATTTCAAAGCCACCCAGCACTCAGAAATTTTAAGAGAAGTTTTAAAAGTGTCTTAGGTATTTGCAAAAAATTCATAGTACAATAATTATACCGCTAACAATTTATTTTAAAGGGATAAATCCACTGACGTTAAAAAAATTTTTTATTGTTAATTTAAAAATTCACTATGGATTTTCAAAGAAACCCAGCACTCAGGGATTTTAGCGAAGCTTTAAAAGTGTCTTAGATATCTGCAGAAAATTCATAGTACAACAATTATAACGCTAACAATTTATTTAAAAGGGTTACCTCCACTGACTTTAAAAATTTTTTAATTGTTAATTAAAAATTCACTATAGATTTTTGAAGTTATCCAGCACTCAGGGATTCTAAGAGAAGCTTTAAAAGTGTCTTAGGTATCTGCGAAAAATTCATAGTATAACAATTATAACGCTAACAATTTATTTTATAGGGGTACATCCACAGACGTTAAAAAATTTTTTTTGTTCATTTAAAAATTCACTATGGATTTTCAAAGCCACCCAGCATTCAGGGATTTTAAGAGAAGCTTTTAAAGAGTCTTAGATATCTGTGAAAAATTCACAGTACAACAATTATAATGCTAACAATTTATTTTATAGGGGTACATCCACTGACATCAAAAAAAATTTTTATTGTTAATTAAAAATTCATTATGGATTCTTGAAGACACCCAGCACTCAGGGATTTTAAGAAAAGCTTTAAAAGTGTCTTAGATATCTGCGAAAAATTCATGGTACAACAATTATAACGGTAACAATTTATTTTAAAGAAATACTTCCAATGACGTTAAAAATTTTTTTTTTTGTTAATTTAAAAATTCACTATAGATTTTTGAAGTTATCCAGCACTCAAGGATTTTAAGAGAAGCTTTAAAAGTGTCTTAGGTATTTGCAAAAAATTCATAGTTCAACAATTATAACGCTAACAATTTATTTTAAGGGGTATATCCACTGACGTTAAAAAATTATTTTATTGTTAATTTAAAAATTCACAATGGAATTTCAAAGCCACCCAGCACTCAGGGATTTTAAGAGAAGTTTTAAAAGTGTCTTAGGTATTTGCAAAAAATTCATAGTACAATAATTATACCGCTAACAATTTATTTTAAAGGGATAAATCCACTGACGTTAAAAAAATTTTTTATTGTTAATTTAAAAATTCACTATGGATTTTTAAAGCCACCCAGCACTCAGAAATTCTAAGAGTAGCTTTAAAAGTGTCTTAGGTATCTGTAAAAAATTCATAATATAACAATTATAACGCTAACATTTTATTTTATAGGGATAAATCCACTGACGTTAAAAAAATTTTTTATTGTTAATTTAAAAATTCACTATGGATTTTCAAAGCCACCCAGCACTCAGGGATTTTAAGAGAAACTTTAGAAATATCTTAGGTATCTGTGAAAAATTCAAAGTACAACAATTAAAACGCTAACAATTTATTTTAAACAGGTACATCCACTGACGTTAAAAAATTTTTTTTTTGTTAATTTAAAATTCACTATGCATTTTTGAGAGTGCCACTGAGAGTGCCACTGAGAGTGCCACTGAGACTGCCACTGAGAGTGCCACTGAGACTGCCACTGAGAGTGCCACTGAGAGTGCCACTGAGAGTGCCACTGAGAGTGCCACTGAGAGTGCCACTGAAAGTGCCACTGAGATTGCCACTGAGACTGCCACTGGGACTGCCACTGAGACTGCCACTGAGAGTGCCACTGAGAGTGCCACTGAGAGTGCCACTGAGGGTGCCACTGAGAGTGCCACTGAGAGTGCCACTGAGACTGCCACTGGGACTGCCACTAAGAGTGCCGCTGACAGTGCCACTGAGAGTGCCACTGAGAGTGCCACTGAGAGTGTCACTGAGAGTGCTACTGAGAGTGATACTGAGACTGCCACTGAGACTGCCACTGAGACTGCCACTGGGACTGCCACTGGGACTGCCACTGAGAATGCCACTGAGAGTGCCACTGAGAGTGCCACTGAGAGTGCCACTGAGAGTGCCACTGAGAGTGCCACTAAGAGTGCCACTGAGACTGCCACTGAGACTGCCACTGGGACTGCCACTGAGACTGCCACTGAGAGTGCCACTGAGAGTGCCACTGAGAGTGCCACTGAGAGTGCCACTGAGAGTGCCACTGAGAGTGCCACTGAGAGTGCCAATGAGAGTGCCACTGAGAATGCCACTGAGAGTGCCACTGAGAGTGCCACTGAGAGTGCCACTGAGAGTGCCACTGAGAGTGCCACTGAGACTGCCACTGGGACTGCCACTGGGACTGCCACTAAGAGTGCCACTGAGAGTGCCACTGAGAGTGTCACTGAGACTGCCACTGAGAGTGCCACTGAGAGTGCCACTGAGAGTGCCACTGGGACTGCCACTGAGACTGCCACTGAGTGTGCCACTGAGAGTGCCACTGAGAGTGCCACTGAGAGTGCCACTGAGAGTGCCACTGAGAGTGCCACTGAGAGTGCCACTGAGAGTGCCACTGGGACTGCTACTGAGACTGCCACTGAGAGTGCCACTGAGAGTGCCACTGAGAGTGCCACTGAGAGTGCCACTGAGACTGCCACTGAGACTGCCACTGAGAGTGCCACTGAGAGTGCTACTGAGAGTGCCACTGAGAGTGCCACTGAGACTGCCACTGGGACTGCCACTGGGACTGCCACTGGGACTGCCACTAAGAGTGCCACTGATAGTGCCACTGAGAGTGCCACTGAGAGTGCTACTGAGAGTGCCACTGAGAGTGCCACTGAGACAGCCACTGAGACTGCCACTGGGACTGCCACTGAGACTGCCACTGAGAGTGCCACTGAGAGTGCCACTGAGAGTGCCACTGAGAGTGCCACTGAGAGTGCCACTGAGTGTGCCACTGAGAGTGCCACTGAGAGTGCCACTGAGAGTGCCACTGAGAGTGCCACTGAGAGTGCCACTGAGAGTGCCACTGAGACTGCCACTGAGACTGCCACTGGGACTGCCACTGAGACTGCCACTGAGAGTGCCACTGAGAGTACCACTGAGATTGTCACTGAGAGTGCCACTGAGAGTGCCACTGAGACTGCCACTGGGACTGCCACTGAGACTGCCACTGAGAGTGCCACTGAGAGTGCCATTGAGAGTGCCACTGAGAGTGCCACTGAGACTGCCACTGAGACTGCCACTGAGACTGCCACTGGGACTGCCACTGAGACTGCCTCTGAGAGTGCCACTGAGAGTGCCACTGAGAGTGCCACTGAGGGTGTCACTGAGACTGCCACTGAGAGTGCCACTGAGAGTGCCACTGAGAGTGCCACTGAGACTGCCACTGGGACTGCCACTGAGACTGCCTCTGAGAGTGCCACTGAGAGTGCCACTGAGAGTGACACTGAGAGTGTCACTGAGATTGCCACTGAGAGTGCCACTGAGAGTGCCACTGAGACTGCCACTGAGACTGCCACTGAGACTGCCACTGGGACTGTCACTGAGAGTGCCACTGAGAGTTCCACTGAAAATGCCACTGAGAGTGCCACTGAGAGTGCCACTGAGAGTGCCACTGAGAGTGCCACTGAGAGTGCCACTGAGACTGCCACTGAGAGTGCCACTGAGAGTGCCACTGAGAGCGCCACTGAGAGTGCCACTGAGAGTGCCACTGAGTACTGGTACAACAATTATAACGCTAACAATTTATTTTATTGGATATATCCACTGACGTTAAAAAAATTTTTATTGTTAATTTAAAAATTCACTATGGGTTTTCAAAGCAACCCAGCACTCAGGGATTTTAAGAGAAGCTTTAAAAGTGTCTTAGGTTTCTGTGAAAAATTCATAGTACAACAATTATAATGCTAACAATTTATTTTAAAGGGGTACATCCACCGACGTTAAAAAAATTTTTTATTGTTAATTTAAAAATTCATTATGGATTCTTGAAGACACCCAGCACTCAGGGATTTTAAGAGAAGCTTTAAAAGTGTCTTAGGGATCTGTAGAGAATTCAAATTACAACAATTATAACGCTAACAATTTATTTTAAAGGGGTAAATCCACTGACGTTATGAAAAATTTTTATTGTTAATTTAAAAATTCACTATGCATTTTCGAATCCACCCAGCACTCAGGGATTTTAAGAGAAGCTTTAAAACTGTCTTAGGTATCTGCGAAAAATTCATGGTACAACCATTATAAGGCTAACAATTTATTTAAAAGGGGTACATCCACTGACGTTAAAATTTTTTTTTTGTAAATTTATAAATTCACTATGCATTTTTGAAGCAACCCAGCACTCAAGGACTTTAAGAGAAGCTTTCAAAGTGTCTTAGGTATCTGCGAAAAATTTATGGTACAACAATTATAACGCTAACAATTTATTTTAGAGGTGTAAGTCCACTGACGTTAAAAAAATTTTTTTTTGTTAATTTAAAAATTCACTATAGATTTTCGAAGACGCCCAGCACTCAAGGATTTTAAGAGAAGCTTTAAAAGTGTCTTAGGTATTTGCAAAAAATTCATAGTTCGACAATTATAACGCTAACAATTTATTTTAATAGGTATATCCACTGACGTTAAAAAATTATTTTATTGTTAATTTAAAAATTCACCATGGAATTTCAAAGCCACCCAGCACTCAGGGAATTTAAGAGAAGTTTTAAAAGAGTCTTAGGTATTTGCAAAAAATTCATAGTACAACAATTATAACGCTAACAATTTATTTTAAAGGGGTACATCCACTGACGTTAAAAAAATATTTTATGGTAATTTAAAAATTCACTATAGATTTTCAAAGAAACCCAGCACTCAGGGATTTTAAGCGAAGCTTTAAAAGTGTCTTAGATATCTGCAGAAAATTCATAGTACAACGATTATAACGCTAACAATTTATTTAAAAGGGTTACCTCCACTGACTTTAAAAATTTTTTTAATTGTTAATTTAAAAATTCACTATAGATTTTTGAAGTTATCCAGCACTCAGGGATTCTAAGAGAAGCTTTAAAAGTGTCTTAGGTATCTGCGAAAAATTCATAGTATAACAATTATAACGCTAACAATTTATTTTATAGGGGTACATCCACAGACGTTAAAAAAATTTTTTTGTTCATTTAAAAATTCACTATGGATTTTCAAAGCCACCCAGCATTCAGGGATTTTAAGAGAAGCTTTTAAAGAGTCTTAGATATCTGTGAAAAATTCACAGTACAACAATTATAATGCTAACAATTTATTTTATAGGGGTACATCCACTGACATCAAAAAAAATTTTTATTGTTAATTTAAAAATTCATTATGGATTCTTGAAGACACCCAGCACTCAGGGATTTTAAGAAAAGCTTTAAAAGTGTCTTAGATATCTGCGAAAAATTCATGGTACAACAATTATAACGGTAACAATTTATTTTAAAGAAATACTTCCAATGACGTTAAAAATTTTTTTTTTGTTAATTTAAAAATTCACTATAGATTTTTGAAGTTATCCAGCACTCAAGGATTTTAAGAGAAGCTTTAAAAGTGTCTTAGGTATTTGCAAAAAATTCATAGTTCAACAATTATAACGCTAACAATTTATTTTAAGGGGTATATCCACTGACGTTAAAAAATTATTTTATTGTTAATTTAAAAATTCACAATGGAATTTCAAAGCAACCCAGCACTCAGGGATTTTAAGAGAAGTTTTAAAAGTGTCTTAGGTATTTGCAAAAAATTCATAGTACAATAATTATACCGCTAACAATTTATTTTAAAGGGATAAATCCACTGACGTTAAAAAAAATTTTTATTGTTAATTTAAAAATTCACTATGGATTTTTAAAGCCACCCAGCACTCAGAAATTCTAAGAGTAGCTTTAAAAGTGTCTTAGGTATCTGTAAAAAATTCATAATATAACAATTATAACGCTAACAATTTATTTTATAGGGATAAATCCACTGACGTTAAAAAAATTTTTTATTGTTAATTTAAAAATTCACTATGGATTTTCAAAGCCACCCAGCACTCAGGGATTTTAAGAGAAACTTTAGAAATATCTTAGGTATCTGTGAAAAATTCAAAGTACAACAATTAAAACGCTAACAATTTATTTTAAACAGGTACATCCACTGACGTTAAAAAAAATTTTTTTTGTTAATTTAAAATTCACTATGCATTTTTGAGAGTGCCACTGAGAGTGCCACTGAGAGTGCCACTGAGACTGCCACTGAGAGTGCCACTGAGACTGCCACTGAGAGTGCCACTGAGAGTGCCACTGAGAGTGCCACTGAGAGTGCCACTGAGAGTGCCACTGAGATTGCCACTGAGACTGCCACTGGGACTGCCACTGAGACTGCCACTGAGAGTGCCACTGAGAGTGCCACTGAGAGTGCCACTGAGAGTGCCACTGAGAGTGCCACTGAGACTGCCACTGAGACTGCCACTGAGAGTGCCACTGAGAGTGCTACTGAGAGTGCCACTGAGAGTGCCACTGAGACTGCCACTGAGACTGCCACTGGGACTGTCACTGAGAGTGCCACTGAGAGTTCCACTGAAAATGCCACTGAGAGTGCCTCTGAGAGTTCCACTGAGAGTGCCACTGAGAGTGCCACTGGGACTGCCACTGGGACTGCCACTAAGAGTGCCAATGAGAGTGCCACTGAGAGTGTCACTGAGACTGCCACTGAGAGTGCCACTGAGAGTGCCACTGAGAGTGCCACTGGGACTGCCACTGAGACTGCCACTGAGTGTGCCACTGAGAGTGCCACTGAGAGTGCCACTGAGAGTGCCACTGAGAGTGCCACTGAGAGTGCCACTGAGAGTGCCACTGAGAGTGCCACTGAGAGTGCCACTGGGACTGCCACTGAGACTGCCACTGAGAGTGCCACTGACAGTGCCACTGAGAGTGCCACTGAGAGTGCCACTGAGACTGCCACTGAGACTGCCACTGAGAGTGCCACTGAGAGTGCTACTGAGAGTGCCACTGAGAGTGCCACTGAGACTGCCACTGGGACTGCCACTGGGACTGCCACTGGGACTGCCACTAAGAGTGCCACTGAGAGTGCCACTGAGAGTGCCACTGAGAGTGCTACTGAGAGTGCCACTGAGAGTGCCACTGAGACAGCCACTGAGACTGCCACTGGGACTGCCACTGAGACTGCCACTGAGAGTGTCACTGAGAGTGCCACTGAGAGTGCCACTGAGAGTGCCACTGAGAGTGCCACTGAGTGTGCCACTGAGAGTGCCACTGAGAGTGCCACTGAGAGTGCCACTGAGAGTGCCACTGAGAGTGCCACTGAGAGTGCCACTGAGACTGCCACTGGGACTGCCACTGAGACTGCCACTGAGAGTGCCACTGAGATTGTCACTGAGAGTGCCACTGAGAGTGCCACTGAGACTGCCACTGGGACTGCCACTGAGACTGCCACTGAGAGTGCCACTGAGAGTGCCATTGAGAGTGCCACTGAGAGTGCCACTGAGACTGCCACTGAGACTGCCACTGGGACTGCCACTGGGACTGCCACTGAGAGTGCCACTGAGAGTGCCACTGAGAGTGTCACTGAGACTGCAACTGAGAGTGCCACTGAGAGTGTCACTGAGACTGCCACTCAGAGTGCCACTGAGAGTGCCACTGAGAGTGCCACTGAGAGTGCCACTGAGAGTGCCACTGGGACTGCCACTGAGACTGCCACTGAGAGTGCCACTGAGAGTGCCACTGAGAGTGTCACTGAGACTGCCACTGAGAGTGCCACTGAGAGTGTCACTGAGACTGCCACTGAGAGGGCCACTGAGAGTGCCACTGAGAGTGCCACTGAGAGTGCCATTGAGAGTGCCACTGAGAGTGCCACTGTGAGTGCCACTGAGACTGCCACTGGGACTGCCACTGAGACTGCCTCTGAGAGTGCCACTGAGAGTGCCACTGAGAGTGACACTGAGAGTGTCACTGAGATTGCCACTGAGAGTGCCACTGAGAGTGCCACTGAGACTGCCACTGAGAGTGCCACTGAGAGTGCCACTGAGAGTGTCACTGAGACTGCCACTGAGAGTGTTACTGAGAGTGCCACTGAGAGTGCCACTGAGAGTGCCACTGAGACTGCCACTGAGAGTGCCACTGAGAGTGACACTGAGAGTGTCACTGAGATTGCCACTGAGAGTGCCACTGAGAGTGCCACTGAGACTGCCACTGAGAGTGCCACTGAGAGTGCCACTGAGAGTGTCACCGAGACTGCCACTGAGAGTGTTACTGAGAGTGCCACTGAGAGTGCCACTGAGACTGCCACTGAGAGTGCCACTGAGAGTGCCACTGAGACTGCCACTGAGACTGCCACTGAGACTGCCACTGAGACTGCCACTGGGACTATCACTGAGAGTGCCACTGAGAGTTCCACTGAAAATGCCACTGAGAGTGCCACTGAGAGTGCCACTGAGAGTGCCACTGAGAGTGCCATTGAGAGTGCCACTGAGAGTGCCACTGAGAGTGCCACTGAGAGTGCCACTGAGAGTGCCACTGAGAGTGCCACTGAGAGTGCCACTGAGATTGCCACTGAGAGTGCCACTGAGACTGCCACTGAGAGTGCCACTGAGAGTGCCACTGAGAGTGCTACTGAGAGTGCCACTGAGACTGCCACTGGGACTGCCACTGAGACTGCCTCTAAGAGTGCCACTGAGAGTGCCACTGAGATTGCCACTGAGAGTGCCACTGAGAGTGTCACTAAGACTGCCACTGAGACTGCCACTGAGAGTGCCACTGAGAGTGCCACTGAGAGTGCCACTGAGAGTGCCACTAAGACTGCCACTGAGACTGCCACTGGGACTGCCACTGAGACTGCCTCTGAGAGTGCCACTGAGAGTGCCACTGAGAGTGCCACTGAGAGTGCCACTGAGAGTGCCACTGAGAGTGCCACTGAGAGTGCCACTGAGAGTGCCACTGAGAGTGCCACTGAGAGTGTCACTGAGACTGCCACTGAGAGTGCCACTGAGAGTGCCACTGAGAGTGCCACTGAGAGTGCCACTGAGATTGCCACAGAGACTGCCACTGGGACTCCCACTGAGAGTGCCACTGAAAGTGCAACTGAGAGTGCCACTGAGAGTGCCACTGAGAGTGCCACTGAGACTGCCACTGGGACTGCCACTGGGACTGCCACTGAGAGTGCCACTGAGAGTGCCACTGAGAGTGCCACTGAGAGTGCCACTGAGAGTGTCACTGAGACTGCCACTGAGATTGCTACTGAGAGTGCCACTGAGAGTGCCACTGAGAGTGCCACTGAGAGTGCCACTGAGAGTGCCACTGAGACTGCCACTGGGACTGCCACTGGGACTGCCACTGAGAGTGCCACTGAGAGTGCCACTGAGAGTGCCACTGAGACTGCCACTGAGAGTGCCACTGAGAGTGCCACTGAGAGTGCCACTGAGAGTGCCACTGAGAGTGCCACTGAGACTGCCACTGGGACTGCCACTGGGACTGCCACTGAGAGTGCCACTGAGAGTGCCACTGAGAGTGCCACTGAGAGTGCCACTGAGAGTGCCACTGAGAGTGCCACTGAGAGTGCCACTGAGAGTGCCACTGAGACTGCCACTGGGACAGCCACTGAGACTGCCTCTGAGAGTGCCACTGAGAGTGCCACTGAGAGTGCCACTGAGACTGCCACTGAGAGTGCCACTGAGAGTGCCACTGAGAGTGCCACTGAGAGTGCCACTGAGATTGCCACTGAGACTGCCACTGGGACTGCCACTGAGACTGCCACTGAGAGTGCCACTGAGAGTGCCACTGAGAGTGCCACTGAGAGTGCCACTGAGAGTGCCACTGAGACTGCCACTGAGACTGCCACTGAGAGTGCCACTGAGAGTGCCACTGAGAGTGCCACTGAGAGTGCCACTGAGACTGCCACTGGGACTGCCACTAAGAGTGCCACTGAGAGTGCCACTGAGAGTGCCACTGAGAGTGCCACTGAGAGTGCCACTGAGAGTGCTACTGAGAGTGATACTGAGACTGCCACTGAGACTGCCACTGAGAGTGCCACTGAGAGTGCCACTGAGAGTGCCACTGAGACTGCCACTGGGACTGCCACTAAGAGAGCCACTGAGAGTGCCACTGAGAGTGCCACTGAGAGTGCCACTGAGAGTGCCACTGAGAGTGCCACTGAGATTGCCACTGAGACTGCCACTGGGACTGCCACTGAGACTGCCACTGAGAGTGCCACTGAGAGTGCCACTGAGAGTGCCACTGAGAGTGCCACTGAGAGTGCCACTGAGAGTGCCACTGAGACTGCCACTGAGACTGCCACTGAGAGTGCCACTGAGAGTGCCACTGAGAGTGCCACTGAGACTGCCACTGGGACTGCCACTGAGAGTGCCACTGAGAGTGCCACTGAGAGTGCCACTGAGACTGCCACTGGGACTGCCACTGAGACTGCCACTGAGAGTGCCACTGAGAGTGCCACTGAGAGTGCCACTGAGAGTGCCACTGAGAGTGCCACTGAGAGTGCCACTGAGACTGCCACTGAGACTGCCACTGAGAGTGCCACTGAGAGTGCCACTGAGAGTGCCACTGAGACTGCCACTGGGACTGCCACTAAGAGTGCCACTGAGAGTGCCACTGAGAGTGCCACTGAGAGTGCCACTGAGAGTGCTACTGAGAGTGATACTGAGACTGCCACTGAGAGTGCCACTGAGACTGCCACTGAGAGTGTTACTGAGAGTGCCACTGAGAGTGCCACTGAGGGTGCCACTGAGAGTGCCACTGAGAGTGCCACTGAGACTGCCACTGAGACTGCCACTGAGACTGCCACTGGGACTGTCACTGAGAGTGCCACTGAGAGTTCCACTGAAAATGCCACTGAGAGTGCCACTGAGAGTGCCACTGAGACTGCCACTGAGAGTGCCACTGAGAGTGCCACTGAGAGCGCCACTGAGAGTGCCACTGAGAGTGCCACTGAGAGTGCCACTGAGTACTGGTACAACAATTATAACGCTAACAATTTATTTTATTGGATATATCCACTGACGTTAAAAAAATTTTTATTGTTAATTTAAAAATTCACTATGGGTTTTCAAAGCAACCCAGCACTCAGGGATTTTAAGAGAAGCTTTAAAAGTGTCTTAGGTTTCTGTGAAAAATTCATAGTACAACAATTATAATGCTAACAATTTATTTTAAAGGGGTACATCCACCGACGTTAAAAAAATTTTTTATTGTTAATTTAAAAATTCATTATGGATTCTTGAAGACACCCAGCACTCAGGGATTTTAAGAGAAGCTTTAAAAGTGTCTTAGGGATCTGTAGAGAATTCAAATTACAACAATTATAACGCTAACAATTTATTTTAAAGGGGTAAATCCACTGACGTTATGAAAAATTTTTATTGTTAATTTAAAAATTCACTATGCATTTTCGAATCCACCCAGCACTCAGGGATTTTAAGAGAAGCTTTAAAAGTGTCTTAGGTATCTGCGAAAAATTCATGGTACAACCATTATAAGGCTAACAATTTATTTAAAAGGGGTACATCCACTGACGTTAAAATTTTTTTTTTGTAAATTTATAAATTCACTATGCATTTTTGAAGCAACCCAGCACTCAAGGACTTTAAGAGAAGCTTTAAAAGTGTCTTAGTTATCTGCGAAAAATTTATTGTACAACAATTATAACGCTAACAATTTATTTTAGAGGTGTAAATCCACTGACGTTAAAAAAATTTTTTTTTGTTAATTTAAAAATTCACTATAGATTTTCGAAGACGCCCAGCTCTCAAAGATTTTAAGAGAAGCTTTAAAAGTGTCTTAGGTATTTGCAAAAAATTCATAGTTCAGCAATTATAACGCTAACAATTTATTTTAAGGGGTATATCCACTGACGTTAAAAAATTATTTTATTGTTAATTTAAAAATTCACCATGGAATTTCAAAGCCACCCAGCACTCAGGGATTTTAAGAGAAGTTTTAAAAGAGTCTTAAGTATTTGCAAAAAATTCATAGTACAACAATTATAACGCTAACAATTTATTTTAAAGGGTTACATCCACTGACGTTAAAAAAATATTTTATGGTAATTTAAAAATTCACTATGGATTTTCAAAGAAACCCAGCACTCAGGGATTTTAAGCGAAGCTTTAAAAGTGTCTTAGATATCTGCAGAAAATTCATAGTACAACAATTATAACGCTAACAATTTATTTAAAAGGGTTACCTCCACTGACTTTAAAAATTTTTTTAATTGTTAATTTAAAAATTCACTATAGATTTTTGAAGTTATCCAGCACTCAGGGATTCTAAGAGAAGCTTTAAAAGTGTCTTAGGTATCTGCGAAAAATTCATAGTATAACAATTATAACGCTAACAATTTATTTTATAGGGGTACATCCACAGACGTTAAAAAATTTTTTTTGTTCATTTAAAAATTCACTATGGATTTTCAAAGCCACCCAGCATTCAGGGATTTTAAGAGAAGCTTTTAAAGAGTCTTAGATATCTGTGAAAAATTCACAGTACAACAATTATAATGCTAACAATTTATTTTATAGGGGTACATCCACTGACATCAAAAAAAATTTTTATTGTTAATTTAAAAATTCATTATGGATTCTTGAAGACACCCAGCACTCAGGGATTTTAAGAAAAGCTTTAAAAGTGTCTTAGATATCTGCGAAAAATTCATGGTACAACAATTATAACGGTAACAATTTATTTTAAAGAAATACTTCCAATGACGTTAAAAATTTTTTTTTTTTGTTAATTTAAAAATTCACTATAGATTTTTGAAGTTATCCAGCACTCAAGGATTTTAAGAGAAGCTTTAAAAGTGTCTTAGGTATTTGCAAAAAATTCATAGTTCAACAATTATAACGCTAACAATTTATTTTAAGGGGTATATCCACTGACGTTAAAAAATTATTTTATTGTTAATTTAAAAATTCACAATGGAATTTCAAAGCCACCCAGCACTCAGGGATTTTAAGAGAAGTTTTAAAAGTGTCTTAGGTATTTGCAAAAAATTCATAGTACAATAATTATACCGCTAACAATTTATTTTAAAGGGATAAATCCACTGACGTTAAAAAAATTTTTTATTGTTAATTTAAAAATTCACTATGGATTTTCAAAGAAACCCAGCACTCAGGGATTTTAAGCGAAGCTTTAAAAGTGTCTTAGATATCTGCAGAAAATTCATAGTACAACAATTATAACGCTAACAATTTATTTAAAAGGGTTACCTCCACTGACTTTAAAAATTTTTTTAATTGTTAATTTAAAAATTCACTATAGATTTTTGAAGTTATCCAGCACTCAGGGATTCTAAGAGAAGCTTTAAAAGTGTCTTAGGTATCTGCGAAAAATTCATAGTATAACAATTATAACGCTAACAATTTATTTTATAGGGGTACATCCACAGACGTTAAAAAATTTTTTTTGTTCATTTAAAAATTCACTATGGATTTTCAAAGCCACCCAGCATTCAGGGATTTTAAGAGAAGCTTTTAAAGAGTCTTAGATATCTGTGAAAAATTCACAGTACAACAATTATAATGCTAACAATTTATTTTATAGGGGTACATCCACTGACATCAAAAAAAATTTTTATTGTTAATTTAAAAATTCATTATGGATTCTTGAAGACACCCAGCACTCAGGGATTTTAAGAAAAGCTTTAAAAGTGTCTTAGATATCTGCGAAAAATTCATGGTACAACAATTATAACGGTAACAATTTATTTTAAAGAAATACTTCCAATGACGTTAAAAATTTTTTTTTTTGTTAATTTAAAAATTCACTATAGATTTTTGAAGTTATCCAGCACTCAAGGATTTTAAGAGAAGCTTTAAAAGTGTCTTAGGTATTTGCAAAAAATTCATAGTTCAACAATTATAACGCTAACAATTTATTTTAAGGGGTATATCCACTGACGTTAAAAAATTATTTTATTGTTAATTTAAAAATTCACAATGGAATTTCAAAGCCACCCAGCACTCAGGGATTTTAAGAGAAGTTTTAAAAGTGTCTTAGGTATTTGCAAAAAATTCATAGTACAATAATTATACCGCTAACAATTTATTTTAAAGGGATAAATCCACTGACGTTAAAAAAATTTTTTATTGTTAATTTAAAAATTCACTATGGATTTTTAAAGCCACCCAGCACTCAGAAATTCTAAGAGTAGCTTTAAAAGTGTCTTAGGTATCTGTAAAAAATTCATAATATAACAATTATAACGCTAACAATTTATTTTATAGGGATAAATCCACTGACGTTAAAAAAATTTTTTATTGTTAATTTAAAAATTCACTATGGATTTTCAAAGCCACCCAGCACTCAGGGATTTTAAGAGAAACTTTAGAAATATCTTAGGTAACTGTGAAAAATTCAAAGTACAACAATTAAAACGCTAACAATTTATTTTAAACAGGTACATCCACTGACGTTAAAAAAATTTTTTTTTGTTAATTTAAAATTCACTATGCATTTTTGAGAGTGCCACTGAGAGTGCCACTGAGACTGCCACTGAGAGTGCCACTGAGAGTGCCACTGAGAGTGCCACTGAGAGTGCCACTGAAAGTGCCACTGAGATTGCCACTGAGACTGCCACTGGGACTGCCACTGAGACTGCCACTGAGAGTGCCACTGAGAGTGCCACTGAGAGTGCCACTGAGAGTGCCACTGAGAGTGCCACTGAGAGTGCCACTGAGACTGCCACTGGGACTGCCACTAAGAGTGCCGCTGACAGTGCCACTGAGAGTGCCACTGAGAGTGCCACTGAGAGTGTCACTGAGAGTGCTACTGAGAGTGATACTGAGACTGCCACTGAGACTGCCACTGAGACTGCCACTGGGACTGCCACTGGGACTGCCACTGAGAATGCCACTGAGAGTGCCACTGAGAGTGCCACTGAGAGTGCCACTGAGAGTGCCACTGAGAGTGCCACTAAGAGTGCCACTGAGACTGCCACTGAGACTGCCACTGGGACTGCCACTGAGACTGCCACTGAGAGTGCCACTGAAAGTGCCACTGAGAGTGCCACTGAGAGTGCCACTGAGAGTGCCACTGAGAGTGCCACTGAGAGTGCCAATGAGAGTGCCACTGAGAATGCCACTGAGAGTGCCACTGAGACTGCCACTGTGACTGCCACTGGGACTGCCACTAAGAGTGCCACTGAGAGTGCCACTGAGAGTGTCACTGAGACTGCCACTGAGAGTGCCACTGAGAGTGCCACTGAGAGTGCCACTGGGACTGCCACTGAGACTGCCACTGAGTGTGCCACTGAGAGTGCCACTGAGAGTGCCACTGAGAGTGCCACTGAGAGTGCCACTGAGAGTGCCACTGAGACTGCCACTGAGAGTGCCACTGAGAGTGCCACTGAGAGTGCCACTGGGACTGCCACTGAGACTGCCACTGAGTGTGCCACTGAGAGTGCCACTGAGAGTGCCACTGAGAGTGCCACTGAGAGTGCCACTGAGAGTGCCACTGAGAGTGCCACTGAGAGTGCCACTGGGACTGCCACTGAGACTGCCACTGAGAGTGCCACTGAGAGTGCCACTGAGAGTGCCACTGAGAGTGCCACTGAGACTGCCACTGAGACTGCCACTGAGAGTGCCACTGAGAGTGCTACTGAGAGTGCCACTGAGAGTGCCACTGAGAGTGCCACTGGGACTGCCACTGAGACTGCCACTGAGTGTGCCACTGAGAGTGCCACTGAGAGTGCCACTGAGAGTGCCACTGAGAGTGCCACTGAGAGTGCCACTGAGAGTGCCACTGAGAGTGCCACTGGGACTGCCACTGAGACTGCCACTGAGAATGCCACTGAGAGTGCCACTGAGACTGCCACTGTGACTGCCACTGGGACTGCCACTAAGAGTGCCACTGAGAGTGCCACTGAGAGTGTCACTGAGACTGCCACTGAGAGTGCCACTGAGAGTGCCACTGAGAGTGCCACTGGGACTGCCACTGAGACTGCCACTGAGTGTGCCACTGAGAGTGCCACTGAGAGTGCCACTGAGAGTGCCGCTGAGAGTGCCACTGAGAGTGCCACTGAGAGTGCCACTGAGAGTGCCACTGGGACTGCCACTGAGACTGCCACTGAGAGTGCCACTGAGAGTGCCACTGAGAGTGCCACTGAGAGTGCCACTGAGACTGCCACTGAGACTGCCACTGAGAGTGCCACTGAGAGTGCTACTGAGAGTGCCACTGAGAGTGCCACTGAGACTGCCACTGGGACTGCCACTGGGACTGCCACTGGGACTGCAACTAAGAGTGCCACTGATAGTGCCACTGAGAGTGCCACTGAGAGTGCTACTGAGAGTGCCACTGAGAGTGCCACTGAGACAGCCACTGAGACTGCCACTGGGACTGCCACTGAGACTGCCACTGAGAGTGCCACTGAGAGTGCCACTGAGAGTGCCACTGAGAGTGCCACTGAGAGTGCCACTGAGTGTGCCACTGAGAGTGCCACTGAGAGTGTTACTGAAAGTGCCACTGAGAGTGCCACTGAGAGTGCCACTGAGAGTGCCACTGAGAGTGCCACTGAGAGTGCCACTGAGACTGCCACTGAGACTGCCACTGGGACTGCCACTGAGACTGCCACTGAGAGTGCCACTGAGAGTGCCACTGAGATTGTCACTGAGAGTGCCACTGAGAGTGCCACTGAGACTGCCACTGGGACTGCCACTGAGACTGCCACTGAGAGTGCCACTGAGAGTGCCATTGAGAGTGCCACTGAGAGTGCCACTGAGACTGCCACTGAGACTGCCACTGGGACTGCCACTGGGACTGCCACTGAGAGTGCCACTGAGAGTGCCACTGAGAGTGTCACTGAGACTGCAAATGAGACTGCCACTGAGAGTGCCACTGAGAGTGCCACTGAAAGTGCCACTGAGAGTGCCACTGAGAGTGCCACTGAGGCTGCCACTGGGACTGCCACTGAGACTGCCACTGAGAGTGCCACTGAGAGTGCCACTGAGAGTGTCACTGAGACTGCCACTGAGAGTGCCACTGAGAGTGCCACTGAGAGTGCCACTGAGAGTGCCACTGAGAGTGCCGCTGGGACTGCCACTGAGACTGCCACTGAGAGTGCCACTGAGAGTGCCACTGAGAGTGCCACTGAGAGTGTCACTGAGACTGCCACTGAGAGTGCCACTGAGAGTGTCACTGAGACTGCCACTGAGAGGGCCACTGAGAGTGCCACTGAGAGTGCCACTGAGAGTGCCACTGAGAGTGCCACTGAGACTGCCACTGGGACTGCCACTGAGACTGCCTCTGAGAGTGCCACTGAGAGTGCCACTGAGAGTGCCACTGAGAGTGCCACTGAGAGTGTCACTGAGACTGCCACTGAGAGTGCCACTGAGAGTGCCACTGAGAGTGCCACTGAGAGTGCCACTGAGATTGCCACTGAGACTGCCACTGGGACTCCCACTGAGAGTGCCACTGAAAGTGCAACTGAGAGTGCCACTGAGAGTGCCACTGAGAGTGCCACTGAGACTGCCACTGGGACTGCCACTGAGAGTGCCACTGAGAGTGCCACTGAGAGTGCCACTGAGAGTGCCACTGAGAGTGTCACTGAGACTGCCACTGAGAGTGCTACTGAGAGTGCCACTGAGATTGCCACTGAGAGTGCCACTGAGAGTGCCACTGAGAGTGCCACTGATACTGCCACTGGGACTGCCACTGGGACTGCCACTGAGAGTGCCACTGAGAGTGCCACTGAGAGTGCCACAGAGACTGCCACTGAGAGTGCCACTGAGAGTGTCACTGAGAGTGCCACTGAGAGTGCCACTGAGAGTGCCACTGAGAGTGCCACTGAGAGTGCCACTGAGAGTGCCACTGAGACTGCCACTGGAACTGCCACTGGGACTGCCACTGAGAGTGCCACTGAGAGTGCCACTGAGAGTGCCACTGAGAGTGCCACTGAGAGTGCCACTGAGAGTGCCACTGAGAGTGCCACTGAGAGTGCCACTGAGACTGCCACTGGGACTGCCACTGGGACTGCCACTGAGAGTGCCACTGAGAGTGCCACTGAGAGTGCCACTGAGAGTGCCACTGAGAGTGCCACTGAGACTGCCACTGAGAGTGCCACTGAGAGTGCCACTGAGAGTGCCACTGAGAGTGCCACTGAGAGTGCCACTGAGACTGCAACTGGGACTGCCACTGAGAGTGCCACTGAGAGTGCCACTGAGAGTGCCACTGAGAGTGCCACTGAGAGTGCCACTGAGAGTGCCACTGAGACTGCCACTTAGACTGCCACTGAGACTGCCACTGGGACTGCCACTGAGAGTGCCACTGAGAGTTCCACTGAAAGTGCCACTGAGATTGCCACTGAGAGTGCCACTAAGAGTGCCACTGGGAGTGCCACTGAGAGTGCCACTGAGAGTGCCACTGAGAGTGCCACTGAGACTGCCACTGAGACTGCAACTGGGACTGCCACTGAGACTGCCACTGAGAGTGCCACTGAGAGTGCCACTGAGAGTGCCACTGAGAGTGCCACTGAGAGTGCCACTGAGACTGCCACTGAGAGTGCCACTGAGAGTGCCACTGAGTACTGGTACAACAATTATAACGCTAACAATTTATTTTAAGTGGTATATCCACTGACGTTAAAAAAATTTTTATTGTTAATTTAAAAATTCACTATGGGTTTTCAAAGCCACCCAGCACTCAGGGATTTTAAGAGAAGCTTTAAAAGTGTCTTAGATTTCTGTGAAAAATTCATAGTACAACAATTATAATGCTAACAATTTATTTTAAAGGGGTACATCCACTGACGTTAAAAAATTTTTTTATTGTTAATTTAAAAATTCATTATGGATTCTTGAAGACACCCAGCACTCAGGGATTTTAAGAGAAGCTTTAAAAGTGTCTTAGGGATCTGTAGAGAATTCAAATTACAACAATTATAACGCTAACAATTTATTTTAAAAGGGTAAATCCACTGACGTCATGAAAAATTTTTATTGTTAATTTAAAAATTCACTATGCATTTTCGAATCCACCCAGCACTCAGGAATTTTAAGAGAAGCTTTAAAAGTATCTTAGGTATCTGCGAAAAATTCATGGTACAACCATTATAAGGCTAACAATTTATTTAAAAGGGGTACATCCACTGACGTTAAAATTTTTTTTTTGTAAATTTATAAATTCACTATGCATTTTTTAAGCAACCCAGCACTCAAGGACTTTAAGAGAAGCTTTAAAAGTGTCTTAGGTATCTGCGAAAAATTTATGGTACAACAATTATAACGCTAACAATTTATTTTAGAGGGGTAAGTCCACTGACGTTAAAAAATTTTTTTTTTGTTAATTTAAAAATTCACTATGGATTTTCGAAGACGCCCAGCACTCAAGGATTTTAAGAGAAGCTTTAAAAGTGTCTTAGGTATTTGCAAAAAATTCATAGTTCAACAATTATAACGCTAACAATTTATTTTAAGGGGTATATCCACTGACGTTAAAAAATTATTTTATTGTTAATTTAAAAATTCACCATGGAATTTCGAAGCCACCCAGCACTCAGGGATTTTAAGAGAAGTTTTAAAAGTGTCTTAGGTATTTGCAAAAAATTCATAGTACAACAATTATAACGCTAACAATTTATTTTAAAGTGGTACATCCACTGACGTTAAAAAAATATTTTATGGTAATTTAAAAATTCACTATGGATTTTCAAAGCCACCCAGCACTCAGGGATTTTAGGAGAAGCTTTAAAAGTGTCTTGGATATCTGCGAAAAATTCATGGTACAACAATTATAACGGTAACAATTTATTTTAAAGAAATACTTCCAATGACGTTAAAAATTTTTTTTTTGTTAATTTAAAAATTCACTATGCATTTTCAAACCCACCCAGCACTCAGGGATTTTAAAAGAAGCTTTAGAAGTGTTTTAGCTATCTGTGAAAAATTCATAGTACAACAATTATAACGCAAACAATTTATTTTAAAGGGATATATCCACTGACGTTAAAAAAATTTTTTTGTTGATTTAAAAATTTACTATGGAATTTCAAAGCCACCCAGCACTCAGGGATTTTAAGAGAAGCTTTAATGGTGTCTTAGGTATCTGTGAAAAATTAACAGTACAACAATTATAACGTTAACAATTTATTTTAAAGGTTAAATTCACTAACGTTAAAAAAATTTTTATTGGTAATTTAAAAATTCACTATGGATTTTTGAATACACCCAGTATTTTTAAAAGTATCTTAGGTATCTGCGAAAAATTCATGGTACAACAATTATAAGGCTAACAATTTATTTTAAAGGGGTATATCCACCGACGTTAAAAATTTTTTTTTGTTAATTTAAAAACTCACTATGCATTTTTGAAGCCACCCAGCCCTCAGGAATTTTAAGAGAAGCTTCAGGAGCGTCTTGGGTATCTGTAGAAATTTCATAGTTCAACAATTATAACGCTAACAATTTATTTTAAAGGGGAATATCCACTGACGTAAAAAAATTTTTTTATTGTTAATTTTAAAATTCACTAGGCATTTTGGAAGCCACCCAGCACTCAAGGATTTTAAGAGAAGCTTTAAAAGTGTCTTAGGTATTTGCAAGAAATTCATAGTTCAACAATTATAACGCTAACAATTTATTTTAAGGGGTATATCCACTGACGTTAAAAAATAATTTTATTGTTAATTTAAAAATTCACCATGGAATTTCAAAGCCACCCAGCACTCAGGGATTTTAAGAGAAGTTTTAAAAGTGTCTTAGGTATTTGCAAAAAATTCATAGTACAACAATTATAACGCTAACAATTTATTTTAAAGGGGTACATCCACTGACGTTAAAAAATATTTTTTGGTAATTTAAAAATTCACTATGGATTTTCAAAGAAACCCAGCACTCAGGGATTTTAAGCGAAGCTTTAAAAGTGTTTTAGATATCTGCAGAAAATTCATAGTACAACAATTATAACGCTAACAATTTATTTAAAAGGGTTACCTCCACTGACTTTAAAAATTTTTTTTATTGTTAATTTAAAAATTCACTATAGATTTTTGAAGTTATCCAGCACTCAGGGATTTAAAGGGAAGCTTTAAAAGTGTCTTAGGTATCTGCGAAAAATTCATAGTATAACAATTATAACGCTAACAATTTATTTTATAGGGGTACATCCACAGACGTTAAAAAAATTTTTTTGTTCATTTAAAAATTCACTATGGATTTTCAAAGCCACCCAGCACTCAGGGATTTTAAGAAAAGCTTTTAAAGAGTCTTAGATATCTGTGAAAAATTCACAGTACAACAATTATAATGCTAACAATTTATTTTATAGGGGTATATCCACTGACATCAAAAAAAATTTTTATTGTTAATTTAAAAATTCATTATGGATTCTTGAAAACACCCAGCACTCAGGGATTTTAAGAGAAGCTTTAAAAGTGTCTTAGATATCTGCGAAAAATTTATGGTACAACAATTATAACGGTAACAATTTATTTTAAAGAAATACTTCCACTGACGTAAAAAAATTTTTTTTTGTTAATTTAAAAATTCACTATGCATTTTCGAACCCACCCAGCACTCAGGGATTTTAAGAGAAGCTTTAGAAGTGTCTTAGCTATCTGTGAAAAATTCATAGTACAACAATTATAACGCTAACAATTTATTTTAAAGGAATATATCCACTGACGTTAAAAAAATTTTTTTGTTGATTTCAAAATTTACTATGGAATTTCAAAGCCACCCAGCACTCAGGAATTTTAAGAGAAGCTTTAAATGTGTCTTAGGTATCTGCGAAAAATTTATGGTATAACAATTATAACGCTAACAATTTATTTTAAAGGGTTACATCCACTAACGTTAAAAAAATTTTTATTGGTAATTTAAAAATTCACTATGGATTTTTGAATACACCCAGCACTCAGGGATTTTAAAAAAAGCTTTAAAAGTGTCTTAGATATCTGCAAAAAATTCATAGTACAACAATTATAACGCTAAAAATTTATTTTACAGGGGTATATCCACTGACGTCAAAAAAATTATTTTATTGTTAATTTATAAAATCAATATTGATTTTCGAAGACACCCAGCACTCAGGGATTTTAAGAGAAGCTTTAAAAGTGTCTTAGGTATCTGTAGAAAATTTATAGTTCAACAATTATAACGTTAACAATTTATTTTATAGGGGTAAATCCACTGACGTTAAAAAAATTTTTTTTTGTTAATTTAAAAGTTCACTATGGATTTTCGAAGTCACCCAGCACTCAGAGATTTTAACAGAAGCTTTAAAAGTGCCTTAGGTATCTGTGAAAAATTCATAGCACAACAATTATAACGCTAACAATTTATTTTAAAGGGTACATCCGCTGACGTTACAAATTTTTTTTATTGTTAATTTAAAAATTCACTATGGATTTTTGAAGTTACCCAGCACTCAGAAATTTTAAGAGAAGCTTTAAAAGTATCTTAGGTATCTGCGAAAAATTCATAGTACAACAATTATAACGTTAACAATTTATTTTAAAGAGGTACCTCCACTGACGTTAAAAAAATTTTTTGTTAATTTAAAAATTCACTATGGATTTTCAAAGTCACCCAGCTCTCAGGGATTTTAAGAGAAGCTTTAAAAGTGTCTTAGGTATCTGTGAAAAATTCATAGTACAACAATTTTATCGCCAACAATTTATTTTAAAGGGATACATCCACTGACGTTAAAAATTTTTTATTGTTAATTTAAAAATTCATTATGGATTTTTGAAGACACCCAGCACTCAGAAATTTTAAGAGAAGCTTCAAAAGTGTCTTAGGTATTTGCGAAAACTTCATGGAATAACAATTATAACGCTAACAATTTATTTTAAAGAGGTACATCCACCGACGTTAAAAATTTTTTTTATTGTTAATTTAAAAATTCATTATATATTTTTGAAAACACCCAGCACTCAGAAATTTTAAGAGAAGCTTCAAAAGTGTCTTAGGTATTTGCGAAAAATTCATGGAATAACAATTATAACGCTAACAATTTATTTTAAAGAGGTACTTCCACTGACGTTAAAAATTTTTTTTTTGTTAATTTAAAAATTCACTATGGATTTTCAAAGCCACCCAGCGCTCAGGGATTTTAAGAGAAACTTCAAAAGTGTCTTAGGTATCTGTAAAAAATTCAAAGTTCAACAATTATAACGCTAACCATTTATTTTAAAGTGGTACATCCACTGACGTTTAAAAAATTTTCTTTGTTAATTTAAAAATTCACTATGGATTTTCAAAGCCACCCAGCACTCAGAAATTTTAAGAGAAGCTTTAAAAGTGTCTTAGGTATCTGCGAAAAATTTATGGTACAACAATTATAACGCTAACAATTTATTTTAGAGGGGTAAGTCCACTGACGTTAAAAAAATTTTTTTTTTGTTAATTTAAAAATTCACTATGGATTTTCGAAGACGCCCAGCACTCAGGGATTTTAAAAGAAGCTTTAAAAGTGTCTTAGGTATCTGTAGAAAATTTATAGTTCAACAATTATAACGTTAACAATTTATTTTATAGGGGTAAATCCACTGACGTTAAAAAAATTTTTTTTTGTTAATTTAAAAGTTCACTATGGATTTTCGAAGTCACCCAGCACTCAGAGATTTTAACAGAAGCTTTAAAAGTGCCTTAGGTATCTGTGAAAAATTCATAGCACAACAATTATAACGCTAACAATTTATTTTAAAGGGTACATCCGCTGACGTTACAAATTTTTTTTATTGTTAATTTAAAAATTCACTATGGATTTTTGAAGTTACCCAGCACTTAGAAATTTTAAGAGAAGCTTTAAAGGTATCTTAGGTATCTGCGAAAAATTCATAGTACAACAATTATAACGCTAACAATTTATTTTAAAGAGGTACCTCCACTGACGTTAAAAAAATTTTTTGTTAATTTAAAAATTCACTATGGATTTTCAAAGTCACCCAGCTCTCAGGGATTTTAAGAGAAGCTTTAAAAGTGTCTTAGGTATCTGTGAAAAATTCATAGTACAACAATTATATCGCCAACAATTTATTTTAAAGGGATACATCCACTGACGTTAAAAATTTTTTTATTGTTAATTTAAAAATTCATTATGGATTTTTGAAGACACCCAGCACTCAGAAATTTTAAGAGAAGCTTCAAAAGTGTCTTAGGTATTTGCGAAAACTTCATGGAATAACAATTATAACGCTAACAATTTATTTTAAAGAGGTACATCCACCGACGTTAAAAATTTTTTTTATTGTTAATTTAAAAATTCATTATATATTTCTGAAAACACCCAGCACTCAGAAATTTGAAGAGAAGCTTCAAAAGTGTCTTAGGTATTTGCGAAAAATTCATGGAATAACAATTATAACGCTAACAATTTATTTTAAAGAGGTACTTCCACTGACGTTAAAAATTTTTTTTTTGTTAATTTAAAAATTCACTATGGATTTTCAAAGCCACCCAGCGCTCAGGGATTTTAAGAGAAGCTTTAGAAGTGTCTTAGGTATCTGCAAAAAATTTATGGTATAACAATTATAACGCTAACAATTTATTTTAAATGGGTATATCCACTGACGTTAAAAATTTTTCTTTTGTTAATTTAAAAATTCACTATGCATTTTCAAAGCCACCCAGCACTCAGAAATTCTAAGAGTAGCTTTAAAAGTGTCTTAGGTATCTGTAAAAAATTCATAATATAACAATTATAACGCTAACAATTTATTTTATAGGGATAAATCCACTGACGTTAAAAAAATTTTTTATTGTTAATTTAAAAATTCACTATGGATTTTCAAAGCCACCCAGCACTCAGGGATTTTAAGAGAAACTTTAGAAATGTCTTAGGTACCTGTGAAAAATTCAAAGTACAACAATTAAAACGCTAACAATTTATTTTAAACAGGTACATCCACTGACGTTAAAAAATTTTTTTTTTGTTAATTTAAAATTCACTATGCATTTTTGAGAGTGCCACTGAGAGTGCCACTGAGAGTGCCACTGAGACTGCCACTGAGAGTGCCACTGAGAGTGCCACTGAGAGTGCCACTGAGAGTGCCACTGAGATTGCCACTGAGACTGCCACTGGGACTGCCACTGAGACTGCCACTGAGAGTGCCACTGAGAGTGCCACTGAGAGTGCCACTGAGAGTGCCACTGAGAGTGCCACTGAGACTGCCACTGAGAGTGCCACTGAGAGTGCCACTGAGAGTGCCACTGAGAGTGCCACTGAGACTGCCACTGGGACTGCCACTAAGAGTGCCACTGAGAGTGCCACTGAGAGTGCCACTGAGAGTGCCACTGAGAGTGCTACTGAGAGTGATACTGAGACTGCCACTGAGACTGCCACTGAGACTGCCACTGGGACTGCCACTGGGACTGCCACTGGGACTGCCACTGGGACTGACACTGAGAATGCCACTGAGAGTGCCACTGAGAGTGCCACTGAGAGTGCCACTGAGAGTGCCACTGAGAGTGCCACTGAGACTGCCACTGAGGCTGCCACTGGGACTGCCACTGAGACTGCCACTGAGAGTGCCACTGAGAGTGCCACTGAGAGTGCCACTGAGAGTGCCACTGAGAGTGCCACTGAGAGTGCCACTGAGAGTGCCACTGAGAGTGCCACTGAGAGTGCCACTGAGACTGCCACTGGGACTGCCACTGGGACTGCCACTAAGAGTGCCTCTGAGAGTGCCACTGAGAGTGTCACTGAGACTGCCACTGAGAGTGCCACTGAGAGTGCCACTGAGAGTGCCACTGAGACTGCCACTGAGACTGACACTGAGACCGCCACTGGGACTGGCACTGGGACTGCCACTGAGAGTGCCACTGAGAGTGCCACTGAGAGTGCCACTGAGAGTTCCACTGAAAGTGCCACTGAGAGTGCCACTGAGAGTGTTACTGAGAGTGCCACTGAGAGTGCCACTGAGAGTGCCACTGAGAGTGCCACTGAGACTGCCACTGGGACTGCCACTGAGACTGCCACTGAGAGTGCCACTGAGAGTGCCACTGAGAGTGCCACTGAGAGTGTCACTGAGACTGTCACTGAGAGTGCCACTGAGAGTGCCACTGAGAGTGCCACTGAGAGTGTCACTGAGACTGCCACTGAGAGTGTTACTGAGAGTGCCACTGAGAGTGCCACTGAGAGTGCCACTGAGACTGCCACTGAGACTGCCACTGAGAGTGCCACTGAGAGTGCCACTGAGAGTGCCACTGAGACTGCCACTGAGACTGAAACTGAGACTGCCACTGGGACTGTCACTGTAAGTGCCACTGAGAGTTCCACTGAAAATGCCACTGAGAGTGCCACTGAGAGTGCCACTGAGATTGCCACTGAGAGTGCCACTGAGAGTGCCACTGAGAGTGCCACTGAGAGTGCCACTGAGAGTGCCACTGAGACTGCCACTGAGAGTGCCACTGAGAGTGCCACTGAGAGTGCCACTGAGAGTGCCACTGAGAGTGCCACTGAGAGTGCCACTGAGACTGCCACTGAGAGTGACACTGAGAGTGCCACTGAGAGTGCCACTGAGTACTGGTACAACAATTATAACGCTAACAATTTATTTTAAGGGGTATATCCACTGACGTTAAAAAAATTTTTATTGTTAATTTAAAAATTCACTATGGGTTTTCAAAGCAACCCAGCACTCAGGGATTTTAAGAGAAGCTTTAAAAGTGTCTTAGGTTTCTGTGAAAAATTCATAGTACAACAATTATAATGCTGACAATTTATTTTAAAGGGGTACATCCACTGACGTTAAAAAAATTTTTTATTGTTAATTTAAAAATTCATTATGGATTCTTGAAGACACCCAGCACTCAGGGATTTTAAGAGAAGCTTTAAAAGTGTCATAGGGATCTGTAGAGAATTCAAATTACAACAATTATAACGCTAACAATTTATTTTAAAGGGGTAAATCCACTGACGTTATGAAAAATTTTTATTGTTAATTTAAAAATTCACTATGCATTTTCGAATCCACCCAGCACTCAGGGATTTTAAGAGAAGCTTTAAAAGTGTCTTAGGTATCTGCGAAAAATTCATGGTACAACCATTATAAGGCTGACGTTAAAATTTTTTTTTTGTAAATTTATAAATTCACTATGCATTTTTGAAGCAACCCAGCACTCAAGGACTTTAAGAGAAGCTTTAAAAGTGTCTTAGGTATCTGCGAAAAATTTATGGTACAACAATTGTAACGCTAACAATTTATTTTAGAGGTGTAAGTCCACTGACGTTAAAAAAATTTTTTTTTGTTAATTTAAAAATTCACTATAGATTTTCGAAGACGCCCAGCACTCAAGGATTTTAAGAGAAGCTTTAAAAGTGTCTTAGGTATTTGCAAAAAATTCATAGTTCAACAATTATAACGCTAACAATTTATTTTAAGGGGTATATCCACTGACGTTAAAAAATTATTTTATTGTTAATTTAAAAATTCACCATGGAATTTCAAAGCCACCCAGTACTCAGGGATTTTAAGAGAAGTTTTAAAAGTGTCTTAGGTATTTGCAAAAAATTCATAGTACAACAATTATAACGCTAACAATTTATTTTAAAGGGGTACATCCACTGACGTTAAAAAAATATTTTATGGTAATTTAAAAATTCACTATGGATTTTCAAAGAAACCCAGCACTCAGGGATTTTAAGCGAAGCTTTAAAAGTGTCTTAGATATCTGCAAAAAATTCATAGTACAACAATTATAACGCTAACAATTTATTTTAAGGGGTATATCCACTGACGTTAAAAAATTATTTTATTGTTAATTTAAAAATTCACCATGGAATTTCAAAGCCACCCAGTACTCAGGGATTTTAAGAGAAGTTTTAAAAGTGTCTTAGGTATTTGCAAAAAATTCATAGTACAACAATTATAACGCTAACAATTTATTTTAAAGGGGTATATCCACCGACGTTAAAAATTTTTTTTTGTTAATTTAAAAACTCACTATGCATTTTTGAAGCCACCCAGCCCTCAGGAATTTTAAGAGAAGCTTCAGGAGCGTCTTGGGTATCTGCAGAAAATTCATAGTTCAACAATTATAACGCTAACAATTTATTTTAAGGGGTATATCCACTGACGTTAAAAAATTATTTTATTGTTAATTTAAAAATTCACCATGGAATTTCAAAGCCACCCAGCACTCAGGGATTTTAAGAGAAGTTTTAAAAGTGTCTTAGGTATTTGCAAAAAATTCATAGTACAACAATTATAACGCTAACAATTTATTTTAAAGGGGTACATCCACTGACGTTAAAAAAATATTTTATGGTAATTTAAAAATTCACTATGGATTTTCAAGAAAACCCAGCACTCAGGGATTTTAAGCGAAGCTTTAAAAGTGTCTTAGATATTTGCAGAAAATTCATAGTACAACAATTATAACGCTAACAATTTATTTAAAAGGGTTACCTCCACTGACTTTAAAAATTTTTTTAATTGTTAATTTAAAAATTCACTATAGATTTTTGAAGTTATCCAGCACTCAGGGATTCTAAGAGAAGCTTTAAAAGTGTCTTAGGTATCTGCGAAAAATTCATAGTATAACAATTATAACGCTAACAATTTATTTTATAGGGGTACATCCACAGACGTTAAAAAAATTTTTTTGTTCATTTAAAAATTCACTATGGATTTTCAAAGCCACCCAGCACTCAGGGATTTTAAGAGAAGCTTTCAAAGAGTCTTAGATATCTGTGAAAAATTCACAGTACAACAATTATAATGCTAACAATTTATTTTATAGGGATACATCCACTGACATAAAAAAAATTTTTATTGTTAATTTAAAAATTCATTATGGATTCTTGAAGACACCCAGCACTCAGGGATTTTAAGAAAAGCTTTAAAAGTGTCTTAGATATCTGCGAAAAATTCATGGTACAACAATTATGACGCTAACAAATTATTTTAAGGGGTATATCCACTGACGTTAAAAAATTATTTTATTGTTAATTTAAAAATTCACCATGGAATTTCAAAGCCCCCCAGCACTCAGGGATTTTAAGAGAAGTTTTAAAAGTGTCTTAGGTATTTGCAAAAAATTCATAGTACAATAATTATACCGCTAACAATTTATTTTAAAGCGATAAATCCACTGACGTTAAAAAAATTTTTTATTGTTAATTTAAAAATTAACTATGGATTTTTAAAGCCACCCAGAACTCAGAAATTCTAAGAGTAGCTTTAAAAGTGTCTTAGGTATCTGCAAAAAATTCATAATATAACAATTATAACGCTAACAATTTATTTTATAGGGATAAATCCACTGACGTTAAAAAAATTTTTTATTGTTAATTTAAAAATTCACTATGAATTTTCAAAGCCACCCAGCACTCAGGGATTTTAAGAGAAACTTTAGAAATGTCTTAGGTATCTGTGAAAAATTCAAAGTACAAAAATTAAAACGCTAACAATTTATTTTAAAGAGGTACATCCACTGACGTTAAAAAAATTTTTTTTTGTTAATTTAAAATTCACTATGCATTTTTGAGAGTGCCACTGAGAGTGCCACTGAGAGTGCCACTGAGACTGCCACTGAGAGTGCCACTGAGACTGCCACTGAGAGTGCCACTGAGAGTGCCACTGAGAGTGCCACTGAGAGTGCCACTGAGAGTGCCACTGAGATTGCCACTGAGACTGCCACTGGGACTGCCACTGAGACTGCCACTGAGACTGCCACTGAGACTGCCACTGAGAGTGCCACTGAGAGTGCCACTGAGAGTGCCATTGAGAGTGCCACTGAGAGTGCCACTGAGAGTGCCACTGAGAGTGCCACTGAGAGTGCCACTGAGAGTGCCACTGACAGTGCCACTGAGAGTGCCACTGAGAGTGCCACTGAGAGTGCCACTGGGACTGCCACTGAGACTGCCACTGAGAGTGCCACTGAAAGTGCCACTGAGAGTGCCACTGAGACTGCCACTGAGACTGCCACTGAGACTGCCACTGAGAGTGCCACTGAGACTGCCACTGAGAGTGCCACTGAGAGTGCCACTGAGAGTGCCACTGAGAGTGCCACTGAGAGTGCCACTGAGACTGCCACTGAGACTGCCACTGGGACTGCCACTGAGACTGCCACTGAGAGTGCCACTGAGAGTGCCACTGAGAGTGTCACTGAGAGTGCCACTGAGAGTGCCACTGAGACTGCCACTGGGACTGCCACTGAGACTGCCACTGAGAGTGCCACTGAGAGTGCCACTGAGAGTGCCATTGAGAGTGCCACTGAGAGTGCCACTGAGACTGCCACTAAGATTGCCACTGGGACTGCCACTGGGACTGCCACTGAGAGTGCCACTGAGAGTGCCACTGAGAGTGTCACTGAGACTGCCACTGAGACTGCCACTGAGAGTGCCACTGAGAGTGCCACTGAGAGTGCCACTGAAAGTGCCACTGAGAGTGCCACTGAGAGTGCCACTGAGAGTGCCACTGAGACTGCCACTGGGACTGATACTGAGACTGCCACTGAGAGTGCCACTGAGAGTGCCACTGAGAGTGTCACTGAGACTGCCACTGAGAGTGTCACTGAGACTGCCACTGAGAGTGCCACTGAGAGTGCCACTAAGAGTGCCACTGAGAGTGCCATTGAGACTGCCACTGGGACTGCCACTGAGACTGCCACTGAGAGTGCCACTGAGAGTGCCACTGAGAGTGTCACTGAGACTGCCACTGAGAGTGCCACTGAGAGTGCCACTGAGAGTGTCACTGAGACTGCCACTGAGAGTGCCACTGAGAGTGCCACTGAGAGTGCCACTGAGAGTGCCACTGAGAGTGCCACTGAGAGTGCCACTGAGACTGCCACTGGGACTGCCACTGAGACTGCCTCTGAGAGTGCCACTGAGAGTGCCACTGAGAGTGCCACTGAGAGTGTCACTGAGACTGCCACTGAGAGTGCCACTGAGAGTGCCACTGAGAGTGCCACTGAGACTGCCACTGGGACTGCCACTGAGACTGCCTCTGAGAGTGCCACTGAGAGTGCCACTGAGAGTGCCACTGAGAGTGACACTGAGAGTGTCACTGAGACTGAGACTGAGGGTGCCACTGAGAGTGCCACTGAGATTGCCACTGAGAGTGCCACTGAGAGTGCCACTGAGACTGCCACTGGGACTGCCACTGAGACTGCCTCTGAGAGTGCCACTGAGAGTGCCACTGAGAGTGCCACTGAGAGTGCCACTGAGAGTGTCACTGAGACTGCCACTGAGAGTGCCACTGAGAGTGCCACTGAGAGTGCCACTGAGAGTGCCACTGAGAGTGTCACTGAGACTGCCATTGAGAGTGTTACTGAGAGTGACACTGAGAGTGCCACTGAGACTGCCACTGAGAGTGCCACTGAGAGTGCCACTGAGAGTGCCACTGAGACTGCCACTGAGACTGCCACTGAGACTGCCACTGGGACTGTCACTGAGAGTGCCACTGAGAGTTCCACTGAAAATGCCACTGAGAGTGCCACTGAGAGTGACACTGAGAGTGCCACTGAGAGTGCCACTGAGAGTGCCACTGAGAGTGCCACTGAGAGTGCCACTGAGACTGCCACTGAGAGTGCCACTGAGAGTGCAACTGAGAGTGCCACTGAGAGTGCCACTGAGAGTGCCACTGAGAGTGCCACTGAGAGTGCCACTGAGACTGCCACTGAGAGTGCCACTGAGAGTGCCACTGAGAGTGCCACTGAGAGTGCCACTGAGAGTGCCACTGAGAGTGCCACTGAGAGTGCCACTGAGAGTGTCACTAAGACTGCCACTGAGACTGCCACTGAGAGTGCCACTGAGAGTGCCACTGAGAGTGCCACTGAGAGTGTCACTAAGACTGCCACTGAGACTGCCACTGAGATTGCCACTGAGAGTGCCACTGAGAGTGCCACTGAGAGTGCCACTGAGAGTGCCACTGAGATTGCCACTGAGACTGAAACTGGAACTCCCACTGAGAGTGCCACTGAAAGTGCAACTGAGAGTGCCACTGAGAGTGCCACTGAGAGTGCCACTGAGACTGCCACTGGGACTGCCACTGGGACTGCCACTGAGAGTGCTACTGAGAGTGCTACTGAGAGTGCCACTGAGAGTGCCACTGAGAGTGCCACTGAGAGTGCCACTGAGAGTGCCACTGAGAGTGCCACTGAGAGTGCCACTGAGAGTGCCACTGAGACTGCCACTGGGACTGCCACTGGGACTGCCACTGAGAGTGCCACTGAGAGTGCCACTGAGAGTGCCACTTAGAGTGCCACTGAGAGTGCCACTGAGAGTGCCACTGAGAGTGCCACTGAGAGTGCCACTGAGAGTGCCACTGAGACTGCCACTGAGACTGCCACTGAGACTGCCACTGGGACTGCCACTGAGAGTGCCACTGAGAGTTCCACTGAAAGTGCCACTGAGAGTGCCACTGAGAGTGCCACTAAGAGTGCCACTGGGAGTGCCACTGAGAGTGCCACTGAGAGTGCCACTGAGACTGCCACTGAGACTGCAACTGGGACTGCCACTGAGACTGCCACTGAGAGTGCCACTGAGAGTGCCACTGAGAGTGCCACTGAGACTGCCACTGAGAGTGCCACTGAGACTGCCACTGAGAGTGCCACTGAGAGTGCCACTGAGTACTGGTACAACAATTATAACGCTAACAATTTATTTTAAGGGGTATATCCACTGACGTTAAAAAAATTTTTATTGTTAATTTAAAAATTCACTATGGGTTTTCAAAGCCACCCAGCACTCAGGGATTTTAAGAGAAGCTTTAAAAGTGTCTTAGATTTCTGTGAAAAATTCATAGTACAACAATTATAATGCTAACAATTTATTTTAAAGGGGTACATCCACTGACGTTAAAAAATGTTTTTATTGTTAATTTAAAAATTCATTATGGATTCTTGAAGACACCCAGCACTCAGGGATTTTAAGAGAAGCTTTAAAAGTGTCTTAGAGATCTGTAGAGAATTCAAATTACAACAATTATAACGCTAACAATTTATTTTAAAAGGGTAAATCCACTGACGTCATGAAAAATTTTTATTGTTAATTTAAAAATTCACTATGCATTTTTGAATCCACCCAGCACTCAGGGATTTTAAGAGAAGCTTTAAAAGTGTCTTAGGTATCTGCGAAAAATTCATGGTACAACAATTATAAGGCTAACAATTTATTTTAAAGGGGTACATCCACTGACGTTAAAATTTTTTTTTTGTAAATTTATAAATTCACTATGCATTTTTGAAGCAACCCAGCACTCAAGGACTTTAAGAGAAGCTTTAAAAGTGTCTTAGGTATCTGCGAAAAATTCATAGTACAACAATTATAACGCTAACAATTTATTTTAAAGGGATATATCCACTGACGTTAAAAAAATTTTTTTGTTGATTTAAAAATTTACTATGGAATTTCAAAGCCACCCAGCACTCAGGGATTTTAGAGAAGCTTTAATGGTGTCTTAGGTATCTGTGAAAAATTAACAGGACAACAATTATAACGTTAACAATTTATTTTAAAGGTTACATTCACTAACGTTAAAAAATTTTTTATTGGTAATTTAAAAATTCACTATGGATTTTTGAATACACCCAGTATTTTTAAAAGTATCTTAGGTATCTGCGAAAAATTCATGGTACAACAATTATAAGGCTAACAATTTATTTTAAAGGGGTATATCCACCGACGTTTAAAATTTTTTTTTATTAATTTAAAAACTCACTATGGATTTTTGAATACACCCAGTATTTTTAAAAGTATCTTAGGTATCTGCGAAAAATTTATGGTACAACAATTATAACGCTAACAATTTATTTTAGGGGGGTAAGTCCACTGACGTTAAAAAATTTTTTTTTTGTTAATTTAAAAATTCACTATGGATTTTCGAAGACGCCCAGCACTCAAGGATTTTGAGAGAAGCTTTAAAAGTGTCTTAGGTATTTGCAAGAAATTCATAGTTCAACAATTATAACGCTAACAATTTATTTTAAGGGGTATATCCACTGACGTTAAAAAATAATTTTATTGTTAATTTAAAAATTCACCATGGAATTTCAAAGCCACCCAGCACTCAGGGATTTTAAGAGAAGTTTTAAAAGTGTCTTAGGTATTTGCAAGAAATTCATAGTACAACAATTATAACGCTAACAATTTATTTTAAAGGGGTACATCCACTGACGTTAAAAAAATATATTTTTGTAATTTAAAAATTCACTATGGATTCTCAAAGAAACCCAGCACTCAGGGATTTAAACGAAGCTTTAAAAGTGTTTTAGATATCTGCAGAAAATTCATAGTACAACAATTATAACGCTAACAATTTATTTAAAAGGGTTACCTCCACTGACTTTAAAAATTTTTTTTATTGTTAATTTAAAAATTCACTATAGATTATTGAAGTTATCCAGCACTCAGGGATTTTAAGGGAAGCTTTAAAAGTGTCTTAGGTATCTGCGAAAAATTCATAGTATAACAATTATAACGCTAACAATTTATTTTATAGGGGTACATCCACAGACGTTAAAAAAAATTTTTTGTTCATTTAAAAATTCACTATGGATTTTCAAAGCCACCCAGCACTCAGGGATTTTAAGAAAAGCTTTTAAAGAGTCTTAGATATCTGTGAAAAATTCACAGTACAACAATTATAATGCTAACAATTTATTTTATAGGGATACATCCACTGACATCAAAAAAAAATTTTATTGTTAATTTAAAAATTCATTATGGATTCTTGAAAACACCCAGCACTCAGGGATTTTAAGAGAAGCTTTAAAAGTGTCTTAGCTATCTGTGAAAAATTCATAGTACAACAATTATAACGCTAACAATTTGTTTTAAAGGGATATATCCACTGACGTTAAAAAAATTTTTTTGTTGATTTAAAAATTTACTATGGAATTTCAAAGCCACCCAGCACTCAAGGATTTTAAGAGAAGCTCTAATGGTGTCTTAGGTATCTGTGAAAAATTCACAGTACAACAATTATAACGCTAACAATTTATTTTAAAGGGTTACATCCACTAACGTTAAAAAAATTTTTATTGGTAATTTAAAAATTCACTATGGATTTTTGAATACACCCAGCACTCAGGGATTTTAAGAGAAGCTTTAAAAGTGTCTTAGATATTTGCAAAAAATTCATAGTACAACAATTATAACGCTAAAAATTTATTTTACAGGGGTATATCCACTGACGTCAAAAAAATTATTTTATTGTTAATTTATAAAATCAATATTGATTTTCGAAGACACCCAGCACTCAGGGATTTTAAGAGAAGCTTTAGAAGTGTCTTAAATATCTGCGAAAAATTCATGGTCCAACAATTATAGGGCTAACAATTTATTTTAAAGGGGTAAATCCACTGACGTTAAAAAATTTCTTTATTGTTAATTTAAAAATTCACTATGGATTTTTGAAGCCACTCAGCACCCAGGGATTTTAAGAGAAACTTCAAAAGTGTCTTAGGTATCTGTAAAAAATTCAAAGTTCAACAATTATAACGCTAACCATTTATTTTAAAGTGGACCATCCACTGACGTTTAAAAAATTTTCTTTGTTAATTTAAAAATTCACTATGGATTTTCAAAGCCACCCAGCACTCAGGAATTTTAAGAGAAGCTTTAAATGTGTCTTAGGTATCTGCGAAAAATTTATGGTATAACAATTATAACGCTAACAATTTATTTTAAAGGGTTACATCCACTAACGTTAAAAAAATTTTTATTGGTAATTTAAAAATTCACTATGGATTTTTGAATACACCCAGCACTCAGGGATTTTAAAAAAGCTTTAAAAGTGTCTTAGATATCTGCAAAAAATTCATAGTACAACAATTATAACGCTAAAAATTTATTTTACAGGGGTATATCCACTGACGTCAAAAAAATTATTTTATTGTTAATTTATAAAATCAATATTGATTTTCGAAGACACCCAGCACTCAGGGATTTTAAGAGAAGCTTTAAAAGCGTCTTAGGTATCTGCAAAAAATTCATAGTACAACAAATATAACGCTAACAATTTATTTTAAAGGGTTACATCCACTAACGTTAAAAAAATTTTTATTGGTAATTTAAAAATTCACTATGGATTTTTGAATACACCCAGCACTCAGGGATTTTAAAAAAAGTTTTAAAAGTGTCTTAGATATCTGCAAAAAATTCATAGTACAACAATTATAACGCTAAAAATTTATTTTACAGGGGTATATCCACTGACGTCAAAAAAATTATTTTATTGTTAATTTATAAAATCAATATTGATTTTCGAAGACACCCAGCACTCAGGGATTTTAAGAGAAGCTTTAGAAGTGTCTTAGCTATCTGTGAAAAATTCATAGTACAACAATTATAACGCTAACAATTTATTTTAAAGGGATATATCCACTGACGTTAAAAAAATTTTTTTGTTGATTTAAAAATTTACTATGGAATTTCAAAGCCACCCAGCACTCAAGGATTTTAAGAGAAGCTCTAATGGTGTCTTAGGTATCTGTGAAAAATTCACAGTACAACAATTATAACGCTAACAATTTATTTTAAAGGGTTACATCCACTAACGTTAAAAAAATTTTTATTGGTAATTTAAAAATTCACTATGGATTTTTGAATACACCCAGCACTCAGGGATTTTAAGAGAAGCTTTAAAAGTGTCTTAGATATTTGCAAAAAATTCATAGTACAACAATTATAATGCTAAAAATTTATTTTACAGGGGTATATCCACTGACGTCAAAAAAATTATTTTATTGTTAATTTATAAAATCAATATTGATTTTCGAAGACACTCAGCACTCAGGGATTTTAAGAGAAGCTTTAGAAGTGTCTTTAATATCTGCGAAAAATTCATGGTTCAACAATTATAGGGCTAACAATTTATTTTAAAGGGGTAAATCCACTGAAGTTAAAAAATTTCTTTATTGTTAATTTAAAAATTCACTATGGATTTTTGAAGCCACTCAGCACTCAGGGATTTTAAGAGAAACTTCAAAAGTGTCTTAGGTATCTGTAAAAAATTCAAAGTTCAACAATTATAACGCTAACCATTTATTTTAATGTGGTACATCCACTGACGTTTAAAAAATTTTCTTTGTTAATTTAAAAATTCACTATGGATTTTCAAAGCCACCCAGCACTCAGGAATTTTAAGAGAAGCTTTAAATGTGTCTTAGGTATCTGCGAAAAATTTATGGTACAACAATTATAACGCTAACAATTTATTTTAAAGGGTTACATCCACTAACGTTAAAAAAATTTTTATTGGTAATTTAAAAATTCACTATGGATTTTTGAATACACCCAGCACTCAGGGATTTTAAAAAAGCTTTAAAAGTGTCTTAGATATCTGCAAAAAATTCATAGTACAACAATTATAAAGCTAAAAATTTATTTTACAGGGGTATATCCACTGACGTCAAAAAAATTATTTTATTGTTAATTTATAAAATCAATATTGATTTTCGAAGACACCCAGCACTCAGGGATTTTAAGAGAAGCTTTAAAAGCGTCTCTTAGGTATCTGCAAAAAATTCATAGTACAACAATTATAACGCTAACAATTTATTTTAAAGGGTTACATCCACTAACGTTAAAAAAATTTTTATTGTAATTTAAAAATTCATTATGGATTTTTGAATACACCCAGCACTCAGGGATTTTAAAAAAAGCTTTAAAAGTGTCTTAGATATCTGCAAAAAATTCATAGTACAACAATTATAACGCTAAAAATTTATTTACAGGGGTATATCCACTGACGTCAAAAAAATTATTTTATTGTTAATTTATAAAATCAATATTGATTTTCGAAGACACCCAGCACTCAGGGATTTTAAGAGAAGCTTTAAAAGCGTCTTAGGTATCTGCAAAAAATTCATAGTACAACAATTATAACGCTAACAATTTAATTTAGAGGGGTAAATCCACTGACGTTAAAAAAATTTTTTGTAAATTTAAAAATTCACTATGGATTTTCAAAACCACCCAGCACTCAGGGATTTTAAGAGAAGCTTTAGAAGTGTCTTAAATATCTGCGAAAAATTCATGGTTCAACAATTATAGGGTTAACAATTTATTTTAAAGGGGTAAATCCACTGACGTTAAAAAATTTCTTTATTGTTAATTTAAAAATTCACTATGGATTTTTGAAGCCACTCAGCTCTCAGGGATTTTAAGAAAAACTTCAAAAGTGTCTTAGGTATCTGCAAAAAAATTCAAAGTTCAACAATTATAACGCTAACCATTTATTTTAAAGTGGTACATCCACTGACGTTTAAAAAATTTTCTTTGTTAATTTAAAAATTCACTATGGATTTTCAAAGCCACCCAGCACTCAGGAATTTTAAGAAAAGCTTTAAAAGTGTCTTAGGTATCTGCGAAAAATTTATGGTACAACAATTATAACGCTAACAATTTATTTTAAAGGGGTACATCTACTGACGTTAAAAAAATTTTTTATTGCTAATTTAAAAATTCATTATGGATTCTTGAAGACACCCAGCACTCAGGGATTTTAAGAAAAGCTTTAAAAGTGTCTTAGATATCTGCGAAAAATTCATGGTACAACAATTATAACGGTAACAATTTATTTTAAAGAAATACTTCCAATGACGTTAAAAATTTTTTTTTGTTAATTTAAAAATTCACTATGCATTTTCGAACCCACCCAGCACTCAGGGATTTTAAAAAAAGCTTTAGAAGTGTTTTAGCTATCTGTGAAAAATTCATAGTACAACAATTATAACGCTAACAATTTATTTTAAAGGGATATATCCACTGACGTTAAAAAAATTTTTTTGTTGATTTAAAAATTTACTATGGAATTTCAAAGCCACCCAGCACTCAGGGATTTTAAGAGAAGCTTTAATGGTGTCTTAGGTATCTGTGAAAAATTAACAGTACAACAATTATAACGTTAACAATTTATTTTAAAGGTTACATTCACTAACGTTAAAAAATTTTTTATTGGTAATTTAAAAATTCACTATGGATTTTTGAATACACCCAGTATTTTTAAAAGTATCTTAGGTATCTGCGAAAAATTCATGGTACAACAATTATAAGGCTAACAATTTATTTTAAAGGGGTATATCCACCGACGTTTAAAATTTTTTTTTATTAATTTAAAAACTCACTATGGATTTTTGAATACACCCAGTATTTTTAAAAGTATCTTAGGTATCTGCGAAAAATTTATGGTACAACAATTATAACGCTAACAATTTATTTTAGGGGGGTAAGTCCACTGACGTTAAAAAATTTTTTTTTTGTTAATTTAAAAATTCACTATGGATTTTCGAAGACGCCCAGCACTCAAGGATTTTGAGAGAAGCTTTAAAAGTGTCTTAGGTATTTGCAAGAAATTCATAGTTCAACAATTATAACGCTAACAATTTATTTTAAGGGGTATATCCACTGACGTTAAAAAATAATTTTATTGTTAATTTAAAAATTCACCATGGAATTTCAAAGCCACCCAGCACTCAGGGATTTTAAGAGAAGTTTTAAAAGTGTCTTAGGTATTTGCAAGAAATTCATAGTACAACAATTATAACGCTAACAATTTATTTTAAAGGGGTACATCCACTGACGTTAAAAAAATATTTTTTTGTAATTTAAAAATTCACTATGGATTCTCAAAGAAACCCAGCACTCAGGGATTTAAACGAAGCTTTAAAAGTGTTTTAGATATCTGCAGAAAATTCATAGTACAACAATTATAACGCTAACAATTTATTTAAAAGGGTTACCTCCACTGACTTTAAAAATTTTTTTTATTGTTAATTTAAAAATTCACTATAGATTATTGAAGTTATCCAGCACTCAGGGATTTTAAGGGAAGCTTTAAAAGTGTCTTAGGTATCTGCGAAAAATTCATAGTATAACAATTATAACGCTAACAATTTATTTTATAGGGGTACATCCACAGACGTTAAAAAAAATTTTTTGTTCATTTAAAAATTCACTATGGATTTTCAAAGCCACCCAGCACTCAGGGATTTTAAGAAAAGCTTTTAAAGAGTCTTAGATATCTGTGAAAAATTCACAGTACAACAATTATAATGCTAACAATTTATTTTATAGGGATACATCCACTGACATCAAAAAAAAATTTTATTGTTAATTTAAAAATTCATTATGGATTCTTGAAAACACCCAGCACTCAGGGATTTTAAGAGAAGCTTTAAAAGTGTCTTAGCTATCTGTGAAAAATTCATAGTACAACAATTATAACGCTAACAATTTGTTTTAAAGGGATATATCCACTGACGTTAAAAAAATTTTTTTGTTGATTTAAAAATTTACTATGGAATTTCAAAGCCACCCAGCACTCAAGGATTTTAAGAGAAGCTCTAATGGTGTCTTAGGTATCTGTGAAAAATTCACAGTACAACAATTATAACGCTAACAATTTATTTTAAAGGGTTACATCCACTAACGTTAAAAAAATTTTTATTGGTAATTTAAAAATTCACTATGGATTTTTGAATACACCCAGCACTCAGGGATTTTAAGAGAAGCTTTAAAAGTGTCTTAGATATTTGCAAAAAATTCATAGTACAACAATTATAACGCTAAAAATTTATTTTACAGGGGTATATCCACTGACGTCAAAAAAATTATTTTATTGTTAATTTATAAAATCAATATTGATTTTCGAAGACACCCAGCACTCAGGGATTTTAAGAGAAGCTTTAGAAGTGTCTTAAATATCTGCGAAAAATTCATGGTCCAACAATTATAGGGCTAACAATTTATTTTAAAGGGGTAAATCCACTGACGTTAAAAAATTTCTTTATTGTTAATTTAAAAATTCACTATGGATTTTTGAAGCCACTCAGCACCCAGGGATTTTAAGAGAAACTTCAAAAGTGTCTTAGGTATCTGTAAAAAATTCAAAGTTCAACAATTATAACGCTAACCATTTATTTTAAAGTGGACCATCCACTGACGTTTAAAAAATTTTCTTTTTTAATTTAAAAATTCACTATGGATTTTCAAAGCCACCCAGCACTCAGGAATTTTAAGAGAAGCTTTAAATGTGTCTTAGGTATCTGCGAAAAATTTATGGTACAACAATTATAACGCTAACAATTTATTTTAAAGGGTTACATCCACTAACGTTAAAAAAATTTTTATTGGTAATTTAAAAATTCACTATGGATTTTTGAATACACCCAGCACTCAGGGATTTTAAAAAAAGCTTTAAAAGTGTCTTAGATATCTGCAAAAAATTCATAGTACAACAATTATAACGCTAAAAATTTATTTTACAGGGGTATATCCACTGACGTCAAAAAAATTATTTTATTGTTAATTTATAAAATCAATATTGATTTTCGAAGACACCCAGCACTCAGGGATTTTAAGAGAAGCTTTAAAAGCGTCTTAGGTATCTGCAAAAAATTCATAGTACAACAAATATAACGCTAACAATTTATTTTAAAGGGTTACATCCACTAACGTTAAAAAAATTTTTATTGGTAATTTAAAAATTCACTATGGATTTTTGAATACACCCAGAACTCAGGGATTTTAAAAAAAGTTTTAAAAGTGTCTTAGATATCTGCAAAAAATTCATAGTACAACAATTATAACGCTAAAAATTTATTTTACAGGGGTATATCCACTGACGTCAAAAAAATTATTTTATTGTTAATTTATAAAATCAATATTGATTTTCGAAGACACCCAGCACTCAGGGATTTTAAGAGAAGCTTTAGAAGTGTCTTAGCTATCTGTGAAAAATTCATAGTACAACAATTATAACGCTAACAATTTATTTTAAAGGGATATATCCACTGACGTTAAAAAAATTTTTTTGTTGATTTAAAAATTTACTATGGAATTTCAAAGCCACCCAGCACTCAAGGATTTTAAGAGAAGCTCTAATGGTGTCTTAGGTATCTGTGAAAAATTCACAGTACAACAATTATAACGCTAACAATTTATTTTAAAGGGTTACATCCACTAACGTTAAAAAAATTTTTATTGGTAATTTAAAAATTCACTATGGATTTTTAAATACACCCAGCACTCAGGGATTTTAAGAGAAGCTTTAAAAGTGTCTTAGATATTTGCAAAAAATTCATAGTACAACAATTATAATGCTAAAAATTTATTTTACAGGGGTATATCCACTGACGTCAAAAAAATTATTTTATTGTTAATTTATAAAATCAATATTGATTTTCGAAGACACTCAGCACTCAGGGATTTTAAGAGAAGCTTTAGAAGTGTCTTAAATATCTGCGAAAAATTCATGGTTCAACAATTATAGGGCTAACAATTTATTTTAAAGGGGTAAATCCACTGAAGTTAAAAAATTTCTTTATTGTTAATTTAAAAATTCACTATGGATTTTTGAAGCCACTCAGCACTCAGGGATTTTAAGAGAAACTTCAAAAGTGTCTTAGGTATCTGTAAAAAATTCAAAGTTCAACAATTATAACGCTAACCATTTATTTTAATGTGGTACATCCACTGACGTTTAAAAAATTTTCTTTGTTAATTTAAAAATTCACTATGGATTTTCAAAGCCACCCAGCACTCAGGAATTTTAAGAGAAGCTTTAAATGTGTCTTAGGTATCTGCGAAAAATTTATGGTACAACAATTATAACGCTAACAATTTATTTTAAAGGGTTACATCCACTAACGTTAAAAAAATTTTTATTGGTAATTTAAAAATTCACTATGGATTTTTGAATACACCCAGCACTCAGGGATTTTAAAAAAAGCTTTAAAAGTGTCTTAGATATCTGCAAAAAATTCATAGTACAACAATTATAACGCTAAAAATTTATTTTACAGGGGTATATCCACTGACGTCAAAAAAATTATTTTATTGTTAATTTATAAAATCAATATTGATTTTCGAAGACACCCAGCACTCAGGGATTTTAAGAGAAGCTTTAAAAGCGTCTTAGGTATCTGCAAAAATTCATAGTACAACAATTATAACGCTAACAATTTATTTTAAAGGGTTACATCCACTAACGTTAAAAAAATTTTTATTGGTAATTTAAAAATTCATTATGGATTTTTGAATACACCCAGCACTCAGGGATTTTAAAAAAAGCTTTAAAAGTGTCTTAGATATCTGCAAAAAATTCATAGTACAACAATTATAACGCTAAAAATTTATTTTACAGGGGTATATCCACTGACGTCAAAAAAATTATTTTATTGTTAATTTATAAAATCAATATTGATTTTCGAAGACACCCAGCACTCAGGGATTTTAAGAGAAGCTTTAAAAGCGTCTTAGGTATCTGCAAAAAATTCATAGTACAACAATTATAACGCTAACAATTTAATTTAGAGGGGTAAATCCACTGACGTTAAAAAAATTTTTTGTAAATTTAAAATTCACTATGGATTTTCAAAACCACCCAGCACTCAGGGATTTTTAGAGAAGCTTTAGAAGTGTCTTAAATATCTGCGAAAAATTCATGGTTCAACAATTATAGGGTTAACAATTTATTTTAAAGGGGTAAATCCACTGACGTTAAAAAATTTCTTTATTGTTAATTTAAAAATTCACTATGGATTTTTGAAGCCACTCAGCTCTCAGGGATTTTAAGAAAAACTTCAAAAGTGTCTTAGGTATCTGTAAAAAATTCAAAGTTCAACAATTATAACGCTAACCATTTATTTTAAAGTGGTACATCCACTGACGTTTAAAAAATTTTCTTTGTTAATTTAAAAATTCACTATGGATTTTCAAAGCCACCCAGCACTCAGGAATTTTAAGAAAAGCTTTAAAAGTGTCTTAGGTATCTGCGAAAAATTTGATGGTACAACAATTATAACGCTAACAATTTATTTTAAAGGGGTACATCTACTGACGTTAAAAAAATTTTTTATTGCTAATTTAAAAATTCATTATGGATTCTTGAAGACACCCAGCACTCAGGGATTTTAAGAGAATCTTTAAAAGTGTCTTGGGGATCTGTAGAGAATTCAAATTACAACAATTATAACGCTAACAATTTATTTTAAAGGGGTAAATCCACTGACGTTATGAAAAATTTTTATTGTTAATTTAAAAATTCACTATGCATTTTCGAATCCACCCAGCACTCAGGTATTTTAAGAGAAGCTTTAAAAGTGTCTTAGGTATCTGCGAAAAATTCATGGTACAACCATTATAAGGCTAACAATTTATTTAAAAAGGGTACATCCACTGACGTTAAAATTTTTTTTTTTGTAAATTTATAAATTCACTATGCATTTTTGAAGCAACCCAGCACTCAAGGACTTTAAGAGAAGCTTTAAAAGTGTCTTAGGTATCTGCGAAAAATTCATAGTACAACAATTATAACGCTAACAATTTATTTTAAAGGGATATATCCACTGACGTTAAAAAATTTTTTTTGTTGATTTAAAAATTTACTATGGAATTTCAAAGCCACCCAGCACTCAGGGATTTTAGAGAAGCTTTAATGGTGTCTTAGGTATCTGTGAAAAATTAACAGTACAACAATTATAACGTTAACAATTTATTTTAAAGGTTACATTAACTAACGTTAAAAAATTTTTATTGGTAATTTAAAAATTCACTATGGATTTTTGAATACACCCAGTATTTTTAAAAGTATCTTAGGTATCTGCGAAAAATTCATGGTACAACAATTATAAGGCTAACAATTTATTTTAAAGGGGTATATCCACCGACGTTAAAATTTTTTTTTGTTAATTTAAAAACTCACTATGCATTTTTGAAGCCACCCAGCCCTCAGGAATTTTAAGAGAAGCTTCAGGAGCGTCTTGGGTATCTGCAGAAAATTCATAGTTCAACAATTATAACGCTAACAATTTATTTTAAAGGGGAATATCCACTGACGTAAAAAAAATTTTTTATTGTTAATTTTAAAATTCACTAGGCATTTCTGAAGCCACCCAGCACTCAAGGATTTTAAGAGAAGCTTTAAAAGTGTCTTAGGCATCTGCAAAAAATTCATAGTTCAACAATTATAACGCTAACAATTTATTTTAAGGGGTATATCCACTGACGTTAAAAAATTTTTATTGTTAATTTAAAAATTCACTATGGGTTTTCAAAGCCACCCAGCACTCAGGGATTTTAAGAAAAGCTTTAAAAGTGTCTTGGGTATTTGCGAAAATTCATAGTACAACAATTATAACGCTAACAATTTATTTAAATGGGTACATCCACTGACGTTAAAAAATTTTTTTTTGTTAATTAAAAATTTACTATGAATTTTCAAAGCCACCCAGCACTCAGGGATTTTAAGAGAAGCTTTAAAAGTGTCTTAGATTTCTGTGAAAAATTCATAGTACAACAATTATAATGCTAACAATTTATTTTAAAGGGGTACATCCACTGACGGTAAAAAATTTTTTTATTGTTAATTTAAAAATTCATTATGGATTCTTGAAGACACCCAGCACTCAGGGATTTTAAGAGAAGCTTTAAAAGTGTCTTAGGTATCTGCGAAAAATTCATGGTACAACCATTATAAGGCTAACAATTTATTTAAAAGGGGTACATCCACTGACGTTAAAATTTTTTTTTTGTAAATTTATAAATTCACTATGCATTCTTGAAGCAACCCAGCACTCAAGGACTTTAAGAGAAGCTTTAAAAGTGTCTTAGGTATCTGCGAAAAATTTATGGTACAACAATTATAACGCTAACAATTTATTTTAGAGAGGTAAGTCCACTGACGTTAATAAATTTTTTTTTTTGTTAATTTAAAAATTCACTATGGATTTTCGAAGACGCCCAGCACTCAAGGATTTTAAGAGAAGCTTTAAAAGTGTCTTAGGTATTTGCAAGAAATTCATAGTTCAACAATTATAACGCTAACAATTTATTTTAAGGGGTATATCCACTGACGTTAAAAAATAATTTTATTGTTAATTTAAAAATTCACCTTGGAATTTCAAAGCCACCCAGCACTCAGGGATTTTAAGAGAAGTTTTGAAAGTGTCTTAGGTATTTGCAAAAAATTCATAGTACAACAATTATAACGCTAACAATTTATTTTAAAGGGGTACATCCACTGACGTTAAAAAAATATTTTTTGGTAATTTAAAAATTCACTATTTATTTTCAAAGAAACCCAGCACTCAGGGATTTTAAGCGAAGCTTTAAAAGTGTTTTAGATATCTGCAGAAAATTCATAGTACAACAATTATAACGCTAACAATTTATTTAAAAGGGTTACCTCCACTGGCATTAAAAATTTTTTTTATTGTTAATTTAAAAATTCACTATAGATTTTTGAAGTTATCCAGCACTCAGGGATTTAAAGGGAAGCTTTAAAAGTGTCTTAGGTATCTGCGAAAAATTCATAGTATAACAATTATAACGCTAACAATTTATTTTATAGGGGTACATCCACAGACGTTAAAAAAAATTTTTTTGTTCATTTAAAAATTCACTATGGATTTTCAAAGCCACCCAGCACTCAGGGATTTTAAGAAAAGCTTTTAAAGAGTCTTAGATATCTGTGAAAAATTCACAGTGCAACAATTATAATGCTAACAATTTATTTTATAGGGGTACATCCACTGACATCAAAAAAAATTTTTATTGTTAATTTAAAAATTCATTATGGATTCTTGAAAACACCCAGCACCCAGGGATTTTAAGAGAAGCTTTAAAAGTGTCTTAGATATCTGCGAGAAATTTATGGTACTACAATTATAACGGTAACAATTTATTTTAAAGAAATACTTCCACTGACGTAAAAAATTTTTTTTTTGTTAATTTAAAAATTCACTATGCATTTTCGAACCCACCCAGCACTCAGGGATTTTAAGAGAAGCTTTAGAAGTGTCTTAGCTATCTGTGAAAAATTCATAGTACAACAATTATAACGCTAACAATTTATTTTAAAGGGATATATCCACTGACGTTAAAAAAATTTTTTTGTTGATTTAAAAATTTACTATGGAATTTCAAAGCCACCCAGCACTCAAGGATTTTAAGAGAAGCTTTAATGGTGTCTTAGGTATCTGTGAAAAATTCACAGTACAACAATTATAACGCTAACAATTTATTTTAAAGGGTTACATCCACTAACGTTAAAAAAATTTTTATTGGTAATTTAAAAATTCACTATGGAATTTTGAATACACCCAGCACTCAGGGATTTTAAAAAAAGCTTTAAAAGTGTCTTAGATATCTGCAAAAAATTCATAGTACAACAATTATAACGCTAAAAATTTTTTTTACAGGGGTATATCCACTGACGTCAAAAAAATTATTTTATTGTTAATTTATAAAATCAATATTGATTTTCGAAGACACCCAGCACTCAGGGATTTTAAGAGAAGCTTTAAAAGCGTCTTAGGTATCTGCAAAAAATTCATAGTACAACAATTATAACGCTAACAATTTAATTTAGAGGGGTAAATCCACTGACGTTAAAAAAATTTTTTGTAAATTTAAAAATTCACTATGGATTTTCAAAACCACCCAGCACTCAGGGATTTTTAGAGAAGCTTTAGAAGTGTCTTAAATATCTGCGAAAAATTCATGGTTCAACAATTATAGGGCTAACAATTTATTTTAAAGGGGTAAATCCACTGACGTTAAAAAATTTCTTTATTGTTAATTTAAAAATTCACTATGGATTTTTGAAGCCACTCAGCACTCAGGGATTTTAAGAGAAACTTCAAAAGTGTCTTAGGTATCTGTAAAAAATTCAAAGTTCAACAATTATAACGCTAACCATTTATTTTAAAGTGGTACATCCACTGACGTTTAAAAAATTTTCTTTGTTAATTTAAAAATTCACTATGGATTTTCAAAGCCACCCAGCACTCAGGAATTTTAAGAGAAGCTTTAAAAGTGTCTTAGGTATCTGCGAAAAATTTATGGTACAACAATTATAACGCTAACAATTTATTTTAGAGGGGTAAGTCCACTGACGTTAAAAAAATTTTTTTTTGTTAATTTAAAAATTCACTATGGATTTTCGAAGACGCCCAGCACTCAGGGATTTTAAAAGAAGCTTTAAAAGTGTCTTAGGTATCTGTAGAAAATTTATAGTTCAACAATTATAACGTTAACAATTTATTTTATAGGGGTAAATCCACTGACGTTAAAAAAATTTTTTTTTGTTAATTTAAAAGTTCACTATGGATTTTCGAAGTCACCCAGCCCTCAGAGATTTTAACAGAAGCTTTAAAAGTGCCTTAGGTATCTGTGAAAAATTCATAGCACAACAATTATAACGCTAACAATTTATTTTAAAGGGTACATCCGCTGACGTTACAAATTTTTTTTATTGTTAATTTAAAAATTCACTATGGATTTTTGAAGTTACCCAGCACTCAGAAATTTTAAGAGAAGCTTTAAAAGTATCTTAGGTATCTGCGAAAAATTCATAGTACAACAATTATAACGCTAACAATTTATTTTAAAGGGGTACCTCCACTGACGTTAAAAAATTTTTTGTTAATTTAAAAATTCACTATGGAATTTCAAAGTCACCCAGCTCTCAGGGATTTTAAGAGAAGCTTTAAAAGTGTCTTAGGTATCTGTGAAAAATTCATAGTACAACAATTGTAACGCTAACAATTTATTTTAAAGGGATACATCCACTGACGTTAAAAATTTTTTTATTGTTAATTTAAAAATTCATTATGGATTTTTGAAGACACCCAGCACTCAGAAATTTTAAGAGAAGCTTCAAAAGTGTCTTAGGTATTTGCGAAAACTTCATGGAATAACAATTATAACGCTAACAATTTATTTTAAAGAGGTACATCCACCGACGTTAAAAATTTTTTTTATTGTTAATTTAAAAATTCATTATATATTTTTGAAAACACCCAGCACTCAGAAATTTTAAGAGAAGCTTCAAAGGTGTCTTAGGTATTTGCGAAAAATTCATGGAATAACAATTATAACGCTAACAATTTATTTTAAAGAGGTACTTCCACTGACGTTAAAAATTTTTTTTTTGTTAATTTAAAAATTCACTATGGATTTTCAAAGCCACCCAGCGCTCAGGGATTTTAAGAGAAGCTTCAAAGGTGTCTTAGATATCTGTGAAAAATTCGCGGTACAACAATTATAACGCTAACAATTTATTTTAAAGGGTTACATCAACTCACGTTAAAAAAAATTTTTATTGTTAATTTAAAAATTCACTATGGATTTCTGAAGACATACAGCACTCAGGGATTTTAAGAGAAGCTTTAAAGGTGTCTTAGGTATCTGTGAAAAATTCACAGTACAACAATTAAAACGCCAAAAATTTATTTTAGAGGGGTAAATCCACTGAGGTTAAAAAATTTTTTTTTGTTAATTTAAAAATTCACTATGCATTTTTGAAGCCACCCAGCACCCAGGGATTTTAAAATAAGATTTAAAAGGGTCTTAGATATCTGCGAAAAATTCATAGTTCAACAATTATAACGCTAACAATTTATTTTAAAGGGGTAATTCCAATGACGTTAAAATTTTTTTTTTTTTAATTTAAAAATTCACTATGGATTTTTAAAGCCACCCAGCACTCAGGAATTTTAAGAGAAGCTTTAAAGATGTCTTAGGTATCTGTGAAAAATTCATAGTTCAACAATTATAACGCTAACAATTTATTTTAAAGGGGTAATTCCAATGACGTTAAAAAATTTTTTTTTTGTTAATTTAAAAATTCACTATGGATTTCTAAAGCCACCCAGCACTCAGGAATTTTAAGAGAAGCTTTAAAGATGTCTTAGGTATCTGTGAAAATTTCATAGTACAACAATTATAATGCTAACACTTTATTTTAAAGGGGTAAATCCACTGACGTTAAGAAAAATTTTTATTGTTAATTTAGAAATTCACTACGCATTTTTGAAGACTCCCAGCACTCAGGGATTTTAAAAGAAGCTTTGAAAGTGTCTTAGGTATCTGAAAAAAATTCATAGCACAACAATTATAACGCTATCAATTTATTCCTAAGGGGTATATCCACTGACGTTAAACATTTTTTTATTGTTAATTTAAATATTCACTATGGATTTTCAAAGCCACTCAGCACTCAAGGATTTTGAAAAAAGCTTTAAAAGTGTCTTAGGTATCTGCAAAAAATTCATAGCTCACCAATTATAACGTTAACAATTTATTTTAAAGAGGTAAATTCAATAACGTTAAAAAATTTTTTATTGTTAATTTAAAAATTCACTATGGCTTTTCGAAGATTCCCAGCACTCAGGGATTTTAAAAGATGCTTTAAAAGTATCTTAGGTATTTGCAAAAAATTCATAGTACAACAATTATAACGCTAACAATTTATTTTAAAGGGGTACATCTACTGACGTTAAAAAAATTTTTTATTGCTAATTTAAAAATTCATTATGGATTCTTGAAGACACCCAGCACTCAGAGATTTTAAGAGAATCTTTAAAAGTGTCTTAGATATCTGCGAAAAATTCATGGTACAACAACTATAACGCTAACAATTTATTTTAAAGAGGTACATCCACTGACGTTAAAAAAATTTTTTTTGTTAATTTAAAAATTCACTATGCATTTTTGAATCCTCCCAGCACTCAGGGATATTAAAAGAAGCTTTGAAAGTGTCTTAGGTATCTGAAAAAATTCATAGTACAACAATTATAACGCTAACAATTTATTCTTAAGGGGTATATCCACTGACGTTAAAACATTTTTTTATTGTTAATTTAAATATTCACTATGGATTTTCAAAGCCACTCAGCACTCATGGATTTTAAGAGAAGCTTTAGAAGTGTCTTAGGTATCTGCAAAAAATTTATGGTATAACAATTATAACGCTAACAATTTATTTTAAATGGGTATATCCACTGACGTTAAAAATTTTTCTTTTGTTAATTTAAAAATTCACTATGCATTTTCAAAGCCACCCAGCACTCAGAAATTCTAAGAGTAGCTTTAAAAGTGTCTTAGGTATCTGTAAAAAATTCATAATATAACAATTATAACGCTAACAATTTATTTTATAGGGATAAATCAACTGACGTTAAAAAAATTTTTTATTGTTAATTTAAAAATTCACTATGGATTTTCAAAGCCACCCAGCACTCAGGGATTTTAAGAGAAACTTTAGAAATGTCTTAGGTACCTGTGAAAAATTCAAAGTACAACAATTAAAACGCTAACAATTTATTTTAAACAGGTACATCCACTGACGTTAAAAATTTTTTTTTTGTTAATTTAAAATTCACTATGCATTTTTGAGAGTGCCACTGAGAGTGCCACTGAGAGTGCCAATGAGAGTGCCACTGAGACTGCCACTGAGAGTGCCACTGAGACTGCCACTGGGACTGCCACTAAGAGTGCCGCTGACAGTGCCACTGAGAGTGCCACTGAGAGTGCTACTGAGAGTGATACTGAGACTGCCACTGAGACTGCCACTGAGCCTGCCACTGGGACTGCCACTGGGACTGCCACTGAGAATGCCACTGAGAGTGCCACTGAGAGTGCCACTGAGAGTGCCACTGAGAGTGCCACTGAGAGTGCCACTGAGAGTGCCACTGAGACTGCCACTGAAACTGCCACTGGGACTGCCACTGAGACTGCCAATGAGAGTGCCACTGAGAGTGCCACTGAGAGTGCCACTGAGAGTGCCACTGAGAGTGCCACTGAGAGTGCCACTGAGAGTGCCACTGAGAGTGCCACTGAGAGTGCCACTGAGACTGCCACTGGGACTGCCACTGGGACTGCCACTAAGAGTGCCACTGAGAGTGCCACTGAGAGTGTCACTGAGACTGCCACTGAGAGTGCCACTGAGAGTGCCACTGAGAGTGCCACTGGGACTGCCACTGAGACTGCCACTGAGAGTGCCACTGAGAGTGCCACTGAGAGTGCCACTGAGAGTGCCACTGAGAGTGCCACTGAGAGTGCCACTATGAGTGCCACTGAGAGTGCCACTGAGAGTGCCACTGAGAGTGCCACTGGGACTGCCACTGAGACTGCCACTGAGAGTGCCACTGAGAGTGCCACTGAGAGTGCCACTGAGAGTGCCACTGAGACTGCCACTGAGACTGCCACTGAGAGTGCCACTGAGAGTGCCACTGAGAGTGCCACTGAGAGTGCCACTGAGAGTGCCACTGAGTGTGCCACTGAGACTGCCACTGGGACTGCCACTGGGACTGCCACTGGGACTGCCACTAAGAGTGCCACTGAGAGTGCCACTGAGAGTGCCACTGAGAGTGCTACTGAGAGTGCCACTGAGAGTGCCACTGAGACTGCCACTGAGACTGCCACTGGGACTGCCACTGAGACTGCCACTGAGAGTGCCACTGAGAGTGCCACTGGGAGTGCCACTGAGGGTGCCACTGAGAGTGCCACTGAGTGTGCCACTGAGAGTGCCACTGAGAGTGCCACTGAGAGTGCCACTGAGAGTGCCACTGAGACTGCCACTGAGACTGCCACTGGGACTGCCACTGAGACTGCCACTGAGAGTGCCACTGAGAGTGCCACTGAGAGTGTCACTGAGAGTGCCACTGAGAGTGCCACTGAGACTGCCACTGGGACTGCCACTGAGACTGCCACTGAGAGTGCCACTGAGAGTGCCACTGAGAGTGCCATTGAGAGTGCCACTGAGAGTGCCACTGAGATTGCCACTGAGACTGCCACTGGGACTGCCACTGGGACTGCCACTGAGAGTGCCACTGAGAGTGCCACTGAGACTGCCACTGAGAGTGCCACTGAGAGTGTCACTGAGACTGCCACTGAGACTGCCACTGAGAGTGCCACTGAGAGTGCCACTGAGAGTGCCACTAAAAGTGCCACTGAGAGTGCCACTGAGAGTGCCACTGAGAGTGCCACTGAGACTGCCACTGGGACTGCCACTGAGACTGCCACTGAGAGTGCCACTGAGAGTGCCACTGAGAGTGTCACTGAGACTGCCACTGAGAGTGCAACTGAGAGTGTCACTGAGACTGCCACTGAGAGTGCCACTGAGAGTGCCACTGAGAGTGCCACTGAGAGTGCCACTGAGAGTGCCATTGAGACTGCCACTGGGACTGCCACTGAGACTGCCACTGAGAGTGCCACTGAGAGTGTCACTGAGACTGCTACTGAGAGTGCCACTGAGAGTGCCACTGAGAGTGTCACTGAGACTGCCACTGAGAGTGCCACTGAGAGTGCCACTGAGAGTGCCACTGAGAGTGCCACTGAGACTGCCACTGGGACTGCCACTGAGACTGCCTCTGAGAGTGCCACTGAGAGTGCCACTGAGAGTGCCACTGAGAGTGTCACTGAGACTGCCACTGAGAGTGCCACTGAGAGTGCCACTGAGAGTGCCACTGAGACTGCCACTGGGACTGCCACTGAGACTGCCTCTGAGAGTGCCACTGAGAGTGACACTGAGAGTGTCACTGAGACTGCCACTGAGAGTGCCACTGAGAGTGCCACTGAGATTGCCACTGAGAGTGCCACTGAGAGTGCCACTGAGACTGCCACTGGGACTGCCACTGAGACTGCCTCTGAGAGTGCCACTGAGAGTGTTACTGAGAGTGCCACTGAGAGTGCCACTGAGAGTGTCACTGAGACTGCCACTGAGAGTGCCACTGAGAGTGCCACTGAGAGTGCCACTGAGAGTGCCACTGAGAGTGTCACTGAGACTGCCACTGAGAGTGTTACTGAGAGTGCCACTGAGAGTGCCACTGAGACTGCCACTGAGAGTGCCACTGAGAGTGCCACTGAGAGTGCCACTGAGACTGCCACTGAGACTGCCACTGAGACTGCCACTGAGACTGCCACTGGGACTGTCACTGAGAGTGCCACTGAGAGTTCCACTGAGAGTGCCACTGAGAGTGACACTGAGAGTGCCACTGAGAGTGCCACTGAGAGTGCCACTGAGAGTGCCACTGAGAGTGCCACTGAGACTGCCACTGAGAGTGCCACTGAGAGTGCAACTGAGAGTGCCACTGAGAGTGCCACTGAGAGTGCCACTGAGAGTGCCACTGAGAGTGCCACTGAGAGTGCCACTGAGAGTGCCACTGAGAGTGCCACTGAGAGTGCCACTGAGAGTGTCACTAAGACTGCCACTGAGACTGCCACTGAGAGTGCCACTGAGAGTGCCACTGAGAGTGCCACTGAGAGTGCCACTGAGAGTGCCACTAAGACTGCCACTGAGACTGCCACTGGGACTGCCACTGAGACTGCCTCTGAGAGTGCCACTGAGAATGCCACTGAGAGTGCCACTGAGAGTGCCACTGAGAGTGCCACTGAGAGTGCCACTGAGAGTGTCACTGAGACTGCCACTGAGATTGCCACTGAGAGTGCCACTGAGAGTGCCACTGAGAGTGCCACTGAGAGTGCCACTGAGATTGCCACTGAGATTGCCACTGAGACTGCCACTGGGACTCCCACTGAGAGTGCCACTGAAAGTGCAACTGAGAGTGCCACTGAGAGTGCCGCTGAGACTGCCACTGGGACTGCCACTGGGACTGCCACTGAGAGTGCCACTGAGAGTGCCACTGAGACTGTCACTGAGACTGCAACTGGGACTGCCACTGAGACTGCCACTGAGAGTGCCACTGAGAGTGCCACTGAGAGTGCCACTGAGAGTGCCACTGAGTGTGCCACTGAGAGTGCCACTGAGAGTGCCACTGAGAGTGCCACTGAGACTGCCACTGAGACTGCCACTGGGACTGCCACTGAGACTGCCACTGAGAGTGCCACTGAGATTGCCACTGAGAGTGTCACTGAGAGTGCCACTGAGATTGCCACTGAGACTGCCACTGGGACTGCCACTGAGACTGCCACTGAGAGTGCCACTGAGAGTGCCACTGAGAGTGCCATTGAGAGTGCCACTGAGAGTGCCACTGAGATTGCAACTGAGACTGCCACTGGGACTGCCACTGGGACTGCCACTGAGAGTGCCACTGAGAGTGCCACTGAGACTGCCACTGAGAGTGCCACTGAGAGTGTCACTGAGACTGCCACTGAGACTGCCACTGAGACTGCCACTGAGAGTGCCACTGAGAGTGCCACTGAGAGTGCCACTGAAAGTGCCACTGAGAGTGCCACTGAGAGTGCCACTGAGAGTGCCACTGAGACTGCCACTGGGACTGCCACTGAGACTGCCACTGAGAGTGCCACTGAGAGTGCCACTGAGAGTGTCACTGAGACTGCCACTGAGACTGCCACTGAGAGTGTCACTGAGACTGCCACTGAGAGTGCCACTGAGAGTGCCACTGAGAGTGCCACTGAGAGTGCCATTGAGACTGCCACTGGGACTGCCACTGAGACTGCCACTGAGAGTGCCACTGAGAGTGTCACTGAGACTGCTACTGAGAGTGCCACTGAGAGTGCCACTGAGAGTGTCACTGAGACTGCCACTGAGAGTGCCACTGAGAGTGCCACTGAGAGTGCCACTGAGACTGCCACTGGGACTGCCACTGAGACTGCCTCTGAGAGTGCCACTGAGAGTGCCACTGAGAGTGCCACTGAGAGTGTAACTGAGACTGCCACTGAGAGTGCCACTGAGAGTGCCACTGAGAGTGCCACTGAGACTGCCACTGGGACTGCCACTGAGACTGCCTCTGAGAGTGCCACTGAGAGTGCCACTGAGAGTGTCACTGAGACTGCCACTGAGAGTGCCACTGAGAGTGCCACTGAGATTGCCACTGAGAGTGCCACTGAGAGTGCCACTGAGACTGCCACTGGGACTGCCACTGAGACTGCCTCTGAGAGTGCCACTGAGAGTGCCACTGAGACTGCCACTGAGACTGCCACTGAGACTGCCACTGAGACTGCCACTGGGACTGTCACTGAGAGTGCCACTGAGAGTTCCACTGAAAATGCCACTGAGAGTGCCACTGAGAGTGACACTGAGAGTGCCACTGAGAGTGCCACTGAGAGTGCCACTGAGAGTGCCACTGAGAGTGCCACTGAGACTGCCACTGAGAGTGCCACTGAGAGTGCAACTGAGAGTGCCACTGAGAGTGCCACTGAGAGTGCCACTGAGAGTGCCACTGAGAGTGCCACTGAGACTGCCACTGAGAGTGCCACTGAGAGTGCCACTGAGAGTGCCACTGAGAGTGTCACTAAGACTGCCACTGAGACTGCCACTGAGAGTGCCACTGAGAGTGCCACTGAGAGTGCCACTGAGAGTGCCACTGAGAGTGCCACTGAGAGTGCCACTAAGACTGCCACTGAGACTGCCACTGGGACTGCCACTGAGACTGCCTCTGAGAGTGCCACTGAGAGTGCCACTGAGAGTGCCACTGAGAGTGCCACTGAGAGTGCCACTGAGAGTGTCACTGAGACTGCCACTGAGATTGCCACTGAGAGTGCCACTGAGAGTGCCACTGAGAGTGCCACTGAGATTGCCACTGAGACTGCCACTGGGACTCCCACTGAGAGTGCCACTAAAAGTGCAACTGAGAGTGCCACTGAGAGTGCCACTGAGAGTGCCGCTGAGACTGCCACTGGGACTGCCACTGGGACTGCCACTGAGAGTGCCACTGAGAGTGTCACTGAGAGTGCCACTGAGACTGCCACTGAGACTGCAACTGGGACTGCCACTGAGACTGCCACTGAGAGTGCCACTGAGAGTGCCACTGAGAGTGCCACTGAGAGTGCCACTGAGAGTGCCACTGAGAGTGCCACTGAGAGTGCCACTGAGACTGCCACTGAGAGTGCCACTGAGAGTGCCACTGAGTACTGGTACAACAATTATAACGCTAACAATTTATTTTAAGGGGTATATCCACTGACGTTAAAAAAATTTTTATTGTTAATTTAAAAATTCACTATGGGTTTTCAAAGCCACCCAGCACTCAGGGATTTTAAGAGAAGCTTTAAAAGTGTCTTAGATTTCTGTGAAAAATTCATAGTACAACAATTATAATGCTAACAATTTATTTTAAAGGGGTACATCCACTGACGTTAAAAAATGTTTTTATTGTTAATTTAAAAATTCATTATGGATTCTTGAAGACACCCAGCACTCAGGGATTTTAAGAGAAGCTTTAAAAGTGTCTTAGGGATCTGTAGAGAATTCAAATTACAACAATTATAACGCTAACAATTTATTTAAAAGGGGTACATCCACTGACGTTAAAAATTTTTTTTTGTAAATTTATAAATTCACTATGCATTCTTGAAGCAACCCAGCACTCAAGGACTTTAAGAGAAGCTTTAAAAGTGTCTTAGGTATCTGCGAAAAATTTATGGTACAACAATTATAACGCTAACAATTTATTTTAAAGGGGTACATCCACTGACGTTAAAAAAATATTTTATGGTAATTTAAAAATTCACTATGGATTTTCAAAGAAACCCAGCACTCATGGATTTTAAGCGAAGCTTTAAAAGTGTCTTAGATATCTGCAGAAAATTCATAGTACAACAATTATATCGCTAACAATTTATTTAAAAGGGTCACCTCCACTGACTTTAAAAATTTTTTTTATTGTTAATTTAAAAATTCACTATGGATTTCTGAAGACATACAGCACTCAGGGATTTTAAGAGAAGCTTTAGAGGTGTCTTAGGTATCTGTGAAAAATTCACAGTACAACAATTAAAACGCCAAAAATTTATTTTAGAGGGGTAAATCCACTGAGGTTAAAAAAATTTTTTTTGTTAATTTAAAAATTCACTATGCATTTTTGAAGCCACCCAGCACCCAGGGATTTTAAAATAAGATTTAAAAGGGTCTTAGATATCTGCGAAAAATTCATAGTTCAACAATTATAACGCTAAAAATTTATTTTACAGGGGTATATCCACTGAGGTTAAAAAAATTTTTTTTTTTAATTTAAAAATTCACTATGGATTTTTAAAGCCACCCAGCACTCAGGAATTTTAAGAGAAGCTTTAAAGATGTCTTAGGTATCTGTGAAAAATTCATAGTTCAACAATTATAACGCTAACAATTTATTTTAAAGGGGTAATTCCAATGACGTTAAAAAATTTTTTTTTTGTTAATTTAAAAATTCACTATGGATTTCTAAAGCCACCCAGCACTCAGGAATTTTAAGAGAAGCTTTAAAGATGTCTTAGGTATCTGTGAAAATTTCATAGTACAACAATTATAATGCTAACAATTTATTTTAAAGGGGTAAATCCACTGACGTTAAGAAAAATTTTTATTGTTAATTTAGAAATTCACTACGCATTTTTGAAGACTCCCAGCACTCAGGGATTTTAAAAGAAGCTTTGAAAGTGTCTTAGGTATCTGAAAAAAATTCATAGTACAACAATTATAACGCTATCAATTTATTCCTAAGGGGTATATCCACTGACGTTAAACATTTTTTTATTGTTAATTTAAATATTCACTATGGATTTTCAAAGCCACTCAGCACTCAAGGATTTTGAAAAAAGCTTTAAAAGTGTCTTAGGTATCTGCAAAAAATTCATAGCTCACCAATTATAACGTTAACAATTTATTTTAAAGAGGTAAATTCAATAACGTTAAAAAATTTTTTTATTGTTAATTTAAAAATTCACTATGGCTTTTCGAAGTTTCCCAGCACTCAGGGATTTTAAAAGATGCTTTAAAAGTATCTTAGGTATTTGCAAAAAATTCATAGTACAACAATTATAACGCTAACAATTTATTTTAAAGGGGTACATCTACTGACGTTAAAAAATTTTTTTATTGCTAATTTAAAAATTCATTATGGATTCTTGAAGACACCCAGCACTCAGAGATTTTAAGAGAATCTTTAAAAGTGTCTTAGATATCTGCGAAAAATTCATGGTACAACAACTATAACGCTAACAATTTATTTTAAAGAGGTACATCCACTGACGTTAAAAAAATTTTTTTTGTTAATTTAAAAATTCACTATGCATTTTTGAATCCTCCCAGCACTCAGGGATATTAAAAGAAGCTTTGAAAGTGTCTTAGGTATCTGAAAAAATTCATAGTACAACAATTATAACGCTAACAATTTATTCTTAAGGGGTATATCCACTGACGTTAAAACATTTTTTTATTGTTAATTTAAATATTCACTATGGATTTTCAAAGCCACTCAGCACTCAGGGATTTTAAGAGAAGCTTTAGAAGTGTCTTAGGTATCTGCAAAAAATTTATGGTATAACAATTATAACGCTAACAATTTATTTTAAATGGGTATATCCACTGACGTTAAAAATTTTTTTTTGTTAATTTAAAAATTCACTATGCATTTTCAAAGCCACCCAGCACTCAGAAATTCTAAGAGTAGCTTTAAAAGTGTCTTAGGTATCTGTAAAAAATTCATAATATAACAATTATAACGCTAACAATTTATTTTATAGGGATAAATCCACTGACGTTAAAAAAATTTTTTATTGTTAATTTAAAAATTCACTATGGATTTTCAAAGCCACCCAGCACTCAGGGATTTTAAGAGAAACTTTAGAAATGTCTTAGGTACCTGTGAAAAATTCAAAGTACAACAATTAAAACGCTAACAATTTATTTTAAACAGGTACATCCACTGACGTTAAAAATTTTTTTTTTGTTAATTTAAAATTCACTATGCATTTTTGAGAGTGCCACTGAGAGTGCCACTGAGAGTGCCAATGAGAGTGCCACTGAGACTGCCACTGAGAGTGCCACTGAGACTGCCACTGGGACTGCCACTAAGAGTGCCGCTGACAGTGCCACTGAGACTGCCACTGAGAGTGCTACTGAGAGTGATACTGAGACTGCCACTGAGACTGCCACTGAGAGTGCCACTGGGACTGCCACTGGGACTGCCACTGAGAATGCCACTGAGAGTGCCACTGAGAGTGCCACTGAGAGTGCCACTGAGACTGCCACTGAAACTGCCACTGGGACTGCCACTGAGACTGCCAATGAGAGTGCCACTGAGAGTGCCACTGAGAGTGCCACTGAGAGTGCCACTGAGAGTGCCACTGAGAGTGCCACTGAGTGTGCCACTGAGAGTGCCACTGAGAGTGCCACTGAGACTGCCACTGGGACTGCCACTGAGACTGCCACTGAGAGTGCCACTGAGAGTGCCACTGAGAGTGTCACTGAGAGTGCCACTGAGAGTGCCACTGAGACTGCCACTGGGACTGCCACTGAGACTGCCACTGAGAGTGCCACTGAGAGTGCCACTGAGAGTGTCACTGAGAGTGCCACTGAGAGTGCCACTGAGACTGCCACTGGGACTGCCACTGAGACTGCCACTGAGAGTGCCACTGAGAGTGCCACTGAGAGTGCCACTGAGAGTGCCACTGAGAGTGCCACTGAGACTGCCACTGAGACTGCCACTGGGACTGCCACTGAGAGTGCCACTGAGAGTGCCACTGAGAGTGTCACTGAGAGTGCCACTGAGAGTGCCACTGAGACTGCCACTGGGACTGCCACTGAGACTGCCACTGAGAGTGCCACTGAGAGTGCCACTGAGAGTGTCACTGAGAGTGCCACTGAGAGTGCCACTGAGACTGCCACTGGGACTGCCACTGAGACTGCCACTGAGAGTGCCACTGAGAGTGCCACTGAGAGTGCCACTGAGAGTGCCACTGAGAGTGCCACTGAGACTGCCACTGAGACTGCCACTGGGACTGCCACTGAGACTGCCACTGAGAGTGCCACTGAGAGTGCCACTGAGAGTGTCACTGAGAGTGCCACTGAGAGTGCCACTGAGACTGCCACTGGGACTGCCACTGAGACTGCCACTGAGAGTGCCACTGAGAGTGCCACTGAGACTGCCACTGAGAGTGCCACTGAGACTGCCACTGGGACTGCCACTAAGAGTGCCGCTGACAGTGCCACTGAGAGTGCCACTGAGAGTGCCACTGAGAGTGCCACTGAAAGTGCCACTGAGAGTGCCACTGAGAGTGCCACTGAGAGTGCCACTGAGACTGCCACTGGGACTGCCACTGAGACTGCCACTGAGAGTGCCACTGAGAGTGTCACTGAGACTGCCACTGAGAGTGCCACTGAGAGTGTCACTGAGACTGCCACTGAGAGTGCCACTGAGAGTGCCACTGAGAGTGGCACTGAGAGTGCCATTGAGACTGCCACTGGGACTGCCACTGAGACTGCCACTGAGAGTGCCACTGAGAGTGTCACTGAGACTGCTACTGAGAGTGCCACTGAGAGTGCCACTGAGAGTGTCACTGAGACTGCCACTGAGAGTGCCACTGAGAGTGCCACTGAGAGTGCCACTGAGACTGCCACTGGGACTGCCACTGAGACTGCCTCTGAGAGTGCCACTGAGAGTGCCACTGAGAGTGCCACTGAGAGTGTCACTGAGACTGCCACTGAGAGTGCCACTGAGAGTGCCACTGAGAGTGCCACTGAGAGTGCCACTGAGAGTGCCACTGAGACTGCCACTGGGACTGCCACTGAGACTGCCTCTGAGAGTGCCACTGAGAGTGCCACTGAGAGTGACACTGAGAGTGTCACTGAGACTGCCACTGAGAGTGCCACTGAGAGTGCCACTGAGATTGCCACTGAGAGTGCCACTGAGAGTGCCACTGAGACTGCCACTGGGACTGCCACTGAGACTGCCTCTGAGAGTGCCACTGAGAGTGTTACTGAGAGTGCCACTGAGAGTGCCACTGAGAGTGTCACTGAGACTGCCACTGAGAGTGCCACTGAGAGTGCCACTGAGAGTGCCACTGAGAGTGCCACTGAGAGTGTCATTGAGACTGCCACTGAGAGTGTTACTGAGAGTGCCACTGAGAGTGCCACTGAGAGTGCCACTGAGAGTGCCACTGAGAGTGCCACTGAGAGTGCCACTGAGAGTGCCACTGAGAGTGCCACTGAGAGTGCCACTGAGAGTGCCACTGAGAGTGCCACTGAGATTGCCACTGAGACTGCCACTGGGACTGCCACTGAGACTGCCACTGAGAGTGCCACTGAGAGTGCCACTGAGACTGCCACTGAGAGTGCCACTGAGACTGCCACTGAGACTGCCACTGGGACTGCCACTGAGACTGCCACTGAGAGTGCCACTGAGAGTGCCACTGAGAGTGTCACTGAGAGTGCCACTGAGAGTGCCACTGAGAGTGCCACTGAGAGTGCCACTGAGAGTGCCACTGAGAGTGTCACTAAGACTGCCACTGAGACTGCCACTGAGAGTGCCACTGAGAGTGCCACTGAGAGTGCCACTGAGAGTGCCACTGAGAGTGCCACTAAGACTGCCACTGAGACTGCCACTGGGACTGCCACTGAGACTGCCTCTGAGAGTGCCACTGAGAGTGCCACTGAGAGTGCCACTGAGAGTGCCACTGAGAGTGCCACTGAGAGTGCCACTGAGAGTGTCACTGAGACTGCCACTGAGATTGCCACTGAGAGTGCCACTGAGAGTGCCACTGAGAGTGCCACTGAGATTGCCACTGAGACTGCCACTGGGACTCCCACTGAGAGTGCCACTGAAAGTGCAACTGAGAGTGCCACTGAGAGTGCCACTGAGAGTGCCGCTGAGACTGCCACTGGGACTGCCACTGGGACTGCCACTGAGAGTGCCACTGAGAGTGCCACTGAGAGTGCCACTGAGACTGCCACTGAGACTGCAACTGGGACTGCCACTGAGACTGCCACTGAGAGTGCCACTGAGAGTGCCACTGAGAGTGCCACTGAGAGTGCCACTGAGAGTGTCACTGAGACTGCCACTGAGAGTGCCACTGAGAGTGCCACTGAGTACTGGTACAACAATTATAACGCTAACAATTTATTTTAAGGGGTATATCCACTGACGTTAAAAAAATTTTTATTGTTAATTTAAAAATTCACTATGGGTTTTCAAAGCCACCCAGCACTCAAGGATTTTAAGAGAAGCTTTAAAAGTGTCTTAGGGATCTGTAGAGAATTCAAATTACAACAATTATAACGCTAACAATTTATTTTAAAAGGGTAAATCCACTGACGTCATGAAAAATTTTTATTGTTAATTTGAAAATTCACTATGCATTTTCGAATCCACCCAGCACTCAGGGATTTTAAGAGAAGCTTTAGAAGTGTCTTAGGTATCTGCGAAAAATTTATGGTACAACAATTATAACGCTAACAATTTATTTTAGAGGGGTAAGTCCACTGACATTAAAAAATTTTTTTTTTGTTAATTTAAAAATTCACTATGGATTTTCGAAGACGCCCAGCACTCAAGGATTTTAAGAGAAGCTTTAAAAGTGTCTTAGGTATTTGCAAAAAATTCATAGTTCAACAATTATAACGCTAACAATTTATTTTAAGGGGTATATCCACTGACGTTAAAAAATTATTTTATTGTTAATTTAAAAATTCACCATGGAGTTTCAGAGCCACCCAGCACTCAGGGATTTTAAGAGAAGTTTTAAAGGTGTCTTAGGTATTTGCAAAAAATTCATAGTACAACAATTATAACGCTAACAATTTATTTTAAAGGGGTACATCCACTGACGTTAAAAAAATATTTTATGGTAATTTAAAAATTCACTATGGATTTTCAAAGAAACCCAGCACTCATGGATTTTAAGCGAAGCTTTCAAAGTGTCTTAGATATCTGCAGAAAATTCATAGTACAACAATTATATCGCTAACAATTTATTTAAAAGGGTTACCTCCACTGACTTTAAAAATTTTTTTTATTGTTAATTTAAAAATTCACTATAGATTTTTGAATTTATCCAGCACTCAGGGATTTTAAGAGAAGCTTTAAAAGTGTCTTAGGTATCTGCGAAAAATTCATAGTATAACAATTATAACGCTAACAATTTATTTTATAGGGGTACATCCACAGACGTTAAAAAAATTTTTTTGTTCATTTAAAAATTCACTATGGATTTTCAAAGCCACCCAGCACTCAGGGACTTTAAGAGAAGCTTTTAAAGAGTCTTAGATATCTGTGAAAAATTCACAGTACAACAATTATAATGCTAACAATTTATTTTATAGGGGTACATCCACTGACATCAAAAAAAATTTTTATTGTTAATTTAAAAATTCATTATGGATTCTTGAAGACACCCAGCACTCAGGGATTTTAAGAAAAGCTTTAAAAGTGTCTTAGATGTCTGCGAAAAATTCATGGTACAACAATTATAACGGTAACAATTTATTTTAAAGAAATACTTCCAATGACGTTAAAAATTTTTTTTTGTTAATTTAAAAATTCACTATGCATTTTCGAACCCACCCAGCACTCAGGGATTTTAAAAGAAGCTTTAGAAGTGTTTTAGCTATCTGTGAAAAATTCATAGTACAACAATTATAACGCTAACAATTTATTTTAAAGGGATATATCCACTGACGTTAAAAAATTTTTTTTGTTGATTTAAAAATTCACTATGGAATTTCAAAGCCACCCAGCACTCAGGGATTTTAAGAGAAGCTTTAATGGTGTCTTAGGTATCTGTGAAAAATTAACAGTACAACAATTATAACGTTAACAATTTATTTTAATGGTTACATTCACTAACGTTAAAAAAATTTTTATTGGTAATTTAAAAATTCACTATGGATTTTTGAATACACCCAGTATTTTTAAAAGTATCTTAGGTATCTGCGAAAAATTCATGGTACAACAATTATAAGGCTAACAATTTATTTTAAAGGGGTATATCCACCGACGTTAAAAATTTTTTTTTGTTAATTTAAAAACTCACTATGCATTTTTGAAGCCACCCAGCCCTCAGGAATTTTAAGAGAAGCTTCAGGAGCGTCTTGGGTATCTGCAGAAAATTCATAGTTCAACAATTATAACGCTAACAATTTATTTTAAGGGGTAAATCCACTGACGTTAAAAAATTATTTTATTGTTAATTTAAAAATTCACCATGGAATTTCAAAGCCACCCAGCACTCAGGGATTTTAAGAGAAGTTTTAAAAGTGTCTTAGTTATTTGCAAAAAATTCATAGTACAACAATTATAACGCTAACAATTTATTTTAAAGGGGTACATCCACTGACGTTAAAAAAATATTTTATGGTAATTTAAAAATTCACTATGGATTTTCAAAGAAACCCAGCACTCAGGGATTTTAAGCGAAGCTTTAAAAGTGTCTTAGATATCTGCGAAAAATTCATGGTACAACAATTATAACGGTAACAATTTATTTTAAAGAAATACTTCCAATGACGTTAAAAATTTTTTTTTTGTTAATTTAAAAATTCACTATGCATTTTCGATACCACCCAGCACTCAGGGATTTTAAGAAAAGCTTTAATGGTGTCTTAGGTATCTGCGAAAAATTAACAGTACAACAATTATAACGTTAACAATTTATTTTAAAGGTTACATCCACTAACGTTAAAAAAATTTTTATTAATAATTTAAAAATTCACTATGGATTTTTGAATACACCCAGTATTTTTAAAAGTATCTTAGGTATCTGCGAAAAATTCATGGTACAACAATTATAAGGCTAACAATTTATTTTAAAGGGGTATATCCACCGACGTTAAAAATTTTTTTTTGTTAATTTAAAAACTCACTATGCATTTTTGAAGCCACCCAGCCCTCAGGAATTTTAAGAGAAGCTTCAGGAGCGTCTTGGGTATCTGCAGAAAATTCATAGTTCAACAATTATAACGCTAACAATTTATTTTAAGGGGTATATCCACTGACGTTAAAAAATTATTTTATTGTTAATTTAAAAATTCACCATGGAATTTCAAAGCCACCCAGCACTCAGGGATTTTAAGAGAAGTTTTAAAAGTGTCTTAGGTATTTGCAAAAAATTCATAGTACAACAAATATAACGCTAACAATTTATTTTAAAGGGGTACATCCACTGACGTTAAAAAAATATTTTATGGTAATTTAAAAATTCACTATGGATTTTCAAGGAAACCCAGCACTCAGGGATTTTAAGCGAAGCTTTAAAAGTGTCTTAGATATCTGCAGAAAATTCATAGTACAACAATTATAACGCTAACAATTTATTTAAAAGGGTTACCTCCACTGACTTTAAAAATTTTTTTAATTGTTAATTTAAAAATTCACTATAGATTTTTGAAGTTATCCAGCACTCAGGGATTCTAAGAGAAGCTTTAAAAGTGTCTTAGGTATCTGCGAAAAATTCATGGTATAACAATTATAACGCTAACAATTTATTTTATAGGGGTACATCCACAGACGTTAAAAAAATTTTTTTGTTCATTTAAAAATTCACTATGGATTTTCAAAGCCACCCAGCACTCAGGGATTTTAAGAGAAGCTTTTAAAGAGTCTTAGATATCTGTGAAAAATTCACAGTACAACAATTATAATGCTAACAATTTATTTTATAGGGATACATCCACTGACATAAAAAAAGTTTTTATTGTTAATTTAAAAATTCATTATGGATTCTTGAAGACACCCAGCACTCAGGGATTTTAAGAAAAGCTTTAAAAGTGTCTTAGATATCTGCGAAAAATTCATGGTACAACAATTATGACGCTAACAAATTATTTTAAGGGGTATATCCACTGACGTTAAAAAATTATTTTATTGTTAATTTAAAAATTCACCATGGAATTTCAAAGCCCCCCAGCACTCAGGGATTTTAAGAGAAGTTTTAAAAGTGTCTTAGGTATTTGCAAAAAATTCATAGTACAATAATTATACCGCTAACAATTTATTTTAAAGGGATAAATCCACTGACGTTAAAAAAATTTTTTATTGTTAATTTAAAAATTAACTATGGATTTTTAAAGCCACCCAGCACTCAGAAATTCTAAGAGTAGCTTTAAAAGTGTCTTAGGTATCTGTAAAAAATTCATAATATAACAATTATAACGCTAACAATTTATTTTATAGGGATAAATCCACTGACGTTAAAAAAATTTTTTATTGTTAATTTAAAAATTCACTATGGATTTTCAAAGCCACCCAGCACTCAGGGATTTTAAGAGAAACTTTAGAAATGTCTTAGGTATCTGTGAAAAATTCAAAGTACAACAATTAAAACGCTAACAATTTATTTTAAAGAGGTACATCCACTGACGTTAAAAAATTTTTTTTTTGTTAATTTAAAATTCAAGTGCCACTGAGACTGCCACTGAGAGTGCCACCGAGACTGCCACTGAGAGTGCCACTGAGAGTGCCACTGAGAGTGCCACTGAGAGTGCCACTGAGAGTGCCACTGAGAGTGCCACTGAGAGTGCCACTGAGATTGCCACTGAGACTGCCACTGGGACTGCCACTGAGACTGCCACTGAGACTGCCACTGAGACTGCCACTGAGAGTGCCACTGAGAGTGCCACTGAGAGTGCCATTGAGAGTGCCACTGAGAGTGCCACTGAGAGTGCCACTGAGAGTGCCACTGAGAGTGCCACTGAGAGTGCCACTGACAGTGCCACTGAGAGTGCCACTGAGAGTGCCACTGAGAGTGCCACTGGGACTGCCACTGAGACTGCCACTGAGAGTGCCACTGAGAGTGCCACTGAGAGTGCCACTGAGAGTGCCACTGAGACTGCCACTGAGACTGCCACTGAGACTGCCACTGAGAGTGCCACTGAGACTGCCACTGAGAGTGCCACTGAGAGTGCCACTGAGAGTGCCACTGAGAGTGCCACTGGGACTGCCAATGGGACTGCCACTAAGAGTGCCACTGAGAGTGCCACTGAGAGTGCCACTGAGAGTGCTACTGAGAGTGCCACTGAGAGTGCCACTGAGACTGCCACTGAGACTGCCACTGGGACTGCCACTGAGACTGCCACTGAGTGCCACTGAGAGTACCACTGGGAGTGCCACTGAGAGTGCCACTGAGAGTGCCACTGAGTGTGCCACTGAGAGTGCCACTGAGAGTGCCACTGAGAGTGCCACTGAGAGTGCCACTGAGACTGCCACTGAGACTGCCACTGGGACTGCCACTGAGACTGCCACTGAGAGTGCCACTGAGAGTGCCACTGAGAGTGTCACTGAGAGTGCCACTGAGAGTGCCACTGAGACTGCCACTGGGACTGCCACTGAGACTGCCACTGAGAGTGCCACTGAGAGTGCCACTGAGAGTGCCATTGAGAGTGCCACTGAGAGTGCCACTGAGACTGCCACTGAGACTGCCACTGGGACTGCCACTGGGACTGCCACTGAGAGTGCCACTGAGAGTGCCACTGAGAGTGTCACTGAGACTGCCACTGAGACTGCCACTGAGAGTGCCACTGAGAGTGCCACTGAGAGTGCCACTGAAAGTGCCACTGAGAGTGCCACTGAGAGTGCCACTGAGAGTGCCACTGAGACTGCCACTGGGACTGATACTGAGACTGCCACTGAGAGTGCCACTGAGAGTGTCACTGAGACTGCCACTGAGAGTGTCACTGAGACTGCCACTGAGAGTGCCACTGAGAGTGCCACTGAGAGTGCCACTAAGAGTGCCACTGAGAGTGCCATTGAGACTGCCACTGGGAAAGCCACTGAGACTGCCACTGAGAGTGCCACTGAGAGTGCCACTGAGAGTGTCACTGAGACTGCCACTGAGAGTGCCACTGAGAGTGCCACTGAGAGTGTCACTGAGACTGCCACTGAGAGTGCCACTGAGAGTGCCACTGAGAGTGCCACTGAGAGTGCCACTGAGACTGCCACTGGGACTGCCACTGAGACTGCCTCTGAGAGTGCCACTGAGAGTTCCACTGAGAGTGCCACTGAGAGTGTCACTGAGACTGCCACTGAGAGTGCCACTGAGAGTGCCACTGAGAGTGCCACTGAGACTGCCACTGGGACTGCCACTGAGACTGCCTCTGAGAGTGCCACTGAGAGTGCCACTGAGAGTGACACTGAGAGTGTCACTGAGACTGCCACTGAGAGTGCCACTGAGAGTGCCACTGAGATTGCCACTGAGAGTGCCACTGAGAGTGCCACTGAGACTGCCACTGGGACTGCCACTGAGACTGCCTCTGAGAGTGCCACTGAGAGTGCCACTGAGAGTGCCACTGAGAGTGCCACTGAGAGTGTCACTGAGACTGCCACTGAGAGTGCCACTGAGAGTGCCACTGAGAGTGTCACTGAGAGTGCCACTGAGAGTGTCACTGAGACTGCCATTGAGAGTGTTACTGAGAGTGCCACTGAGAGTGCCACTGAGACTGCCACTGAGAGTGCCACTGAGAGTGCCACTGAGAGTGCCACTGAGACTGCCACTGAGACTGCCACTGAGACTGCCACTGGGACTGTCACTGAGAGTGCCACCGAGAGTTCCACTGAAAATGCCACTGAGAGTGCCACTGAGAGTGCCACTGAGAGTGCCACTGAGAGTGCCACTGAGAGTGCCACTGAGACTGCCACTGAGAGTGCCACTGAGAGTGCCACTGAGAGTGCCACTGAGAGTGCCACTGAGAGTGCCACTGAGACTGCCACTGAGAGTGCCACTGAGAGTGCCACTGAGAGTGCCACTGAGAGTGCCACTGAGAGTGCCACTGAGAGTGCCACTGAGAGTGCCACTGAGAGTGTCACTAAGACTGCCACTGAGACTGCCACTGAGAGTGCCACTGAGAGTGCCACTGAGAGTGCCACTGAGAGTGTCACTAAGACTGCCACTGAGACTGCCACTGGGACTGCCACTGAGACTGCCTCTGAGAGTGCCACTGAGAGTGCCACTGAGAGTGCCACTGAGAGTGCCACTGAGAGTGTCACTGAGACTGCCACTGAGATTGCCACTGAGAGTGCCACTGAGGGTGCCACTGAGAGTGCCACTGAGATTGCCACTGAGACTGCCACTGGAACTCCCACTGAGAGTGCCACTGAAAGTGCAACTGAGAGTGCCACTGAGAGTGCCACTGAGAGTGCCACTGAGACTGCCACTGGGACTGCCACTGGGACTGCCACTGAGAGTGCTACTGAGAGTGCTACTGAGAGTGCCACTGAGAGTGCCACTGAGAGTGCCACTGAGAGTGCCACTGAGAGTGCCACTGAGAGTGCCACTGAGAGTGCCACTGAGACTGCCACTGGGACTGCCACTGGGACTGCCACTGAGAGTGCCACTGAGAGTGCCACTGAGAGTGCCACTTAGAGTGCCACTGAGAGTGCCACTGAGAGTGCCACTGAGAGTGCCACTGAGAGTGCCACTGAGAGTGCCACTGAGACTGCCACTGAGACTGCCACTGAGACTGCCACTGGGACTGCCCCTGAGAGTGCCACTGAGAGTTCCACTGAAAGTGCCACTGAGAGTGCCACTGAGAGTGCCACTAAGAGTGCCACTGGGAGTGCCACTGAGAGTGCCACTGAGAGTGCCACTGAGAGTGCCACTGAGACTGCAACTGGGGACTGCCACTGAGACTGCCACTGAGAGTGCCACTGAGAGTGCCACTGAGAGTGCCACTGAGAGTGCCACTGAGAGTGCCACTGAGACTGCCACTGAGAGTGCCACTGAGAGTGCCACTGAGTACTGGTACAACAATTATAACGCTAACAATTTATTTTAAGGGGTATATCCACTGACGTTAAAAAAATTTTTATTGTTAATTTAAAAATTCACTATGGGTTTTCAAAGCCACCCAGCACTCAGGGATTTTAAGAGAAGCTTTAAAAGTGTCTTAGATTTCTGTGAAAAATTCATAGTACAACAATTATAATGCTAACAATTTATTTTAAAGGGGTACATCCACTGACGTTAAAAAATGTTTTTATTGTTAATTTAAAAATTCATTATGGATTCTTGAAGACACCCAGCACTCAGGGATTTAAGAGAAGCTTTAAAAGTGTCTTAGAGATCTGTAGAGAATTCAAATTACAACAATTATGACGCTAACAATTTATTTTAAAAGGGTAAATCCACTGACGTCATGAAAAATTTTTATTGTTAATTTAAAAATTCACTATGCATTTTCGAATCCACCCAGCACTCAGGGATTTTAAGAGAAGCTTTAAAAGTGTCTTAGGTATCTGCGAAAAATTCATGGTACAACCATTATAAGGCTAACAATTTATTTAAAAGGGTTACATCCACTGATGTTAAAATTTTTTTTTTGTAAATTTATAAATT